>CM053036.1:173681186-174055427 GCA_028564925.1 Lithobates sylvaticus
ATGTTTGGGGGTTCTCAGTCATTTTCTAGCAAAAAAAAAGTAGATTTTTACATGTAGGAGCGAAGTGTCAGAAATGGCCCTGATGGCAAGTGGTTCGAAAGCCTATTCAAATGAATTGGCTGCCTTAACGCAACACTTGTAAAATGCACCATAAACATGTAAATTGACTCCTAAAGTGGAATTCCAGTCTATAACTAAGTTTAAAACAGCTCCTTTCCTCCGTCTAACAGCCCTGTAAAAGGAAGCTGCTTATACCTATCTATTTTCAGGACACCCCATTATGGTCACGTGATTGGCTCCCAATGGCAGCTTTAGGAGAGAGGTGGGAAAGCCAACAGCAGAGGGCCCATAGTAATCAGTGACATCATCACCCAGGCATTTCAGCCATTGTTAGCACTCTCTCCTGAAGCCAGTTTCTAGGGGGAAAACTGAGGAGATCACGTGACCGAACCCGGATAGCTTTGAGAATAGAAAGTACACTATATTACCAAAAGTATTGGGACACCTGCCTTTACACACACATGAACTTTAATGGCATCCCAGTCTTAGTCCGTAGAGTTCAATATTGAGTTGGCCCACCCTTTGCAGCTACAACAGCTTCAGCTCTTCTGGGAAGGCTGTCTACAAGGTTTAGGAGTGTGTCTATGGGAATATTTGACCATCCTCCCCCTTAATTCTAGTTTACTACTTCTCCAGATTTCCCATAAACTTCTCCCCTAGCACAACAGACTAGTCATCTGTAATTCGGTTCTTTCTCATAAAATTTTCGGAAGAAAATTTCATTTTTGGAGATTCGGATGTATCCAAATTTCTGAATGGACATAGAAATGAATGGCAACAAATCTAAAACAGGGATTCCCTGCTGACAGCAAAATGTAAACAAAAGAAGTGCCAGTTAAAAAAAAAAAAAAAAACACCATGGGGGTCCCCTTCCAATCCAAACCGGGCCTTTGGGTCTGGTAAGGATTTTGAGGGGAACCCCACACCAAGAATTAAAAAAAAAATGGCATGGGGTCCCCCAGAAAATCTATACCAGACCCTTAGGTCTGGTGTGGATTTTAATGGTAACCCCAAAGCAAAATTACATTTTAAATATGGCATAAGGTCCCCCAAAAATCCATACCAGACCCTTATCAGAGCATGCAGCCCAGCAGGCCAGGAAAGAGGAGGGGGCAAGTGAGCACCCACCCTCAAACCATGGCTGCATTCCCCCCCAAAGCACCTTGTCCCCATGTTGATGAGGACAAGAGCCTCTTCCCCAAATCCCTGGCGCAGTGGTTGTGGGGGTGCAGGGGGTAAATTTTAACAAGGGGGCCCCCAGATACTGCCCCCCATGTGAATGAGTATGCCATGCATAGCATGAATCTATCCATGGCTGCCACGGCCACCCTCTATTCATGTGTCTGGCCCCTTTCAGTGCACTGGGTGCATGAACTACAGCGGCTGTTTGTTTTTTTTTAAGCACCTGATTAGAGCCAGAGGCTCTAATAGCCTTTTAAAATTGGGATGGCTCAGGTCACAGAAGATGCGCTCTGATCCCACCCAGGTCTGTTACAACAGCAAATGAATATTGATCCTCAAACCAGCCAATCAGAATCGGTGTAAAACCTATTTTCCGATTGGCCAAAAAGAGAAGACTCCAGATTAGCTGCCGAGAAGGAGAGAGGAAATAGAAGCCGCTGCTGCCGTAATGACCCAGAGAATGGGAGGCCACAGGAGAACAGCAGGAGAACGGGAGGCTTCCGAGCAGGGGAAGCAACGGCCAAGCAGGGTAAGCTGCCGCCGATGGGGTAAGTGGTACCGACCAACTCGGGGGGGGGGGAGACATACTGTTTGCCGCCCCCCCAAAAAAAAATTCCACTGATCTTCAGTGTAAAGAAGAACAACAAGTCCTGGAAATGATGGTTTGGCCTGTCTGGAATTACATGAAGAGACATCCTACATCCACAGAAGATCTGTGGTTAGGTCTCCAAGATGTTTGGAACAATCTACCTGCTGAGTTCCTTCAAAAACTGTGTGCAAGTGTACCTAGAAGAATTAATGCTGTTTTAAAGGGAAAGGGTGGTCATACCACATATTGATTTGAATTGGATTTCTCTTATCTCTCTGTCCATATAATTCCTACTTTGTTAATTGATAAAAATAAACTATTAACACTTCTATTTTTTAAAGCATTGTTAATTTACAGAATTTTTTCACACCTGCCTAAAGTACTGTATATGATGGACATATCTACAATTCCAACAGCAACAAGTTACTTTCCTGGATTTAATGAGGCATACACATTTTTGCATCATTTTAAGCACTATAGAATATACTATGCATCTTGATCATCTAGAGCCAACTGTATTAATTACATATATGGCCTTCATTCTTGTTAAAGTGTTCTCCTTCTTCTTCTTCCTTAGATACATGAATACTGGCTTGATGACATGTATCTGAATAACCGCCTACCCCTGCCGGTACATTCCAGCCCAGCCGTAATATTTGCGCGACACAATTTTCAGGATACCAATGATCACCTGAGGTAAAATAGGATAACAATATTGTGAAATTCGGTTTTCCCATGTTGTAATGCATCATTTATGACTTGTAACTTTATCTGTTTTGTGGTTACACCAGCTAATGCTAAAAGTATTTTAGAAAAAAGAATGCAAATTCTTTTTCATATACAAAGAAGCTGAAGAGCCTGTGTAGCTGAATATTTTGCATAGAGAGAAACAATAGCTGACTGTTTGAACTACTTGTACAAGGCACGCAAACAACTATTTTATTTTTTTACATTTTTTTTGCCAAATGTATTTTTTTAATGCAGAACCATGATATTTCTGCAAAATGGAAATTTACAAGTTTTCATTAATAAAATCCCAACATATCACAATACAGAGCAATAATGTAATTTTTTTTTGCAAAAGCTGTATCTTTTATCATTAAAAAAAGATCCCCTGAGCTCCAGTACATGTACCTTGCCTAGGCTTAGATGATTCCATCAGCCTGCAGCAGAAAATATTCCCTGTCTTCCCTTCCAAGCTATTAGATTGTACATTGTACCTTTCCAACTAGTCACTAGGTATGAGGCAGCAGAAAGGACTAATTTTTATCACACATTTGTAAACATACCAACAACTGCACAGGCACCAGCATTTAAATGATTATGTCAAATCTGAGCCAGCATCGCAGTGTAGGAGGTCGATCATAACACAAGATGATGTCTGAACAAAAAGGTCTGTGCTTTTGGGGAGATGAGCAGATAAAGGCATTATCTTTTACAGTACTATGATCTTTTTGAGATTTTATAAATACCCGAAAGTGTTACATTTTTGCATTACTTCATCTGAATTTACTTAAAGTGGATGTAAACCCTAAAAAAAATAGTTTTTTGTTTGGCACAATATAGAGTATGGGATTTCAGATCAGCTGTGCCCAGTCTTGCCACGAAGAGTTAATCCAGCTCTGAACAATCCTCATATCTTTTTTCAGTGAAATAAAACGGACAAACTGTGAAAACTTTGTCCGTTCTTCCCCCTTGCTGTGATTGACAGGTGATTTACATATCTCGTGCACTAGCCTAAGATATGCATTATTTTTTAACCTCCCTGGCGGTATGATTCTGTCTGGAATTTAGTGCTGAAAGCGGTACAATTATTTTGCATGGAAATTTGGCGTTTTTATATTGTAGGCATGCAATTCTTATGAATAACTCACTTAAATCTGTCCGAACCAGAGTCTAGTAGACATCCCGGGTATGATAAAGTTTGAAACACAAAATCATAAATTATAATAAAATAAAAATATATATAAAAATGATTCAATAATGTAATCAAATCAAAAACACTGAAATTTGCTCAGTTGCAGAATAGTCGCTGTCATTAAATTTATTGTTTGATGATAAATTGTGATTCTAATTTTTTATCGGTGTTTTCTAGCTGGTCTAAAACCACTTTTGACATAAAGGGACACTTTTTGGTTGCTATGGACAATCTCCAGTTTCCAGGCAGAAAAAAAATCTTTTTATTATATAAAATGACATGCAAGGCACTGGGCAGACCACTAGGGACAAAGGGGGTGTGTATTTTTTGTATACAGTACTGTAATCTGTAAGATTACAGTACTGTATGTGTACTGTGTTTTTAAACTTTTTTAAATTTGGCGCCGATCTCCGCTCCCGTGCGTCGGAACGTCGCAGGGAACGGAGACCGGCACTGTGTGAATCGAGCGAGCGGACGGCTCGCTCACACAGCGGGGAGACATCGCAGGATCCAGGGGAAAAGGTAAGTAACTTCCCCCCTGCATCCTGCACGCAAGCCCGAGCCTGGCTCGGGGTTACCGCTCCCAGCACAAAAAGCTGGACCCGAGCCAGGCTCGGGGTTACCGCTAGGCAGGTTAATTCCCACCATCACTCCTTTCTCCGGCAGCTCTGCAAGGATTGGCTGTTCCACACCTCAGCATGATTTGGCATGCTGAAGTCATGTGGGGACTTTTCTGGGTTTTGACTGGATGTTAGTGATCATAGCAGAAGTTCAGTGTAAGAAATACACAGGAGAAAATGCATGTTGATAAAGGGAGTGTAGAGGTGGGCGGGGAGTCTACTGAAATCATGACTCCACCCACTGAGCCCTGGAAAATAGACCCACCCACAAAATCTGCAGTTTTTCGGGTCTCATAGCCGACAGAGGGGAGCCATTTGACAGATAAGTATACATGCAGGAGGCATGTATATCCTTCTAGATAACCAATATTGCAGTAGTTTAGAAAGGATGAGAGTGGGTTTACATCCACTTTAACATGAAAACAAATATCTAATGCTAGAACCACTTTAATCTTTTTTTGCACACATTTAAAAAATCATTTTAGGCCTGAAGATTACTTAAACCCCACAACCATGATGTATTTTCAAAAACAAAGACCCTAAAGAATAAAATATTGGTAATTACAATTTCCAAATATTAGCACAGTTAATGGAAAATGAAAATGGAAAATACACAAAAGTAAATTTTAGGGTACAGAAAACATATATTACCCAATTCTTTTGTAAAATAAAATAAAAAGCATGAGGATATGCTGAATACATAGACACCCAACATGTCAAGCCTTAAAATTGTTTGCGTCTGTGAAATGCAACAAAGTTCAATACCCTATATTTTCCATAGGCGATGCTTTAAATGCCCCTACAAGTCATTTGTTTAGAATTAATTGTGACAAATGGTCCTAAAATGATTGCTCTCACTCCAGTATGTGCGCCTATAAGTAACGTGTAGCCCAATAAACATTTTCATGCATAGGTGCCCTGGACGTGTGCATGTATGTGGGGGTTGAGGTAGGCTCAAAAAATATTTATAGGGGGGGGGGGGTGTATTAGGTGTTTAGGTGTGACTTTCATTTTTTACAATGTTTTAAACATTTTTTTAAGTTTACTAAACTTCACCACATAGGGCCGGGGTAGGCAACCTCCGCACTCCAGCTGTAGTGAATCACATTGCGCCTCTGCCTCTAGGAGCAATGCCTGTGATTGTCAGGGTCTTGCAATGTCTCATGGGACTTGTGGTTTCGCCACAGCTGGAGGACCGAGGTTGCCTACCCCTGCCTTTTTGGTGACAGGTTCTCTTTAATGAGAAATCAGGGGTCTAGAAGACTTGATGTTTCACCTGCCCTCCAATTAAACTAATGCAGTCAGATCACACTGCATTAGTGTCTTCCCCGGACATACTGGCTGGGGACAGTGACACCAGAACCCAGGAAGTGATGTTATACACATTGCTTCCAGGTCCGAAACAGGAAAGGGGGATCAGCGAATGGACGTTCTCTGATCTCCCACCCTACCCAACAATACCTGCTATGCTGGATGCATGGAGCCCAGGAATTAGGGCAAGGGTGGGGGTGTATGAAAGCGATACAGTGGCTGCACAGCCACCGGATCATTTCAATCATACAGCTGGCAGTCAGATTATCAGATTCACACACAGTCCCGGAAGCTACAGCTTAGGGGAGTGTGGGTAAAACCCCCTAAGGTCACTTGAGAAAAAGAGATTAAGGGGGTGTATGATCAACATATACAAATGAATAAGGGGTCCATCTAGTGAACTTGGTGTTGAGTTATTCACTTTACATTCAAAACACAGAGGACAAGGGGGCACTCTTTACGCCTAGAGTAAATTAGATGTAATCTCCAAATATGGGAAGGTTTCTTCACAGTGAGAGCTGTGATAATTTGGAATTGACTCCCTCCAGAGGTGGTTCTGGCCAGCTCAGTAGATTGCTTTAAGAAAGGCCTGGATTCTTTCCTAAGTGCACACAATATAACTGGGTACTAACATTTATAGGTAAAGTTAATCCAGTGAGGAAGGGGCGTAGCCAACGACCGGGATGTGAGGACGATAGTTGCTTGAGCTCCATTTATGCCGCAACTATCCTCACCTGATCCTGCAGACTCGTCCGCTCTTCAGGGGCCCCTTCTGCCCCCACAGCCTCACGGGCGATGGTCAAATACGGCCCACCAATGGAGAACACCCAGGGAATCATGCCGCCGATGCCGCTTTGTGGGCAGAAGCAAGATGGCATGGGCCAGCATTCTTCACACTGACGCAGCCAGCCATCCTCTTCCTCCTCCGCAGCGCAGCAGCTCTCAGGGAAGGGTGAGTCACAGCATCCCCCTGCTTCTAGCCCGGAGGATCCCCTCCTATTCTCCCCTGCTGAGGCCCTGTAGAACCGACCCTGGCACAGATCATGGATGCCATTAAGCACAGCCATGCTTCCCTCACCACACAAATGGACTCCATTAAAACTGACCTATCCTTCCTAAAACAGGATGTGCACAACCTCCAGCACAGAGTGTCTAATGCTGAACAACGCATTGGAGAGCTGGAAGACGAGACACGTCCCTTGCAGGCCTCAGTTAGAGAGCTGTGTCAAGCTCAGGGTTACACCGCTGACAAGCTTACTGACATGAAAGATCGTCCGAGGTGTAATAATCTGCGCTTTCTGGGGTTCCTGGAGGGTTCAGAGGGAAGGCCCCTGAGACATTTATGGAAAGATGGCTGACATCCACTTTTGCTCATAGAGTTCCTTTACGCCCCTTGCCCTCTGTGGCCCCACCGCGTGCCATGCTTATTAAACTACTGCACTTCAGGGACAGAGAAGCGGTTCTCAGAGCTGCCGAAAGAAAGGCTGTGTATTCTTTAATGGTAATGGAATTACCATCTTCCTGGACTTCTCAGTAGCTACACAAAAACAGAGGGCTACCTTCCTGGCTATCAAAAGAAGGCTGTGGGACCTCCAACTACCCTACAGCATGCTATATCCTGCACGGCTGTGGATTATTCATCAGGACAAGGCCTACTTTTTTACTGTTTCTAAGGATGCAGCAGTTCGCTGCATGCGAAACCTAGAAACCCTAGAGCCTCCGGATCCACAAAACCAGCACCGGAGGTCTCCTCCTCACTGAATGTGAAAGCCCTACAAATGGATCTCTCTACCTTCTGTTTGACACCCCCCATTTGGCTTATGTTGCCGGGGGGAGGGGGGAGCGCCACAATGCCTTCCCGTCCTCCTTCTCACTCCTCTCCATTTGAAGCTGGGGACACCTACCAACATCTTGCCATATATTGCCTTGAAGCCCTTTACCCTGGATGACTATCACCTCCACATCCTTGTTCCCCCCTCTTGTTCATTTCCCATCTTGTTTGAATATTTTCACCACCCTGGAACACTCTAGGATTTGGGTCGATCAACAGGAAATGCCCAGTGCGGACACAGATGGATGCACATTGCTACTGACTTCCTTCCACTCCATCTGGTTTGTTAGTGGTGGGACCTTACCATGACCCCCCTGCTTTGCAGTTTTGGTTTCGGGAACAAAGCTCTCATGTGTTTGGGTCTGGGAGCTGGGAGGGTTAGGGTGGTTTTGGATGTTTTGGGACTGTTTTTTTGTTATATGGCCTTTTTTTCCTTGTTTTTCTCATACATATTCACCAGCCTATTCGACCATCTTGGTATCCAGTCCGTATCCGCAGAGATCACGTTACTTTCTGCGACGTACAAACTATGCACATTTCCTTGTACCTCTCGGGGTATACAAATCTATGCAGAATGGTTTATTCTACTGTGAGAGATGTGTACTGATGACTATGCTTAATACTTGCTTACGGCTACATTACGCCCGATTTCTTGGAATGTTAGGGGGCTTAACTCCAAAGTGAAATGTTCTCTGATGTTTGAATATTTGACGAGGCATAATCCGCATGTGATCCTCCTCCAGGAAACCCATATCCAGGGCTCCAGGGTTATGGAGCTAAAATAGCGTATGCCATTCACTCCACATATTCAACATATGCTAGAGGTACATCTATCCTTATAGCCAAATCAGCTCCTGTCACAATTAAACACATCAAACTACATCCGGGAGGCTGCTTTGTAATCTTAGTGCTTGAACTCCTTGGTAAACCGTATACAATCACTAGCCTGTATGTTCCACCACCCTTTACTAAACAATTCTTTGAGCGAGTAATGGGCACAATCCTGGAAATCGCAGAGGGCCCCTTATTGATAGCGGGTGACTACAACACAGTCCTTGACAGCTCCATTGATAGGTACCAATGCTCTACATCGCCCCCCACTCCATTAGGTGCCATTCTGACTCAATTTGACCTGGTGGAGGCCTGGAGGTGGAAACATGCAGACATCAGAGCATACTCGTGCCACTCTCACTCTCACAGTACACTGTCACGCATTGATCTATGTCTGGTCTCATCGGCTATGCTTAATAAGGTGTCTGAAGTCAAGTACCTCCCTAGAGCGATGTCTGATCACTCTCCTTTGATGATGGACCTTGCTATAGGAACACCTTCCTCTTATCAAATATGGAGGTTGAGCCCACTATGGCTGGCTGACTAGGCTGTTGTTGATCAGAGCCTGGCTGAAATGAAATCCTATTGAATAAACAACAAACAGAGCACCTCCATCCATCTGGTGTAGGATGCCTTTAAAGACACCACGCATGGCTCTTTCACTGCAGCTATTGGGCAGGCCCGTAAGGCATCTCAGTCCAGACTGCTGGACGCAGAAGGGGGACTTAGGGAGGCTGAGACAGCATACTCTACATCTCCTACTCCTGAAACACATGCTGTTTGGAGACACAGGGCTAGAGAATTGGATCTGGTGCTCCTGGAACGCACCCAAAAAAAGTTGCTGTATCAGAATCAGCAGCTTTTTGAGTTTGGCTACAAGAACAGTCCCCTGTTAGCATATCTTTCCAGACCTGACTATCAGCCGTGCAACATTCCAAGAATTAGAAAGGGAATCAACTATGAGGGAATCATAATTGAACAAAACACAGAAATAATGGAGGCATTTGTTACGTTTTATTCCACGTTATACTCCTCTAGGGCACACTGCACTATTGTGGAACTAGATGACTATCTATCTAACATCTCACTTCCAAAGTTGCAGGACCCTCAGGCTTCACTTGAGGACTGAGGAAATACGGGGAGGCCATCCAGTCCTTTTCCAGAAATAAAACGCCGGGACTAGAGGGATTTCCCATAGAGTGGTACACGCATTTTAGAGAAATACTGATCCCACACTTGCTTCGGGTATATAACTTCGCCCTAATGACGGGAAAGTTGCCGCCCTCCATGTTGGAGGCACTGATTGTCCTTATCCCTAAGCCCCATAAGGACCACACCTTCTTTGCAAATCGTACCGATCGATTTCGCTAATAAACTCAGACGTGAAGATTTTAGCCAAAGTGCTTGCCCGGAGATTGAATACAGTCATCACTACTCTTATTGGAGCAGATCAGACTGGATTCATCCCAGGGTGATCGACTTCCATTAATCTGCGCAGGCTTTTCAATAACATGCAGGCGATTCATGATACCATGACCTCTAAGCCATTTTGGTCCTAGACGCTCATAAGGCCTTCGACTCGGTCGAAAGCCCGTATCTACTAGAAGTCTTGGCTAAATTCGGATTTGGCAACGCATTTTTTAGGTGGTACAACTACTGTATCATAAGCCTATGGCTAGACTAAGAGTGAATGCTTCCATATCCGATCCCTTTCTAATAAGGAGAGGCACCAGACAGGGGTGTCCTCTGTCACCATTGCTGTTCACACTGGCGATAGAACCCCTTGTGGCACTGATACGAACCAGTGGGGTGATTGTGGGATTGACGATTGGCGGTCTGGAAGAAAAGGTATCCCTGTATGCAGACGACATGCTGATATATTTGGCGGACCCCCAGTCGTCTCTCCCAGCCCTGCTGGATACTATGCGTCGGTTTGGTAATTTCTCAGGTTTCCAGGTTAAATGGGACAAATCTCTCCTATTTATGATAGACCAGACAGCCTCTATAGTGTTGCCTCCCGCATGCCCACTACAGATCGTCCACTCTTTTCGTTATCTGGGGGTTTTGATACAGCACCCTATCTCCTCATACGTAAAAATGAATCTGGACCCTCTTATTGGTAGATTAAGGAACACACTGAAGATATGGTCAAATCTTCCTTTAACATTACTAGGTAGGTTAAATATTTTTTAAATGATTTTCTGCCGCGCTTCTTGTATATTTTGAGTAATTCACCAATCTATATCACTAAAGTCAAATTCAAAGAGATAGACTCTGTCCTCACTAACTTTATCTGGAGGGGAGGAGCAGTTCGGAACACAAAAACCACCTTGCAACTCAAGAAGAAAAAGAGGGCGCACCAGCCTTGTGCATTATCCTTTAAACATCTTTTTTATTAAAAATAAGTTAAAAATACTACTCACAAACATATGGAAAAAAGTTTGCAAATACAAACAATCTCCAGATGACAATTAGTTGACTGACAGACAGACTCCAGATGCTACACAGGAGATATCAAGGGCCACTGCCGGCTGACGCGTTTCGAAGGTATACCTTCTTCCTCAGAGCCTAGCAGTGTTAACCCCTACAGCTTCCCATACAGCCTTACATTTGTATATATACACACACATGTACAAACACAGAAATTAGCATTTGGGGAGGCTCCTCCCAGAGGGGCCAAAGAAGCACCACCCATTTGGGTCACAGCATTAAGCATTACATACACTAAATACAGTGGATACATAAGGCGAGTGGTGGCTCACCTATCAATGTATGCACCAGGGGGCCGTAGCCAGAAACTCTTAAAAAAAACAGAATAATATTATTAATAGTATTAATGGATAATCAATAGATAGATTAGAAGGCCCAATGGAAACACTAGTAATTTGTAAAAAACATCTGCAGCCTCAGCAAGGGATATTAGGCACTCACTTGTGTGCAGGAGGGTTTGTGTTTCTGCTACCACCTTGCAACTACCTGTTCTGAAAGGGGGTCTGGCACTTCCTTGCCTTCAAACCTATTATGTGGCCTTGCAACTGGCACATGCGCATTGGTGGTTCTATCCCTATCCCAACAATGCGGCCACTGCTTTGGAGGCAGCCATTCTTACCTCCAATGAATCTCTCCAGAACCTCATACGCAGAATGTCGCTCAGGGGAAGAGGGGGTACAACTGCTCTAGCAATGATCCTAAGGATATTTAAACTCTCCAAGCTAATGCCACGCAAAGCTGCAAGAATTTTTCCGTAGAACAGATGGGGGCTTCTGGTTTAAACGGGGGTGAAAGTAATCTCACATCTCTTTCTAGATAACATGTTCCGCTCCTTTGCAGACTTTACAAAGAGGCTTCGGTCTCCCCCCCAAAGCATATTTCCAATATTTACAGATACGTCACACAGCCGTGACACAGTTTAGCCTTCGTAAAATAGATATCCAACCTATTTTTTATTTTTATGGTTGAACTAGATGGACTTGTGTCTTTTTCAACCTAACTATGTAACTATGTAACATTCACAAATGCCGCAGGGCACTGAAGTGCCCATCCAACAGAAGCTGGTGGCATTTGTGTGAACATGCGGCAATCAGCCACGCATGCACAGACTTACCAATAGTTTCCACGGTTCCCAAATCCTAATAAGAGACCAGCAGCACATTTAGGCACGCACCTTTTTTAGAAAAACAACAGCAGGGAAGAAGGACAGGGGAGGTAATTTAAGAGAATTTAAGACAAGCACATACAGTGTTAACCTATATAACTTATATAAGGATTATTTCCTAAGGAAACAGAAAAGTGTAAAGAATGGTGAAAGGGTTACTAAAACCAATAGTGAATGGCTTTAACAGCAGTCAAGGTTCAGCTTAATAAATATGACCTCCACGAGAGAGGTCATAGATAAAGTGAGGAAGGATGAAAACATCTTTTAGATTTTTATTGGTTTCTGTGTCCACACAGAAGACATTTAAAAGATAACTCCACTTTTGTGAAATATAAAAGTGTTGCAAATAAAAAAAAAGTATACAATATACAATTGCTACACAGGCCATATTGTAAATTAAAAACGGAAATTTATCCAAAAGGGAAGGTTCCACTTGTTTGCATTCTCCCCCACAACACCCTCCCAATGTAATTTTTGGCACTTTTTTGGGGGGGTAGCATATACCTGGTTTTGACAGGTATCTGCTCCCACTTTCAGTCAGATCGTCACAGTGATCTGTGCGAAAGCTTGACCCCCACACCTTCACACCCCCCGCAGCCTTCTGGGACACATCCCAGGTCCCAGAAGACTATGGGACCATTTATAAAGTGCAGCATGGCTCACACACGCACAGTAGGAAACTGGTTTCCCTTATGTAAGATGCCTGTGCCTGCACCTGAAGCCAATTGAAGAGTCCGTTCAGACTCCTTATATTATATTAAAAGTCAGCAAATACAGTGGGGGGAGGGGAAACTGTAGCCCCTCTTTAATTTTGACAACTACCAATCCTTTCAATCAACAAACACTATAATTTTTGTAAAATGTAATGCAATATGGCTTCCTAGAGGTGTTCTGTACATAGGTGGTGTACAGAATGCCCCCAAAAATGTAATTTCCTGCTGGTGTGATTGACTGATTTTTCCAAAAGTCTGCGCTAAGATACAAGTCAAATTTTAGGAATTCCCACAATAGGGATTTTAGTTTTGAGAGATACTCTACAAGGGTTAAATTCTTCAAAAGGAATCCAGACACTGCAACTTTTCTCATCAAAACACTAATGCCGCATACACACGATCGGAATTCTCGTCGGAAAAAACTCTTTTTCCGACGGAATTCCGCTCAAGCTGTGTTGCCTACACACGATCACACCAAATTCCGATGGTCAATAACACAGCGGCATAAAACACGTTCGACAGCATTATAAAAGGGAAGTTTAATGCTTCCGAGCATGCGTCAAATTGTTTCCGAGCATGCGTCGGAATTTTGCGTGTCGGAATTGCATACACACGATCGGAAAATCCGATAGAAAGGTTTTCCGTTGGAAAAATTGAGAACAGGTTCTCAATTCAAAGTCCGTCGGAAATTACGACAGAAAAAGACCGTTGGGCATACACACGGTCGGAAAATACGAATGAAAAGCTCCCATCGGACTGTTTCCATCGGAAATTCTGACCATGTGTATGCCGCATTAGAGTGCAACAGGTAATATTAATGAACCAGACCCTCTATTTCAGAATCCACAAAGCATTAGCGAAACAAACAGCTTTTTCTTTAGAGCAGAAAAAGTTAGGAATCTGTAAAAAAAAGTTTGTTAAATTCTTTACAATGCTCATTGATTACTCTACACTATAAACTCCTATATCAGTGATGTTACCACCCATGAAATGAGTGTTATCTTCCCAATGAGGATGTAAATAGCAAATAAAAAGCCTAACAAAGACTAGCAAATCCCTGCTGGTATTGTCCCTAGTAGAGAAATTCTTGGTGACCAAATGAAACCGTACTTAGTCACTATAGATACTCTAACAACTCCATGATAAGAGTACCAAGGATAGTTTTATTTTTTCAAGGCACAAATGCATTATTCATGTAGAAAAGTTCAAGGCAAAATAGAGCTTAGATGTAGAAAAAGATTCTTGTGCTGGTTTAAGTGTTGTTATAGTAGAGCGCAACAAAAGCTTGGTGATCAGCTGAGGTCTGGGAAAGAAGAAAGTAAAAAAATATATTAACATAGAAGAAGTAGCTGGAGGTCTGACATTTTAGCTAATATAACAAGGGGTATAACTAGAGGAGGGGCCATAGGCCCAACTGCCAATGTCAAGTGTACAAAATGTGGGCGGCACAGTGGTGTAGTGGTTAGCACTCTCACCTAGCAGTAAGAAGGGTCGCTGGTTCGAATCCCAACCACGACACTTCCTGCCTGGAGTTTGTATGTTCTCCCTGTGCCTGTGTGGGTTTCCTCCGGGTACTCTGGTTTCCTTCCACAATCCAAAAACATGCAGGTAGGTTAATTGGCTTCTGTCCAAAAATTGGCCCTAGTATATGAATAGGGACCTTGGATTGTGGGCTCCTTGAGGGTAGGGACTGATGTGAGTGTGCAATGTACAGGGATGGGGACAATTGTAGACACTCACTCAGGTTGAACTGGATGGACTGATGTCTTTATTCAACCTTACTAACTATGAAACTATAAAATGGTCTGAGGACTGGAATAAGTGTCCTAGAAGGCCATACTTTGGAGACCACTGGCCTAGATATACAAACTCTGTATTCACATCATTAGAATTCCAGATGCTTAGGCTTCACTTACACTTGCTTTGCTGTCTGAAGTGCAATCCATGTCGTGTCACTTCCTCACCACTTGTTTTAATCCCCTAAATGCTGGACTATTGTGCTGAAACCATGTACATTTTGCGCAGTTACTGTGTGCCCCACTTTTGAATTGGCCATGTTAGGTGGGCAGTAGTGCCCACCAAGCCCAAAAGAGGTTGTAATTTCTGCAATACATTGCAACTATGGCATACAGTATGTACAACCCAGTCGTTGCCTCTGCAGTTAAAGTAGGAGAGGTCAGAAAAATGGGGTACAAACACAGGGTTCTACTGCGTCCTAAAGAGCAGGTGGAGGTGTTACACAGTGCAGCGATAGCATTGCCTCACATTGTATTGAGGTAAAAATAACATTGTCTGCAGAATTCAGATGTCTTGCAACAGTCCCTATTCACTTCAATTGAAACTGTAAATGCATTATGCCATTTACATTGTATTTAAGCTGCGATTGCAAAGCACAACACAAAACCAATAAATCGATCATAAATCAATATATATATATATATATATATATATATATATATATATGTAGCGATACCCCCAGTTAAGAGGGCCGCAAGTTTGTTTTGGGTCCCTGAGTACAGCTCCACCAACCCCCCGGCAATTTGCTCTACCCGCTCTGGCACAGTTAATCAAGGGGTATGTATCTAGGCTCATATGAATATCACTTATACTTTAACTGTAATGGACTCAAACTCACAGGCAACTGCTGACTGAAATAACTGTCTTTACTTTGGCAGTATGAAAAGAAATAGCAACATGCATCAAACATTTGACTTACAACACATTAGCAGGTCCCTGCAATATGCACTTTAACATGTACACATATATGTATCAGGATAGCAATGGGGAACGGAGCGCCACGTGTAGCGACCGTCTGCTATGCACCTCTGAGGTGCAACAAATCTAACTGCGACTATCTAATGGATCAGGCCTGATCCCTAACAATAGAGCTCAGTCCTTGGGGAACCCCAGTATTCTTCACCGGCACAAGAACTGTAGCGGTGGTGCACATGTAACTTTAAATGGTGTGTTTGTAATCCACAAGAAAGAACAATCTTCTGCTCTGAGGTAAATTTGCCTTGGCAGTTCAATAGGCATAAGTGAAATGACAATGCAAGATGAGCCTTTCAGCCCGCTCACCACTCCGGATACCATCCTCAGCTCCGGGACCTCCACTGGCGGCGTCCGGCCTCCTCCGTCACAGCCCCTGCGCTCCGGTCCTCTCTCCGACCGACCGTCCTCAGGAAAAAGGCTCCGCTCTGCTGCTGCTGACAATGAGGGGTGAGAGTCTCTCCCTGTCTGCTGCAAGGCCCAGGCTTTAGGCCTTCAGCAGTCCCGGTCCGCACAGGTGTCTCCTCACTCAGTGGCCTCTGCATCACCAGCCCAGTCAGAAGAGGAAGAGGCGGTCCCTCCTCTTCCCTTTTATCACTTCCCCCATCAGCCTCTCGGGCGGAAACAACCATCCTCCCGGGAGCCTGGGGAATTATGGGGACTGTAGTCTTCTCCCCTAAAAGGGGAACGACCCCGCTACACACTCCCCCCACTTTGAATGTTTGGTCCCCAAAGACATTGTTCAATCTACAAGCTTTCTTTGAAACAACACGTTCACATAATTCAGACAGAGGAGCTTCCCACCAATTAGCATAGGATGGGGAGCTGTCCTGTCTACAGGTCACTTCAGTGTGGGCGACCTGTCTAACTGTGCCAGAGAGTGAGCTGGGGTTGCCCTCCACCAAATGAACAGTGGATGGGTCAGGGCGTTCAGCACTTCTCCTTGCTGTGGTAACAGAGTCCTCTGAACTTTTTCCCATCTTGGGGTAAGTTAACTTCTTGGGAGGCCTCACAACTCTGCGAGCTCTCTGTTCTCTTGGCAGTTCTTCAGGAACACATTCTGGCAACATCTCTGGTTCTGGAACATCTACTTCTTCTTCTTCTGAGTAGAGACCAGGGATATCTTCCCAGCACGCAGGCACAACACTGAATGGAACAAACTCTGTAGCTTCTGGGTTCAATGTTCCATCTTCCACCTCTTCAGTAAGTGGAAGATCTATGGCGGAATTTCCTGGAGTTGAGGAAGGCCATAGCCATTCAAGTTCTCCTCTTTCTTCTTCTGCTGAGTGGGGGTCCTGTCCACCCCTAATTTGGGATGTCTGAGACCGAGTGTTAGGCCTGGGGGTATCCAGAATGGAAACAGATTCAGGTAAGTCTCTTGCTGGAGGTATTCTGACTGCTTCAGTGAGTGGGAGCAAGTGATTCCTATGCCAGGTCTTCAAAGGCCCCACTCTCCCTTCTGGCTTCAACTTGTAGACAGGCAATCCAGGTAGCTTTCTACAGACGATATATGGCTCCGATCTCCATCTATCAGCAAGCTTGTGTTTTCCAGGGATCCCTAGATTGCGTAACAGTACACGGTCCCCAGGCTGTAGGTCTTGTACTCGAACCTTCAAGTCAAAGTTCCGCTTGTTTCGGGCCCCCCTCTGGTCAGAGGCCGCCTGAGCTTTCTCGTAAGCTATCTTCAAACTGTGCCTCAATCTGTCCACATATCCTTTGTGAGAGGCCTCAGAGGCATGGTCCAAGGAAATGCCAAAGGCCAGATCCACTGGCAATCTTGCTTCTCTCCCAAACATAAGCTGGTAGGGGGAGAAACCCGTCACATCACTGGTTGTACAGTTGTAAGCATGCACCAGAGCTGAAATGTGTTGATTCCAATGTTGCTTCTTCTCTGTTTCTAAAGTTCCCAACATGTTCAATAGGGTCATGTTGAACCGTTCAGGCTGGGCATCACCTTGAGGGTGATATGGTGTAGTTCTAGTCTTCTCTACTCCCAGAGAATCTAGTAGTTTCCTGATCAGGCGACTCTCAAAGTCCCTTCCTTGGTCTGAATGGATTCTTTGTGGTAGTCCATAATGAACAAAGTACTTCTCCAAAAGTACCTTAGCCACTGTAGAGGCCTTCTGGTCCTTGGTTGGGAAAGCCTGAGCATAACGGGTGAAATGGTCGGTTACCACCAGAACATTTCCCAATCCACTCAAATCGGGTTTGAGGCAGAGAAAATCAATGCATACCAGATCCATTGGGCCTTGACTCTGTAGATGGCCCATTGGGGCAGCTTGATGGGGTAAAGTCTTCCTCTGGATGCATCTTGCACAGGAATGGCAATACTCCTCCACTTCGGCCCTCATGCAGGGCCAATAAAACCGGTCTCTGACAAGTTGGAAGGTTCTCTCTGCTCCCAAGTGACCATGCTGGTCATGTAGGGCAATCAGCACAGTCTCTCGATGCTTTTCAGGGAGAAACAACTGCCACTTATCTTCTGGGCTATCAGAGGGGCCCCTTCGGTAGACCACTCCCTGATGCACCTGTAATTTGTCCAGCTCTCTTCTCAGTAGGCGAGCCTCTTTGGAAGGGTGAAGTCGGAGTCCCTCTGGACTCTTGTCTTCCAGTGCCTCCAGGACCAATTTCCCCATGGGGTCTTCCAATTGGTCACACCTTAACTCCTTCTTGGACAGCTTCGGTAGGCACTCTTCTTCTAGTTGAGTTACCCCACAGTAACACTTTGGGACTCCCACTGTGGTAACTCCTATCTCTTCAGCTCTGGATCCTCCTCGGGCTTGGAGTTCAGCCCCCTGACAAAGGGCTCGCACTCCTTCTGGTGCCACTTGGGTCCAGTCTTCCCAATCATCGACCATGACATGGGATCTTCGGGACAGGGCATCTGCGTCTCTATTTCCAGCCCCTGGCCTATACTTGAGGCTGAAATTGAATCCAGACAACGCCGCCAACCTTCTGTGTCCAGTTGCATCCAGCTTGGCGGTGGTGAATAGGTAGGTCAAGGGGTTGTTATCTGTTTTTACAGTAAACTCGGCCCCATAAAGGTAATCCTTTAATTTGTCGACTACTGCCCATTTGAGGGCTAAGAACTCCAACTTGTGGGTGGGGTAGTTCTTCTCCGAGGGGGTCAGGCTCCGGCTCACATAGGCCACTGGTCGTAGCTGATCTTCGTACTCCTGGTAAAGTACTCCACCTAGGCCCTCATTGCTGGCATCAACATGTAGCTCATATGGTCTAGTGGGGTCAGCATAGGCCAAAACTGGGGCTGTGGTGAGACTTCTCTTCAAGGTTCTGAAAGCCTCTTCACACCTTGAGTTCCATTGGTCTTGAACCGACTCACCGGCCTCCTGGGCCCCAATCCATCTTCCTCTCCTTCTGTCTTGAGCAGCTCGTTTAGGGGTTTCGTAATGCGGGCGAACCCATCCACAAACCTGCGGTAGTAGGAGCAGAACCCCAAGAAAGATCGAAGTTCGGTGACTGTTGTGGGTCTCGGCCACGAAGTAACTGCCTCCAACTTCTCAGGGTCTGTAGCCACCCCTTTTTCAGACACTATGTGTCCCAGATAGTTCACAGAAGACTGATAGAACCGACACTTCTCGGGGGAAAGTTTGAGTCCCTCTTCACTGAGCCTCTTCAATACTTTCTCCAATCTGGCTTCATGTTCTTCCAAAGTTTTTCCAAAAACAATGACATCGTCCAGGTACACAAGGACTTCTATGAGATTCATGTCTCCAACTGTCCTTTCTATAAGGCGTTGAAATGTAGCAGGAGCTCCAGATAGGCCCTGAGGCATCCTGTTGAACTCAAAGAACCCTACTGGGGTTATGAAGGCAGTCTTTTCTCTATCTTCTGGATGCATGGGGATTTGATAGTACCCACTCTTGAGGTCCATCACACTGAACCACTTAGCTCCAGATAAACTCTGTAAGGCATCCTCTATCCTTGGCGTGGTGTACTGGTCAGGAATGGTCCTCCTGTTGAGAGTTCTGTAGTCAATGCAAAGCCTCAACGACCCATTCTTCTTCCTGACTACCACTATTGGGGAGGCATAGGGGCTTCTGGACTCCCGAATCACTCCCGTCTTCTTCAGTTCCACAAGCTGCTCTCTCAGATCCTCCAGATCTGCTAGCGGGACCCGCCTTACTCTTTCTCTGAATGGCTTGTCCTCTTGCATGCGGATTCGATGGGTGGCACTCCTCGCACACCCCACATCAAACTCATCTTTAGAGAAAATCTTCTCCCATCTGGTCAGCTGGGCCTTGGCTCTCTCCTTCCAAGCTCCAGGTAGGTTTGGGTTTTCCATGGAGAGTTTCTTCCAAACATCTTCTCCTTTACCCTCCCCTTTCACTTCTGACCAGCCAACTGGGACAGCTGGGCTCACCTGTCCCAGTAACATCCTGGCAGGGATCTCCACAGGCCGCTCCGTGGGGTTCCTCACACTGACTGGGACTCTTCCCCTGGCCTTCTTCAGTGCCTTGATTGGAATCACTTCTGGGATCACTTCCAGGCCTGAGTGACCCTCTATTGGGTCAGATTCCAGCATTACAAATGGACCAGGCTGTTCCCAATTAAGTTTCACCGTGGCCTTCAGGCAGGTCACCTCTCCAGGCTGTAACACCGCTCCTTCTCTTCCAAGTCTCCATACCTTTCCTATCCCCTCACTTGGGGTCTTCTGCTCTAAGACCAACCACTGGTAGGCCGCCTTAAGCATGGGATGGATCTTGGGAGCTGAAAGATTCTGCTCCTGTACAAGGGGGGTCAGGAGCCTTCTGACTAGATCCGTGTTCGTCCCTATGATCAGGGAAGTCTTGCTGGCTCCAGGCGGGCGAGGGCACACCACTGCCAGGGTGTCAAACACTTCAGCCTTTCCAGCCACAGATGGGTCAAAGGTCAATCTTATGGGTAAGTAGCCGTCGTAGGGGAAACTCTGAGTTCCCAATCCCCATATCTCCAGCTCCTCTATCTTCTGTATGGGCAGATGACTCAGGTATCTGTCATAGAAGTCCCTGTACAATAGGGTCACTTGTGCTCCAGTGTCTAGGAGGGCCTGTGTGTACACTCCTTCCACTTGGATGGGTACAGTAGGGGATGGACCAACCAGCTCCTCTGGGTAGGGCCGAGTTGATGCTGTCCTCTTCTTTGGACTCTTCTCTTTCCAACTGGATTTGCGCTTGATTCTTTCCTGAGCCTGGTATGCATTAATTTTCTCCCTCTTTATGGGAGTGTGAACCCGTTGAGGGACATTGTTATCTCTCACTTTTAAGGGTTCTCGCTTGGGAGTGCTGTGTCTCTTCGGAGGGGTCTTGCCCCCTTTCTCTGGGGTGTACCTTGGTTGAGGAACCCTGGGTCCCTTTTGAGGGGTTTGATCTCCTCGCTTTCTTTTCCCGTTATACTTCTTGGAGCTCACTGAAGGTGATGGGCAACCGGTTGACTCCTTCACCGGGGCCCTTTGGCGTTTCCCGCCGGCTGGCAGCTATCTGTTTTCTTCCTCTTGGGACTGGAACATACAGCCGCAATATGGCCAATTCCCCCACAATTAAAACAGATCATCTCTCCGTAGTCAGGTGGGGATGCTGGTGCTGAAACAGTTGGAAATAATTCTCTCCTGCTTGCTTCTTTCTTGGGACTGGGCGTCTCTTTCGCCACCAGAGATGTCAGTATCTCCATCATCTGGGACATCTGCAACTTCAGGGCATCTACTTCTGTCTCTCTTTCAGGGGTTAAGGCCGACCTGACCGTGGCCACTGGAAGTTTTGTAGACCCCATCACTTGCTTTTCCCGCTGTCTCAGTATCCCGGATTATGAGCCCCCACGTGTAGCGATACCCCCAGTTAAGAGGGCCGCAAGTTTGTTTTGGGTCCCTGAGTACAGCTCCACCAACCCCCCGGCAATTTGCTCTACCCGCTCTGGCACAGTTAATCAAGGGGTATGTATCTAGGCTCATATGAATATCACTTATACTTTAACTGTAATGGACTCAAACTCACAGGCAACTGCTGACTGAAATAACTGTCTTTACTTTGGCAGTATGAAAAGAAATAGCAACATGCATCAAACATTTGACTTACAACACATTAGCAGGTCCCTGCAATATGCACTTTAACATGTACACATATATGTATCAGGATAGCAATGGGGAACGGAGCGCCACGTGTAGCGACCGTCTGCTATGCACCTCTGAGGTGCAACAAATCTAACTGCGACTATCTAATGGATCAGGCCTGATCCCTAACAATAGAGCTCAGTCCTTGGGGAACCCCAGTATTCTTCACCGGCACAAGAACTGTAGAGGTGGTGCACATGTAACTTTAAATGGTGTGTTTGTAATCCACAAGAAAGAACAATCTTCTGCTCTGAGGTAAATTTGCCTTGGCAGTTCAATAGGCATAAGTGAAATGACAATGCAAGATGAGCCTTTCAGCCCGCTCCCACTCCGGATACCGTCCTCAGCTCCGGGACCTCCACTGGCGGCGTCCGGCCTCCTCCGTCACAGCCCCTGCGCTCCGGTCCTCTCTCCGACCGACCGTCCTCAGGAAAAAGGCTCCGCTCTGCTGCTGCTGACAATGAGGGGTGAGAGTCTCTCCCTGTCTGCTGCAAGGCCCAGGCTTCAGACCTTCAGCAGTCCCGGTCCGCACAGGTGTCTCCTCACTCAGTGGCCTCTGCATCACCAGCCCAGTCAGAAGAGGAAGAGGCGGTCCCTCCTCTTCCCTTTTATCACTTCCCCCATCAGCCTCTCGGGCGGAAACAACCATCCTCCCGGGAGCCTGGGGAATTATGGGGACTGTAGTCTTCTCCCCTAAAAGGGGAACGACCCCGCTACACATATATATACACAGTATCTCACAAAGGTGAGTACACACCTCACATTTGTGTAAATCTTTTCTTCTATCTTTTCATGTGACAACACTGTAGAAATTACACTTTTTCTACAATGTAAAGTAGTGAGTGTACAGCTTGTATAACAGTGTCAATTTGCTGTCCCCTCAAAATAACTCAACACACAGCCATTAATGTCTAAACCGCTGGCAACAAAAATCAGTACACCCCTAAGTGAAAATCTCCAAATTGGGCCCAAAGTGCCACCATTATTTTCCAGCACTGTCTTAACCCTCTTGGGCATGGAGTTCACCAGGGCTTCACAGGTTACCACTGGAGTCCTCTTCCACTCCTCCATGACGACATCATGGAGCTGGTGGATGTTAGAGACCTTGTGCTCCTTCACCTGCCGTTTGAGGAAGCCCCACAGATGCTCAATAGTGTTTAGGTCTGGATACATGCTTGGCCAGTCCATCACCTTTACCCTCAGCTTCTTTAGCAAGGCAGTGGTTGTCTTGGAGGTGTGTTTGGGGTAGTTATCATGTTGGAATACTGCCCTGCGGCCCAGTCTCCAAAGGGAGGGGATCATGCTCTGCTTCAGTATGTCACAGTACATGTTGTCATTCATGGTTCCCTCAATGAACTGTAGCTCCCCAGTGCCGGCAGCATTTATGCAGCCCCCAGACCATGACACTCCACCACCATGCTTCATGCTCTGCAGCCATGCAGCTCTCATTGGCCCTCTAATGACTCATCCCCCCTCCCTTCCAGGCAAACTCTGATGAGAGTGAGCAGGAGAGAGCTGTGCATGATGTCATAAGCCTAGGCTAATGACCAGACAAGAAAGAGGAAGTGGGCTGTATATGGTTTTTACTGGCAGAAAAAAATGTTTTACTATCCAAAGTTAAAACAACAAGGGAAGAGGATTTTTATAGATGGAAAGTTTAAAAAATGACTGAAGGTCCGCTTTAAAGTGTTACTAAACCCAGGACCGTTAGTAAATATAAACTGCTAAAAACCTTTTCTCATCAGTAGTATATAGCAGTCTTGTGACTTCTATGGGTGTCTGGTTAAAGCTTATAGGAAGAGGTTTCATTCTGCACTGACTGTCCTGTCAGGATGCAGGAACCCTGACCCTCTATCTGGACAGTATTAATTGGCCCTTAGCTGTTCATATGCACCCTCCAAAGAAAAAATAACTCTCTAACAATGCTCACCAAACTGATCATGTGCAGCCTGTCCCCTGGCTCTCTATTATCAGGAAATATATTGGGGACAGTGGAAAAAGAGAGGATCAGAGGAGATGTGATTAAACAGCCTTATTACACAATGCATAGGATTAAACCCTTAGGTTTCACAGTGAGTATAACAAGCATGCTTTACTGTATATACAGATTGATTTCACTGCTGTGGGTTTAGAAACACTTTAATATAAATTATAAGATGTTATAAAAACAATAAAAGTTCCAAAACGTATACATGATGCACCTATAGATGCATAGATACATGGAAGGCTGATGTGGAATACCCATTTCAGGAGTCTTGTATTGTGTGGAGCCCATATGGTTCGGAGCAGAGAAAATGTTGACCCAGACTGACTCGCCTATTGGTACATATCGACGAAGATACACGGGCTCTGTGGTGGTACTTGTGTCTCTGTAAAGAGCCTGAATAAATATGAAGCGTTGTTAAGATATTATATATTAGAATAAATTACTTTATTAGGGGTGGGGGATTGTGGGGGGGTCCTGATAGTAGTTGGATAAAGTATATACAAACAGATGGTGGTGATGAGAGCTATGGAACTATAGAAAAGCAGTATGTGACCATAGAGGAAGTAGCTAAGGTATTGCTGGAAATGGCAATTATACAAAAAAGTGCAGCGCTGAAAACAAATTGAATGGCAAAGAAGTGTGAACCTCTAAAGTTTAAAAAAAAATAATTAGTGATGACAAGTGATATAGAATAAAAAAGAAAAAAACATAATCCAAAACTGTTTAAAGAGTCAACAAATAGAGTCCGCAATAAAAAGAACAAGAAGTTGCTGTCACCCTCTGTGGTGAGAAACACCTGGTGAAATATCTGTGATGACTAACTGAAGAACTAATGTGCAGTGTTCCCCGACCAGCTTCTTACCAGAAGGGATTGACCTCTGGTCTACAGATGGTCATACAGCGCATGGGGGATTAAGGTCACCCTCCGACCATTCCGTCTCCTCAGTCTGAGACAGGCACGCTCATTGTATAATACTGTATACTACAGTAGTTCATTTTCCAGGACAAAATTTCATTCTTCCTTTGGGTCCAAGCAGTACTGATACTCGGAGGCTTAGTAAAATGCAAAGACAGAGTCTGTGACTGGGAAAATGGCAATGGAGACAAGTATTAGATCTGGCAGATGAATGAATGGTAAGAGGGAATTTGGAATACTGGCAGTATGTTGAGGATGTGACAGTTGTAGGGGTACTGATGAGAGGATTGCTTGTCATGTAGAGGAGTGAGGACTGGTGAAGGGAATGATTCAAGGGTTAAAGCAGTAATTAACCCAAAAGCAAACATTTATTATATTTCAGCCCACCATTCCCCAGATGTCTCCTGATTTAGGCCTTCAGGTGATTAGATGATTCAGCCAGCAAGTCCAGCGTTCCTCTCCAGCAGAATGTACCTGAATCCTAAAATAAATAAATATGCCTGCTACAACTGCTTATAAAATGTGAGCTGGAGCCTGGCCCCAATTTGCCAGTGGTTCTAAATTTGCCAATAAATTCAACACACCCTCCCCTCAGGCCAACAAAGCTGCTATCCACTGCGCCTCCCAGGCTCACCCCTCCAAAGCCGCATCCCACCAATACAGGATGCATGCCACTGGCCAGAATTCCAGGCTAACAACAGAGGGGGAAAATAGCCAAATAAAAGAAAACTGATGCAGCCACAACATCCAAAAACTGGCAAGCTGCAAAACACCACACTTTTGGTCCTGGGTTCAACATCGCTTTAAGGACTAGGAGAGGCTTGGGATGAAAAGCTGGCTCAACAAAGGTAAAGGAGGAGGAAGAGTGAACTGGCCTGTTAGTGGGTCCTGAGGACAGGAGTGGAGAACCACTGCTATAGAAGCAAGATGGTATAGATTAAGTTGTAAGTTCACTCATTCTGAAAAAATCAATTGGTGAAGTTGGAAGTTCATTTGTTATGAAAAAATGATCAGTGTAGCTGATTAACATGATTCTATGACTTCTTTCAGTCAATAAGGGGTTAAGGTATTGAGCTGAGTAATTCCAATATTGGCAGAGTTTGTTGAATCTATTGAAACTGACAAACTCTGTTCGATGATTGTCGGTTTTTGTCATGGTGTGTCGAAAAGTAAGAGGAGACACTGTGTTCTGGAGCTGTGTTTTTAATATTGGACCTGTGCTTGTTAAATCTTTAGCAAATAGTTTGAATAGTCTTTCCAATGTAGTGTAGGTTGCAAAGACAGGTAAGTAGATAATGATAAACTGGGAACTGCACTTGAGGTAAGTGGTGATTAGCCAAATCTTACAATTGCTGGCAGAATGGAGCATAGTGGTCCCCTTTGTTAGTATGGAGTAAGAGAGATATCTCGAATTTGATAGCAGCCAGTCTTGGTTGCAAGTGTGGAAGGCTGTATGGTCAGTGGTAGTCTGCTGGGAGGTAGGTGGTTTTTAATTGTCTTTGCTCTTCTGAATTTGAGTTGGGTTGCAAGAGTTAGGGTGGGTAGAAGAAGAGGATCTGACTGAAGAATATGCCATTTGTTTCAATATGTTTAGACAAGAAGCTTTTAATCCGGGTATGGTCTGTGTTATATCTAGTAATAAAGTGCCATTGTATAGGGGGGGGGCAGATTGTCTGGTTGAGATAGATGGTCGAAGGGGTTAAGGGCTCTTCTGTGTGTTTTTTTTTGCGCTGTATACAATAATTACTTTTTTTTTTTTTTTCAAAAAAATCTTTATTTATGTATAAGAATAATGTACAGAAGGCTTGAACATAAGTTGTACAGTAAAAAATTTTAGAGCGACAAAGTAAAGTTACAATTGAAATTCAGTCACTTCTGCATAAACCTTAAAAAAGTGGGTCTGGACCCAAAATATGTTTCAGGATATGTAGTATAGGATATGTAGAACGTTTCATAAGCTAGATTGCCAAGTTAGTTCTAGATTGCTCCATAGTTTAGTCATTTAGGATTGGGTAAAATTTGTGTTTTTTGTAAAATTTGTGATCTTGGTATAATCCCATAGGGGAGGGAGCAAGACTAGTAGTTAGGAAAGATTTGCAGTATGTAAGGTATGTGTGAGGCTTCGTAAGAGGGTCAGATGTGGTGTATGCAAAGTGAATTGGGAGATGTGTGTCTCTTCTATTTGATTGAGTAAGGAAACCTTGTTAGTTGTACAGTTTCTTCTCAGTCGTTTGAACTGGCAAAAAGTACATTCTTTATCCGGGGTTTATGATGGCAACTTTTAAAGGCCAGGTAACTGTTACTATCCACTGACTTAAAGAAATTTGTAGTTGTGATGGGACCATCTATATCTCTGATTAGGGTAATATGCAGATAATCTATAGTAGTGGGGTGTGCATGAAAAATAAAAGTCAGCTCCCAGTCATTTTGATTAAGGTGATTGAAAAAAACAAAAATCTTCTCAGGGTCCTCCTGCCAGTTAACTATCCGGTCATCTATGTAGCGTTTATAGAACTGAATGTGTTAATGGTAAGGGTTTTTGGAAAATATATGTTCCTGCTCAAATTGACCCATGTATAGATTAGCTGTGCCTTTAATCTGCAAATAAAAATTGTCTAAGTGAGTAAATTAATTATGGGTGGCCTTTAGGAGAAAAGTTGCCTTTTGTCTGAGCATGAGGGGGTCAGAATAAAGTTATTGCCTAATGGTGGTGATACCATTGGAATGAGGAATGTTTGAATAGAGTGAGGACAAATCCAAAGTGAGCCAGTGGGAGTTTCTAGACTAGGTTTGGTGTTGAAGATTGAATAATAAATTTGTAGTATCCCTAATATACGTTAGAAGGTTCTTCAAGAGGTTCTGGAGGTGGTGATCAATAAATTGAGAAAGATTGAATGTTAGTGAATTGATGTCTAGGGGTTGGATCTGCTTGGAG
Source organism: Lithobates sylvaticus (assembly GCA_028564925.1). NCBI lineage: Eukaryota > Metazoa > Chordata > Amphibia > Anura > Ranidae > Lithobates > Lithobates sylvaticus. Next base: position 173,708,607 of record CM053036.1, read on the forward strand.
GATTATGTTGAGATTTGTGGATCTTATGGAGATGGTAGAGGAAGGGGATGTTGGGAATGTTTATGGTCAAGGACTCTTTCTCGTTGTTGGTCAATAAGCCAGCGTGTGCTTCTTTGATGAAATTGTGATATTCTTTGGAGAACTGTTGCATGGGGTCTCCTCCTAAGGTGATACAGTATAATGTGCTCTCTCTCCATGGATCCTTTTGGCTTACGCAATATAGGTTTCCCAGGTTTTGTATAATTATCACCCCATCTGAATTTTTATGACAATCCCCTTATCTTTTAGCACTTCCCATTCCTGTTTGTTGAGGTTGTTGGTTTTGTAACTCGGGTAGAAACATAGAAAAGTGATGGCAGAAAAAAGACTGAGTGGTTTATTAAGTCTGTCTGTTTTTTTGGGGTTTTTCTTTTTTATACGTGTTTTGTCTTTTTTTTGCTAACTTTTTTGTCTTGAGTATAGATCTATGTTTGTCCCAAGCATGTTTGAAGCCATTTACTGTTGACTATCAAGTTTGGGTGGAAGACAGCGCTGAACTGGTGCCGCTGGAGGCTGCCTAGCAGCAGATTACTGTATGGGGGGTATAAAGGGAATTGCTTCCAATGGGTTATATCCTAATTGTAGATGGTAGGTGATAGATGGGTGACTAGAAAATGCCTGATGTCCAAAAAAAGTCTCACTTGATGATTTTTATAGTTTGAAGATAAGCATATACAAGAAGAGCCAACACATTTCAGGGGAAATGCAATGGCAACCCCACCCATGCTCCAGGGGGCCCTAAGACCTCCCTGTCAAATTGGGATTTACAAAACCTGGAGGGGAGCGGGGGTGGCATTTATTGGAACCAGTCCCCTTTTCCTTCTTGCAGCAGCTGAAAGCTGGCTTCTCCCCCTTCCGTCGGCATTCAGCTGCTGCAGGAAGAAAGGGTATTGGTTCCAGGAAATGCTGCCCCCTGTCCAGGTTCCCCTTCCTATTGCTGCCTGGGCCCCACTGTGTGCTTTCCCTCCTCTACTCTTGTGCTGGCTACAGCGGGGGATTTTTCAGGGTGGAGATCAGGGTAGGGGACGGTAAATATATCATATTTACAGGCTCCTTCCTTTTCTGAATGAACACAGTGAGTGATCGGTAATGATCACTCACTGTGTTCATACATAACGGAAGAATAGTAAACTGTGTTTACTATGCTTCCATTTGTAAATGAACAGGAAGCTCTGTACAGAGCTACAGTATTTCTGTTCCTTCAATTTCTGTAGCTGAGGCTGTAGAGACAGAGATTGAGGATTCTGTCCTCAGTCTCCTTTCTCTGTCTGAAAAGTGAGACATCCGGGGGCTGTTTAGAGACCGGATAACTCACCAAAGCCAAATGAAATTGTGAATAATAATAAAATGAAAAAACTACAGTGTCCACTGCTGCACTGACTGACAGCATTTACTGCTCTACTGACACCATCCACGGCTTTACTGGCACTAACCTTTGCCCTACTGAGTCATCCACTGCTCTACTGACACTATTCTCTGCCCTACTGACACAACCACTGACATCTCCCACACACCATTCACTGTCCTGCCGACACTGTCCACGCACAGTTAATTTTTAAGGTAAGCTACGTTTTTTTTTTTTACAGTGCCATTGGTTTACTTATATTTTTACATTTTCCTTACAATTTGGTTAGGCTTTGCTAGTAAGGCCCCTTTCACACTGGGGCGGGGAGCCGCGGTGACGGTAAAGCAGCGCTTTATTTAGCGCTGCTTTACCGTCGTTTCAACCGCGGTATTCGGCCGCTTGCGGTGCGGTTTTACCCCCCGCGAGCGGCCGAAAAAAGGGTTAAACACCCCCGCAGAGCGCCGCCGTAGCGGCGCTTTGCGGCGGTATTGCCGCGGTTGTATCGCGGTTTCCCATTCAAATCAATGGGTAGGAGCGGTATAGGAGCGGTGAATACACCGCTCCTATCCCGCTCCAAAGATGCTGCTAGCAGGACTTTTTTTGCCGTCCTGCTAGCGCACCGCTCCAGTGTGAAAGCCCGCCGGCTTTCACACTGGAGTTAAAGGGGTCGGATTTTTTCAGGCGGTGAACAGGCGCTATTTTTAGCGCTGTACCGCCTGAAAAACGCCCCAGTGTGAAAGGGGCCTTAGAGTGCCAAACCCTGGTGATCTTTGATCACAAAAGTGAGACATCCGGGGAATGTTTAGAAACTGGATATTTCACCAAAGCCACTGACTTACTGACACTGTCCATGCTCTACTGACCGACACTATCCATTTTAAAGGTAGGCTATGTTTTTATTTTTACAGTGCTATTTGTTTTATGTTTTTTTTTTTTTCTCAAGCTTTGCTAGTTAATTTCTTTAAAAAAAGGGTGCCAAACCCTGGTGATCTTTGATCTATTTTATATTGTTCAGATGTAGATGTTGTTCACCTCATAAAGGTTCTCTATCCCTGTTTTACACTGAGTCACTGGAGAAAAGTGCTTGACACATCATCCTGTGTAGGTAATTCAGCTCAGAGGGCCCTAGTCGGCCATGCTTGTTCTGGGACCTCTGAGTTACCAGTTTCACCTACACAGGGTAAACAGGCAAGCCTTTTTCCCCAGTTGTGCACTCTCTGCTTAGCCCCCCCCCCCCCCACACACACACACACACACCCAGCCCAGTACATCCCCTCCCTCCCTGCCCTGCTCAACTGAGTGCACCAACAAGGTTTGGACAGGAAGGAAGGCCACACTCTGAGCTTCCGGGTGAAAGCGGTAGGCTTGTATGTCAGTCTAGAAGTCAGATAGCCCGCCCATTCTGAGTCGAGGCGTAGGCCAGGCCCTCAGCTCCCTCTTTTCCATACAAGCCCACTGGGTGTATCTTGGCATGTGGTGGAAGCGGTGGGTGGTAGTAAGGAGACCCTAGGTCAACTTTTGCATCGGGACCCACAAGCTTCAAGTTACGCCTCTGAGCAACAATAATAGCAAATTCACATGTATGAACTAATGACCAGTATTTCAAGACCAAACTCACATACACTCTATTGTCAAATGAATATAGACCTTGTTTTGTGCACTGGTCCAAATCATTTGGTGGAGGGGGGATTATGGTGTTGGATTGTTTTCAGGAGTTGGGCTTGGCTCCTTAGTTCCAGTGAAGGGAACTCTTCAGACATCAGCATACTAAGACATTTTGAATAATTTCATGCTCCAAACCTTGTGGGAACAGTTTGGGGATGGCCCCTTCCTGTTCCAACATGACTGCACACCAGTGCACAAAGCAAGGTCCATAAAGACATGGATAAGCAAGTTTGTGGTGCAGGTACTTGGCTGGCCTGCACAGAGTCCTGATTTTAACCAGATAGAACACCTTTGGGATGAATTAAAGTGGAGACTGTGAGCCAGGCCTTCTCGTCAAACATCAGTACCTGACCTCCCAAATGCGCTTCTGGAAGAATGGTCAAACGTTTCCATAGACACACTCCTAAACCTTGTGGACAGCCTCCTCAAAAAAGCTGAAGCTGTTATAGCTGCAAAGGGTGGGCCAACTCAATATTGAACCCTACGGACTAAGATTGGAATGCCATTAAAGTTCATGTACGTGTAAAGGCACACATTCCAATACTTTTGGTAATATAGTGTATCTTGTTCTGTTCATTGTTGAGATCTTGTGTTGAGTGTGGTGGTGTTGCAACAATTTCCCAATTTCCCTTGGGATTAATAAAGTATTCTCTTTTCTGTATACAGTATCTGCCTTTCTTTAACAAGTCAGTCTGGTAGTGGGACCTGCTTCAGTTTTCACATGATAATTGTAATGGTGCACAGTAGCTTTGATCCATCTTCTTCATAGCAAAGTAAAAAACCAGGCTTTCCCTGTGCAATTATTTGCCTCCTGGAATGTCAGAAATATTCCAGGTGTTAAAAATCAAAAGCATAATTTGCTTTAAATGTACCATTTATGTCCCTACCTTGCATACAGCCAAATCATCATCTGATCCTGCCATAAGGGTATATGCAGGGCTTTTTTTTAGCAGGAACATGGGGTAACGCAGTTCTGGCACCTCCAGCTCTGAATGTATGTAATGGCAAGGGGTGCTGGGATTTACTGGAGGGTCTATTGATGTTGGCTGCTGGAGGATCTATTGTTTCTGGAGGGGGTCTATTTTTACAGGGGGGGTCTATTGTTGCTGGGGAGGTCAGTTGTCGCTGGTGGGGGATCTATTGTTGCTTGAGGGCTCTTATGCTCCTGGGAGACAAACGTTTCTGGAAGACATCTACTGTTGAGGGAGAGGTCTGTTGTTGCTAGCTGTTCAGAGTCTGTTGTTGCTGGGGATGCTCCATTGTTGCTGGCTACAGGGGATCTATTTTACTTCCTATCATTAACAAATTACATACAAATTACTTAGTACCACAAATTGATACTTGGTTCTGTATCCATTACTGAGAGGTGGGTAGGGGGTGGAACCAAGGAACGGTGCTCAGAGGTAGGTAGAGAGTGGAACCAAGGAATAGTGCTCTGAGGTGGGTTGGGAGTGGAACCAAGGAATGGTGCTCGGAGGTGGGTAGGGGGTGGAACCAAGGAATGGTGCTCAGAGGTGGGAAGGGGTGGAACCGAGGAATGGTGCTCAGAGGTGGGTAGAGAGTGGAACCAAGGAATGGTGCTCAGAGGTGGGTAGGGGTGGAACCAAGGAATGGTGTTCGGAGGTGGGTAGAGAGTGGAACCAAGGAATGGTGTTCAGAGGTGGGTAGGGAGTGGAACCAAGGAATGGTGTTCGGAGGTGGGTAGGGGGTGGAACCAAGGAATGGTGCTCGGATGCGGACACAAGAGGTGACTCGGAAGGAGGGAGTTCCAGCACCTATTCTCTGAGAAAAAAAGCCCTGGGTATATGAATAAAGGCATTACATGTGTATGGTTAACTTTAGAGGCATGTAATGAGCAAATGTTTAACATTAGCCAGATCGTAGGTTCAAAATGGCCTGCATGGTTGCTGTAAAACACAGCAAATAATATTTTAACACCAGATTATTTAGGAACCAAGCTGCTGTTAGGGAGAATAACATGATTTCTACACACAAAGACATATACACTGATGTATAACAATAAATAGTATTTCAAATTAATTTTATTACTGACACTATTCATCCCTTTAAGTAAACAGAGAAAGATTGAATTAATACCAGCTTAACTACGGAGTCACAACCATCTAAGGGGTACAATTACAATAATAATTCTTCAGACCACATTCAGTCAGCCAGGGATGAGCAGGAAATGCAGACACAATTGTAATAGACATCCAGCTGCTTGGCGCTACTGACAGATATAATATATGTTTTTCTAGTTGTTCAAGGGAAACAATTACTAACAAGCTATCATTATAGAATGAAAAGCAGATCCAGCTATGTTTTTTTTAAATCTGTCTGTCTGTTACTTATGAGGTTAGTCTAGTCTAAAATAGAAACAACTACACTATGATGTTACTAAGACACACATGCAAATAACTTTTGGAGAGAAATAGATGCCCAAGCCCAACCTGAGCAATAGTCAGGTGTTGCTATCGGGTTTTAGGAGTGTACAGTGCCTTGAAAAAGTCTTCATACCCCTTGAAATGTTTTCACATTTTGTCATGTTACAACCAAAAATGTAAATTTATTTTATTGGGATTTTATGTGATAGACCAACACAAAGTGGCAAGTAATTGTGAAATGGAAGGAAAATTAAAAATATTTTTCAACATTTTTTACAAATAAATACAGTAAAACCTTGGATTGCGAGCATAATTCGTTCCAGAAACATGCTTGTAATCCAAAGCATTCGTACATCAAAGCGAATTTCCCCATAAGAAATAATGAAAACTCAAATGATTCGTTCCACAACCATTTATTCATAATCCTTTAGTTTAAAGTACATATAAAAAGGATTATAGCAATGTGACCAGATTGTTTAACCATAAAATGTCCATCCACAAATGGCAGCCTCCACAAGGGGATTAGAAGCAAAATCCAGCAGGAGCTACAGAGTATAAAAAAGAGAGGCGCCTCTAAGTGTAGCAATATGGTTCCATTTAATGAAAGTACAACATTTAGCAACTCACATGGTTGATGATTAAAAGAGGCACATCTAAGTATGCAGGCCCCCGGGGTAAAGCTGTCCCCATAGACCATCCTCCGCACCACCAGCTCTCACCGTTGTCAGTATGCAATAGTGACTGGAAAGACTACCCTGCAGTAAAGCGACTGAACCACTCGTGGAGCGCAGCGTGGAAGGGATTACGTTGATTGCGGTGAGTAGGGATGAGCTTCGAGTTCGAGACGAACTCATGTTCGAGTCGAACATTGCCATTTGTGGTTGAACTGGATGGACTTGTGTCTTTTTTCAACCTAACTAACTATGTAACTATGCAACTATGTAACTGTTCGCCGAACAGCGAACAATTTGGGGTGTTCGTGGCAAATTCAAAAAGCCGTGGAGCACCCTGTAAAAGTCTATGGGAGAAATCTAAAGTGCTAATTTAAAAGGCTTATATACAAGTTATTGTCATAAAAAGTGTTTGGGGACCTGGGTCCTGCCCCAAGGGACATGTATCAATGCAAAAAAAAGTTTTAAAAAAGCATTTTTTTCGGGAGAAGTGATTTTAATAATGCTTAAAGTGAAACAATACAGGCATACCCCACTTTTAAGTACACAATGTTTTTTTTTTACTAAAGCTGGAAAGTGCAAAATCAAGCTCACTGTTGCATAGAAACCAATGAGCTTCTAACCCCAGCTTGTTCAATTATGTTTTGGTAATAAAAACTGGAAGCTCATTGGTTTCTATGCAGAAGTGAGCCTTATTTTGCACTTTCCAGCTTTAGTAAATAAACCCCATTGTGTACTTAAAAGTGGGGTATGCCTGTAAAGGGGTAATATTCCTTTAAATTTTGTACCTGGGGGGGGACTATAGTATGCATGTAAAGGGGCGCATGTTTCCCGTGCTTAGAACTGTCCCTGCACAAAGTGTAATTTCTGCAGGAAAAAAAGTAATTTAAAAGCACTCGCGGCTATAATGAATTGTCGGCTCCACATAATACAAAGAACAGTCATTGAAAGTCATTGATAAAGAAAAACAAATGCGTGGGGTTCCCCCCAAATTCAATTACCAGGCCCTTCAGGTCTGGTATGGATGTTAAGGGGAACCAAATAAAAAAAATGGTGTGGGGTTCCCCCCAAAAATCCATACCAGACCCTTTATCCGAGCATGCAACCTGGCAGTCCGCAAGAAAAGAGGGGGGACGAGAGAGTGCCCCCCCTTAACCGTACCAGGCCACATCCCCTCAACATTGGGAGGATGCTTTGGGGGTCTGTGACCCCTCAAAGCACCATGTTCCCATGTTGATGGGGACAAGGGCCTCATCCCCACAACCCTGGCCGGAGGTTGTGGGGGTCTGCGGGCAGGGGGCTTATCAGAATCTGGAAGCCCCCTTTAACAAGGGGACCCCCAGATCCCGCCCCCCATTTGAAATGGTAAGGGGGTACCCCTACCATTTAACAAAGAAAGTGAAAAAATTATTTAAAAAATACACAAACACCGTTGGGAAAAGTCCTTTATTAAAAATAAAAAAAATTAAAAAGAGATTCCAGCGGTGGTAATCCACTCTTGCGATCTCTTCTCCGGGGTCCAGCAATGGGTGATGTCTCCCGATGGTCCAGCACAGCGCATCCTGTCTCCACCGAGGAGATTTATTTTTAATAATGGACTCCCAACGGTGTCTGTGTGTTTTTTACACTTTTTTGTGAAATGGTGGGGGTACTTTTTTACCCCCTTACCATTTAAACAGGGGGGGCGGGATCTCTGGGTCCCCTTGTTAAAGGGGGCTTCCAGATTCTGATAAGCCCCACGCCCGCAGACCCCCACAACCACCAGCCCGGGTTGTGGGGATGAGGCCCTTGTCCCCATCAACATGGGGACAAGGTGCTTTGAGACAGACCCCCAAAGCATCCTCCCAATGTTAAGGGCATGTGGCCTGGTACGGTTCAGGAGGGGGGGCACTCTCTCGTCCCCCCCTCTTTTCCTGTGGCCTGCCGGGTTGCGTGCTCGGATAAAGGGTCTGGTATGGATTTTTGGGGGGGGAACTCCACGCCATTTTTTTTTTTATTTGACCCAGGGTTCCCCTTAATATCCATACCAGACCTGAAGGGTCTGGTATGGATTTTTGGGGGGAACTCCACACCATTTTTTTTTTAATTTGACCCGGGGTTCCCCTTAATATCCATACCAGACCTGAAGGGCCTGGTAATTGAATTTGGGGGGAACCCCACGCATTTTTAATTTTTTTTATCAATGATTTCAATGACTGTTCTCTGTATTACGTAGAGCCGACAATTCATTATAGCCGCGAGAGCTTTTAAATGACTTTTTCCCTGCAGAAATTACACTTTGTGCAGGGACAGTTCTAAGCACGGGAAACATGCGCCCCTTTACAGGCATACTATAGACACCCCCCAGGTAAGAAATTTAAAGGAATATTACACTTTTATTGTTTCACTTTAAGCATTATTAAAATCACTGCTCCTGAAAAAACTGCCATTTTTAAAAGTTTTTTTGCATTGATACATGTCCCCTGGGGCAGGACCGGGGTCCCCAAACACTTTTTAGGACAATAACTTGCATATTAGCCTTAAATATTAGCACTTTTGATTTTGAACGTTTGAGTCCCATAGACTTTTATAGGGTTCTAAAGTTCACGCAAAGTTTAGGTCTGTTTGCAGGTTCTGGTGCGAACCGAACCGCGGGTGTTCGGCTCATCCCTAGCAGTGAGGATGGTCTATATGGATTTATTTAGAAGTTAGGAGCACTCACATTTGAGTAGATAAAAAGCTCTTGTAGACGTGACCGTGAAGATAATGCAATGGCATCAGCAAGGCTCATTCCTTCGCATTTTGTCTAAAGAGAAGACATCATCTGGGATAAAATAAAAAAAAATAATAAATCATGGGAAGCTTGGCACTGTCATAGACGATGTGTACTATGACAAGTTGGGTATTTTGTAGCTCATTGGTAGTGCAAAACAGTGAGTTTATTACACACCAGAAGTACGTTTCAGGGCTTTTTCTGCCTACTTTTATTTAAAAGAAAGCAAAAAGTTCAAAAATAAAAGTCTTTCCATGCAGGGGTTCTCACCATCAATATGACAAATGCACAATATTCAGCCTCGTGGCTCTCTTTGCAGCTTCACTACTCAGGCCTCATGCCTTGGTCCTCCAGACCATCTAACACACAGCCCCAGTGCTCGTGTACAAAACACTGTACCTCTGTCAGCTTGGCTTCTTATCCTGCAGTGTCTTGACCTGGACCTGGAGATCTTATTGCTCCCATCATACATGACCCCCTCGGGAGGGTGGTGCACTGACCTCTAACTCTGTCTCTGACATGAAGCCAGCACACACCTGTGCCATTAGTGTGCTTGTTTCCTAGAAAACCTGTCCCAGACTGCCATATTACCGCTTAGCAGCCGCCCCACATTCATTTACTGCGGCAGGGTGGCAGCAGTAAATGTATGTCCATCTGGACCCGCCAATCTTTCAGAAGAAAGGCAGAACGGCAGTCTGCCTATATAAATAAGGCAGACCGCCATTCTTTGAGAGGGGAATGTGCTGATCCTGTGTTTCTGCTAAGCAGGGACACAGATCTTTACATTTCCCCAGTTTAAGCACATCCCCCACAGTTATTAAGCACACCCCAGTAACACATTTAACCCTTTGATCGCCCCTTATGTTAACCCCCTCCCTGCCAGTGTCATTAGTACAGTAAGGCCGCGTACACACCAGCGGACTTTCCCGCGGGATTTTTCCTCCCAAAAGTCCGGCGGACTGGCGGACTAAGTTTTAAGTTCAGACTTAAAATTGTCCGCTGGACTCGCGAGTCCGGCAGACAATCCCGCGGTCTGTGTGCTAGTCCGTGGGACATTTGAAATGAACAGACTTGCCGACACACGATCGGAAAGTCCGTTCATTTAGAACATGACTGCAGGTAGACGGGACTAGCGAAGACAGTGAATGCCGCCACGCTAGCCCCGTCTCCTGGTATGGATTTAAAGGGGAATCCCTACGCCGAAAAAACGGCGTGGGGGTCCCCCCAAATCCATCTCAGAACCTTATCCGAGCACGCAGCCCGGCCGGTCAGGAAAGGGGGTGGGGACGAGCGAGCGCCCCCCCCCTCCTGAGCCGTACCAGGCCGCGTGCCCTCAACATGGGGGGTGCCCTGGGGAAAGGGGGCCCTGCGGCCCCCCCACCCCAAAGCACCTTGTCCCCATGTTGATGAGGACAAGGGCCTCTTCCCGACAACCCTGGCCATTGGTTGTCGGGGTCTGCGGGCGGGGGGCTTATCGGAATCCGGGAGCCCCCTTTAATAAGGGAGCCCCCAGATACCGGCCACCCACCCTATGTGAATGAGTATGGGGTACGATGTACCCCTACCCATTCACCTAAGGTGTAAAAGTGTAAATAAAAAAAAACATTTTATTGCACAGCTCCGATGTTGACTCGTCACTCTCTCTGGTCGGATAAGGGTCTGAGATGGATTTGGGGGGACCCCCACGCCGTTTTTTCGGCGTAGGTATCCCCTTTAAATCCATCCCAGGTGACGGGGCTAGCGCAGCGGCATTCATTGTCTTCGCTAGTCCCGTCTACATGCAGTCACATTCTAAATGAACGGACTTTCCGATCGTGTGTCGGCAAGTCCGTTCATTTCAAAAGTCCCGCAGACTTTTTCCCGCGGATTGTCCGCCGGAAAAGTCCAGGCGTGTGTGGACAAGTCCACACGCTCGGAAAGTCCGGCGGACCTCCGCTGGAAAGTCCGGCGGTTTGTCCGTTAGACTAGGTTCAGCGGACAATCCCACCGGAAAGTCCGAGCGTGTGTACGCCGCATAACAGTGCATCATTTTTTAACCCTGATCACTGTATTAGTGTCATAAATGTATAAATCACCACGCTAGGTGATAAAAAATTTGATCTTGGAAAAACACATATAAAAGTCCTTTACAGTCCCATTGTATTTTGTGTTCATAAGTGCTCGTGCTCAATAATAAAAAAATATGTTCACCATAGGCTTGTGCTTGTGCTCAGACTGGGTGCCCCACATAGATGTACACTTACCCCAAGGTGTTGACCAACTATCTCTAGTATGGTTGTTTAAGCATGTGGGGAAACCCCTGGAAGGATCCATTGCTGACTTGCACTGGATAGCCCTCACATGGATGGATGAAAATGAGGGGAAATCTCAGCGTAAAACCGTTTTAAATTTATTGGGTAAAAACAAGTATGAGATTACACTCACATGTAATGCTGCCTATTGTCCTGGCACCCGGTGTGTATAGCATGTGATTTTTAGGGGAAATCGGCCCACAATCTGCTGGCAACCGCTATTCGTGGCTCGGCATGATTGCCGGAAGTTTCGTGGGCAGGCGTGTGTCGCAATGACGCGATCAAGCCTCGGCGTTTCAGCCAATCAATGGGCCATCATCAGGAAGCTCAGAATCCGCCATATTAAGTTTGGGCTTTATATACCCTTACATCGAAATTAATTAATTGTATTAAGATAGTAATTGTCAATTTAATGACCAAAAAAAGCATAAACAGGTGGTCTTGGAAATGAATAAAAGGACACAGAACAAGATGTCAAAAGGTGAGCTGTATCTGCCCCCAAATGAAAGGGGATGTCTATTCAGTGATAAACCGCTGTTGTTTCCTTGACTGTTTTCATATCTATATTCATCAGTCTGAGATATAAGATCTTTACATATATGACAAATATATATGACAAATATATGTGTACGGTATTACTGAAAAGCCTCCAACTAATGAACTTTGTGTCTCCGGCCCTGTCTTTCTATCTGCCTTTTCCATCCAGCTGCTTGGCTATTTCAATGCCTAAATGAAAACTACTTAAAGCATATGCACTTTATTTACAAGAGAGACTATGAATCATCAAAGTCATAGATGCTGAATAACATTTTTTTCTACCTGGTGGAATTAATGAAAAAATATATATACTCATATAGCTCCTAATGGTTAAAAGGAGTTTGAACTATAAAGAACATTGTAAGCAGAGTTATATGCGTGGGATGGATAAGAGCTGTGTATGGCTGTATGTGGTGGACACCCGTGTCTCATTAAGACTCTCTTTGTCTTAATTTTAATTATTTGTGTTGGAGGAGGGTGTTTAACTATATATTTTTCTAAAATGAAATAAATGGTGGACATCTAAATAAAGAAAATTAGTCCCCAAACCGGTTTGTTTCTTTGAAGAATATCTTAGGGACTTTCTTCCTGCTTTTTTTGTTTATATGCTTATATAGTCAGAGGACTAGTAGCCTGGAGTGTGTCTACAGTTCCAACCTCCAGGTGACGGTATTTACAGATTGTGATACAGATACCTTAAATCAGTGATATATACATAAAGTTATTTATATCTCTGAAATCTATCCGATTTGGACTAATTTTGGAAGAGCATAAACGTCTCCTTTTCTCTTTTTCTTAAATATAATGACCACCTGTATTAGTGTCACTTGTCCCCAAAAAGTGTCAAAAGTTTTAGTTAGGTGTCCTATTTGTCCGCCACAATATCGCAGTCCTGCTATAAGCCGCTGATCGCTGCCATTACTAGTAAAAAATTAAAAAATCTAATATATATATATATATATATATATATATATATATATATATATATACCATAGTTTGTAGCTGCTATAACTTTTGTGCAAACCAACCATAATATGTGTATTGGGATTTTTTTACCAAACATATTGGTCTAAATTGATGAAGAAATCTGATTTTTTAAATTTTTTTATTGGGAATGTTTTATAGCAGTAAGTAAAAATTGATGGTCTTTTTTTGTTTATAGCGCAGAAAATGAAAAATGCAGAGGTGATCAAATTTTATTTGGGTACAGCGTCACATGACCATGCAATTGTCAGTTCAGTGCAAAAAATGGCCTGATCATGAAGGCGGGTAAACCTTCCGGAGTTGAAGTGGCACAGTGGCACGGCTTCGCCCAGTCACAGTACCGATGGAAAAATAAAAAATACCAGACAGTGTCCCTTTATGTAGCTTTGGGGCAAAACTGAACATACAGAAATCCTTAAAAATAATATGCTTGGAACGCCTTAAAGCTGTACATGGTGTTATGAAATCATATAATTTTTTATGGCCTGTCTCAGTGACAGCATACACTTACAGCACATGTTTGGTTGTGAAATTGATTTTCTTCTGTCACATTTAGCTTGGTTTATATACAGCGGGGGAGCACCCACTCTTGATAAATTTAAGTTTGGGGAAAAAAAGAAATTTGGCCAATAGTTCATTGTGGTTGTCCTTAGTCTCGCTGATGACAATCTGCACTTCTCCTGGCCAATTTTTATCAAGTTCTCATTAGGATTAAGAGACCTCAGATTATACAATAGTGTAAAATTTGTTGGCAGCAAGGAAAATTGGCTGAAATGCTCTAGAGAAAAAAAGCGCAGTCAGGTGTTTTACTACAATAATTACAGTGGTATTAAACCAAACAGCAAACATTATATCGCAGCCAACCATTTTTTAGATGTGATGGCTGCATTTATTTTCTTTTTTAGTCTTTCTTCTAGTAACATCAGTAAGTCTTTTGTTTTTCAATAGAACAAGCTCTCCAGCGGAATATATCTGTTACAGAGATGAGACAAACCATTAAGCACTAGCAGGGCTGCTTACAGAACTTACAATGTTCAGAGAAAGAAAAATCTGTTTGTTGTAACTGCTTATAAATGATTAGCCGGAGCTTGGCTTCAATTTGTTAGTGTATTTAAATCTGTTAGTACATCTAAGACTCCCCTCACGCTAGTCTGGCAATGCTGCTGTCCAAAGGTGCAACCTGTGCTCCTTCATGCAGAGTGTGGGCACTGTAATACAGGAGGTATGTTACTGGCCAGTTTACCAGGTGAAAAAACAGGGGAAAAAAGCCTAATGCCACGTACACACAAGAGGCTTTTCCGTCTGAAAAAACTTAGATGGTTTTTACAACAGAATTCTGCTCAAGCTTGGCTTGCATACACACAGTCACACAAAAGTTCACTGAACTTTCCAACATCAAGAACACAGTGACGTACAACACTACGAAGATCCGAGAAAATTAAGTTCAATGCTTCCGAGCATGCATCGAATTGTTTCCGAGCATGCGTAGGAATTTTGCGCATCAAAAATAGAGAACATGCTCTCAATCTTTGCTGGCTGGAATTCCGCCAGCAAAAGACGGATGGAGCATACACAGGGTCGCTTTTTCCGACAAAAAGCTCTCAACAGAGTTTTGCTGGCAGCATTTCCGATCGCGTGTACGCGGCATAAGAAAAGAAAACTGATACAGCCACTACATCTAATGATCGTGAGCTGTAATATATTATATTTTATACTGCTTTAAAAGAGACATACGTGTAAAATTGGCCAGCAGCTATTGCTACTACAGCAGGCAGAATATTCTGTAATGTAAATTATTTCTTTGGGCTAGCTTGGCCCAAACAAACTATTTAAAGTGATGGTAACCCTGCAATTCTACTTTAAAGAACAGATGTATAATTACATATGGCTGCTCTGCTTTAAGCACCCTTAACTTAGAGGAGGCAACATATTTACATAGTAAGAGCTGTGAAAAAGTGGAATAGACTCCCTGCAGAGGTGGTTCTGGCAAGCTCAGTAGATTGCTTTAAGAAAGGCCTAAATGTACATAATATAACTGGGTACCAACATTTATAGGTAAAGTTGATCCGGGGAAAATCCGATTGCCTCTCAGGGGATCAGGAAGGAATTTTTTCCCCTGCTTTAGCAAATTGGAGCATGCGCTGCTGGAGTTTTTTGCCTTCCTCTGAATCAACTGTGGGTATAGAATGGGGTATATGGGATTGTATGATATTATTTTTTTTTTTTATTATTTGTGGTTGAACTGGATGGACTTGTGTCTTTTTTCAACCTAACTATGTAACTATGTATCTATCTGTATGCTATAATTGGCTGTCTGCTTTGACAAATTCCTGGAAGGATAGCTCAGACAGGTTTAGATTTGTATCTATACATGCCTGAGCTCATCCCTGAACCTGTAGCCCCCTGTTTTTCACTGTAGCACTTTTGTTAAATAGCTTAGCATGATTGGCAGAAATACTGATTCTCAGCTCATTAGCTACAGGCCCACATACTTGGCAAATATTGTTCCAGGTACATTCTCCTTAGGGAGTGAGGCTTTACTCTGGATGATCAGAATGATGGGTGCCGGTTTCTTAGGTTGCGATTTTTTGTAGTTTTTCTTGCACTAGAACATGGAGATATAGGAAAGATGGCGGGAGCACAGGATACCTGTAGGTTTCTACACAAACCTTAGTCTTCTGCATGAGATAATACACTTCATTCTTTGAGAACACTAAGAGTCCATCTACTCCGCATGCGTTGCCCAATGTAGTCCCAACATATAGACAAGGCAATGTCCTATCAGTTCAACTCAACCACTGTGCTACAAAAACAAAAAAAGGCCTGTTTCATATGGGCTTCAGATGTGTAAGAGCAGTGTAAACAGAAAGCTTTGACAAAGCATTTGCAGAGCTTTCAGAAAGCTTTGTTGAAGCTTTTAAAGTACCAGTCATCTCCAGCTTGTAAATGTTGAACACAGATCCTTATGTTGATTGCTACTTTAAACAAGCTGTTAGCAGGCTTCAGAACTTTTTGAAGCTTGTTGAAAGCCTGCCTGAATGTCTACGCAATGCAAAGCATTCCGACTGACTACACAGCATCACAATTTGCTGCAATGCATAAGGATAAAAGACATATCATTTGAATAAAGTTTAAAAAAGAAAAACAAGTTATATAGTACAATGTGTTCTAACAAAGTGTTGTGCAGCTTGCACAAGGGGCTGATGTAAATAGAACCTAACATACACATAGCTAAGCTGACCAAAGCTCGCTACAAGATCACAGAAATGCAAAAACTGAATTAGGAAAAATACTACATCCCTACATTCTACTTCTGCTCAGGGAGCTCAGTTCCTACAATTCTTAAAAAAAAAAAAAATGATTACGCTCTCAGCCGGCAGACAGATATTCTGCATATACACAGAGGAAGGGGGAAGTGGTCTCAAGGGGAAAAAGTGTAACTGTAAAAAACTATAAAATCATTGAAAACTTTCTAAAATGTTAAATTTTATACGTATAATGTCATCAGCTGACACATCCCATCTGCTACACACCCTCTATCTATCTATCTATCTATCTATCTATCTATCTATCTATCTATCTATCTATCTATCTATCTATCTATCTATCTATCTACAGTTCTACAGCTCATGAGACAGTGAAGATGTTATTGAAGAGTCCAAAGAGAAAATAATAAAGTAGTCATGCTAATGCCGCGTACACACGAAGGGACTATCCCGCGGGATTATCCGCTGGACCGAAGTCCAGCGGATAATCCCCTCGTGTGTGGGCGCCGGCGGACTTTTTTTGGCCAAAGTACGGCGGACTAAAGTTTCAAGTTTTGTTTTCAAATTATCCGCTGGACTGCCATAATCCGGCCGTGTGTAGTATGGTCCAGCGTACCAAAAAGGACGCATGCTCAGTAGCTAGTATGTCACGGACTCGCTCGGTCTGGTAAAACTAGCCTTCGTTTTGAAGCTCGCACAATCGTCACGCTGCAGATTTTTTTTTTTTTTTCTTCTGACAGCGGGATTTGTATGTTATCGTACTTGAAGAATGATTTTGCCTTGCTGCTTGTATATTCACGCCGAGTACTCCCGAACGTTTTTTCTTCAGCATTCTTTAGTGAAGTTATATATTTGTATATATATATATATATATATATTTATCTTTATCTCTCTCTCTCTATATATATATATATATATATCTATATATATATATAGATATATATATATAGATATAGATATAGATATATATATATCCAAATCACCAAATGAAAACTATATCGATATTTCTCAATAAACCCAAAAAAAGATATATCTATATATACATATATATATATATTTATATATATAGATATATAGATATATACGTGTACGTGTATATATATATATATATATATATATATATAGATATATATATCTCTATTTAGATATATTTTATTATTTGTTGGTTATCAAAAGGATTTGTTATTACACATGATACAATTGTGGAGTCAGCAGAGCTTGCCCTTAATTCAGATCTTAACCCTCACCTTTCCAGCGACTGCACTTGCAGTTCCATTGAAGTTGCACTTTACACTTGTATTGTCAAATGAATGTTTAGACATGTACCTGCCTACTCCTAAAGAAACTATGTTTTTGAATAACAAGCACGTATATCATTATTTTCAGAAAATAAAAATACCATTTATTCTGGTTTAAACAAACAAGGCAAAACAAAATAGGAAGGCAACACTGGAGCCACTTTGCGATTTTGAGAAGACTTTTTGCCCCAACAGCAGACATCAAGTTTGTGAAGCCAAAAATTAAGCTTGGGCACATTTCATCCAATATAGGGAGCACAAGAAGATTGACCAGGAATCAGACAGACCAGGAACAGCAGCAGATGACATCTATGTCCCCAAGCTGTGGCACTACAACAGCCTGTGTCTTCTGTGAGACCAGACTGAAGCCAGGCAATCACTTCCGACTCTTCCCACCACGCTGCCCTGCACTCTTCCCTGCAGTCTTCCCTGCACGCTTCCTTGGAGGCTGACTTGTGGTAGGAGGAGGAGGAGGAGGAGGAGGAGAAGAAGGAAGACGTGGAGGAGGAGGAGGAGGAGGAGGAGAAGTTGGTGTCGGGCCTTCATGTGTCAGGCGGGTTGATTCTCGTAATTGACCCCTCAAACCCCCCTTAATAGCCTCAAATATGAGGCCCTCACACAGGTGCCGTTGCCCCTTCTCCATTTCCAGCAACCTGCTGGCCAAGTAGGTGGCATAGGCCTCTTCTGGAATGGGGGGTTTGTCGAGAATCGCACTCGCCTTCCTAATAAGTTGGAGTGATTCCTCCTCAACAATGGTCATCCTCCTGGGCCTTCTTGGGGGTAAGGGCAGGGGTGGAGGTACACTTCTTAAGACAGTCTGGCTGTCACTCTGGCTCGTGCTGGGCCCAGCCACCTCCTGGCTCTCGCTGGTCATGTCCTCCTCCTCCTCCATACCACTTGTCCCGGCATCATCCTGGGTCAGCTCATCCTGTGTGCAAATAAAAACAAAAATCAAACACCTGGTTTTTGGTTTATGGCCTCCTCAATCATCCAATTGTAAACTTATGAAGGAGCAGATAATTGTTAAAAAAGATCCAAAAGGCTATCATTTGGACCCCTGCATTTTCCAAGCAGATCACCAATGTTGTATAAGGCATTTTTTGCCACTACTGGATGTATGTATACACTATATATGTATCGATATGTTGCACCCACACTTTTTCGAAGTTTGCGCAATTTTTGGCAGCTTTTTTCACAATTCAGAGTTCAGGGTGTTAATTGTTTCACATTTTAACGTTTACAGCATTAATATTCACACAATCACAATTTGGGATACTAAATATATACCTGGCTCCAGCTGGGCGCATCAGCCTGCTCCAAGGTGGAGGGGTCTTCTCCTTCCGTGGAAGCCTCAGCTGGGGTGGAGGGAAGAGTGGAGGGAAGAGTGGAGGGAAGGGTGGAGGGAAGAGTGGACAGTGATTGCCTGGGTTCCATCTGGTCACCTATAAAAGCCAGTTGGTTGTAGTACCACAGCTTGGGTACATAAACATTCTCTGCTGCTGCTCCTGATCTGACTGATTCCTCAATCTTCTTGCGCTCCCGCTTGTACATGTGCCTTAAACTTGAAATTCTGGCTTCAACAAACTTGGTGTCTGCGTTGGGGACTTGAGTCTTCACAAAATCCACAAGTGGCCCCAGTGTTGCCTTCCGGACATCCCTATTGCCATATAAAGGATTCTTGAGCTGCCACGGGTTGGTATTTTTTCTGTAGAGCGCAATGAATTCGGACATGAACTGCTGGTCCTTGAATGGATTCCACTGGGCTGCTGCCATGTTTGTTTCTGTTTTGTTAGTAATGGCAATACAAAAGACCAAAAACACAAATGTTACTAAAAACGCACATCCAGTTTTTCAAACCAAACATTACACAACACACCCACACACAGGCAGCAACACATCCACACAGGCAGCAACCCCTACACACAGGCAGCAACACACCCACACAGGCAGCAACCCCTACACACAGGCAGCAACCCCTACACACAGGCAGCAACACCTACACACAGGCAGCAACCCCTACACACAGGCAGCAACCCCTACACACAGGCAGCAACCCCTACACACAGGCAGCAACACCTACACACAGGCAGCAACACCTACACACAGGCATCAACCCCTACACACAGGCAGCAACACATCCACACAGGCAGCAACCCCTACACACAGGCAGCAACACACACATATCCTTAAAAAATGCAGGCCCAAAACCCAATAAACCACAGTAATGCATCCTAGAAAACACTTACCTTCGTACAGAGCGCTCGCTACTTCCGTTCGGGAACACGTGGGGCCCTCAAACAGCCTTATATACACTGCGCACGCGTCGAAGTCCGCCTGCGTCCTCCGCGTCGCCCGCCCATGACGTTCCTCCTGACGAGTATTCCCCGCCCCGCTTCCCCTCGTTGCATTGTGGGTGAATAAATTAATGAAGATGGCGGACACATTCTCAGCCAGTAGCGCGGAGGAAAGCCAAGAAGCGAACACATCTGCATCCAGCAGCAGATATAAGGCCACCAATATGGCCTTTGAAGAGATGGTGGAGATGGTGGACATCCTACAAAGGGAAGATTACGACGGGGAAAATGGCCCCTACCCTCGACCCAACTTGCGCAAGGACAAGATTCTCACTACAATCGTCATCACCCTGGAGCAGAAATTCGGCGTACGAAGGGGCAAGGATCAACTGCGCAAGCGATGGTCCGACATCAAATCCAGGGAGCACGATCAGTACAGGAGAATTCGAAAAGCCATCAAAAAAAGTAAGTCAAGCACGTGCGCTACTATGGTTATACTTGATATGTCTAATCTTGCGCAGATGTTATTAGCATTCGTACGTGAAACTTGCGCAGATGTTATTAGCATTCGTACGTGAAACTTGCGCAGATGTTATTAGCATTCGTACGTGAAACTTGCGCAGATGTTATTAGCATTCGTACGTGAAACTTGCGCAGATGTTATTATCATTCGTACGTGAAACTTGCGCAGATGTTATTAGCACTCGTACGTGAAACTTGCGCAGATGTTATTAGCACTCGTACGTGAAACTTGCGCAGATGTTATTAGCATTCGTACGTGAAACTTGCGCAGATGTTAGTAGCATTCGTACGTGAAACTTGCGCAGATGTTATTAGCACTCGTACGTGAAACTTGCGCAGATGTTATTAGCATTCGTACTTGAAACTTGCGCAGATGTTAGTAGCATTCGTACGTGAAACTTGCGCAGATGTTATTAGCACTCGTACGTGAAACTTGCGCAGATGTTATTAGCATTCGTACGTGAAACTTGCGCAGATGTTATTAGCATTCGTACGTGAAACTTGCGCAGATGTTATTAGCATTCGTACGTGAAACTTGCGCAGATGTTATTAGCATTCGTACGTGAAACTTGCGCAGATGTTATTAGCATTCGTACGTGAAACTTGCGCAGATGTTATTAGCATTCGTACGTGAAACTTGCGCAGATGTTATTAGCACTCGTACGTGAAACTTGCGCAGATTTGATGAAAGTTCAGTTTGTCTTCATAACGTTTATTGAGTTTACCTGGCTTTGGGTTGTTGGAGTTGTAAGGTTGTTTATTATTGTCACTATCTATACAATTACTGCTGTAGTAAGGGTTTTAGGGGTAACTTACACAGGGACTCCAGAAGCTGTTTTGGGGGGTGGGGATAAATATGTTAAGCAGGGTGTCATGCTCACAATTCCCGAAAAATGCTCATCATCTACAAATACTGTAGGTGGTGACTTTTCAAAGAAGTACACTCACCTGTCCCTTGGATGGTGCAGCTACAATCTCTGATCTTGCAATCATGAAATTAATGTTTGCGGCTTCACTTCCCGGGTCACTATTGGGCATGCGCCAGTTGCGCAATGCAATAGGACTGGTCCGCGCGAGCTCGGGGACCCCTGTGTGTCCCAGCAGACAGCACGGTGGGACGGGATGTGGCGTATACTTCTGTGGGAGTCTATGGCCGGATGTGTGTGCAAATACCTGCCTTACACAGGTATCTGCAACCCCTCACCCCTAAAAGGTTCCAAATAAGACACCACAGGGGTGCAGGGATCCAATGAGCGGAAGTTCAAATTTAGGGTTGAAGGGCGGTTTAAGTATTGGAGTTTCATTAGATAGACATTTCAATTCTGTCTTCAAGTAGGATCTTCTAACAAACTGCTAATAATTGGACAACACTTTTAAACAATGTTTAATAATCCTATTTTGGCACTCAAATATCAGTGTGATTAAAAGTGTACCTTTTTGTGTTCCATTACCATAGGGGGCAAAAGACTCAGACGTCAGTCCGAACCTACGAGGACCTCCCGGCCTCACCAGACTAATTGGGCAGTTAGCCCAAGCCCACGCGTGGATGTGGCGGAACAGGTGGTTGAAGTGGATCAAATCTGCACCCCACCAAGTGAGTGTCTCAGAACACAGATTGAGCTAATAAATTAAGGTCTGCATGTTTTTGACACTTTTTTTCTTGTGTTTTATCTACCCAACTTTTAGGTGATGCTGATCTGTTTGTGGAAGGACAAGCTGCGGAGCCATTTTCCACAGACAGTGCCCACAGGCTTATTGGGCAGATCATGGCCTGGAATCTGCAGCTGGAAAATATGCAGAAGGAGATGGCCACCATGCAGCAGGGAATGAAGGACATGATTGATGTTTTGGGGAGAATCTAAAGACCCCTTTTCCATTTCTTAACATCAATCATGTCCTTCATTCCCCTTTTGATGCGCTGTTTTACAAATTTTAGAGGCCAAATTTTTAATATGCACACGGTGTGTCAACATGTGCTATGTGCCATCAGGGGACCTCAATGGACGCATTTTGTGTTTGCAACCCCTAATGCTAGTAGGTGAGAGGGAAGGGGTTTCACACACAAAACACGTCCATTGATTCCCCATGATGGAACATAGCACATGTTGACATTACCCATTTTCCTGTTAAATTAGTGTGCATATTCTAAATTTGGCTTCTACTGTTCATGGGTTACCTGTTGAACTTTGTAAGTTCTGGGCTTTTACATTGTGTAAATATTTTCTAATGCTAAGCCTAAATTTTTTACCATTTTAAAACATGTTTTTATGTTTGTTTAAAAAAATCAATCACAAAAATAAAAAAAATATGTTGTGAGAAAAAGACCAAAAAAATGTAAAAAATATAACATAAAAAAAAAAAAAAAAAATCTTGTTGAAAAAAAAAAAAAAAAAAAAAAAAAAATCTTGTTGAAAAAAGAAAAAAAAAAAAAAAACAAATCTTGTTGAAAAAAGACAAAAAAAAAATAAATAAAACATAAAAAAGGTTTGGATGTGCACTAGAATAAAAAATAATAATGTTTGCACAAATTAAACAATGTGTGGCTTCTTCTTTTTAAATACTACCAGTTTGACCAAAACATGTTGTGGTTCATTGACAAAGGGGCTTATTTACTAAACGCAAAACAAGTTTGCCACTATTAAGATGTGCACTAGGACAACATATAAAACAGGCAAAATTAAAAGCAAAACCATACGAAAATACCAATATTTCAAACATCAATAACTGTATTTATTCTTTGTAAATCAAAAAGATGGTTTAAGGGTCTGCTGCCATTGCAATGGCCCCCCTACCATTAAAATAATGTAAATAACGGTCCCGCACTTGCTGGGCTGATTGTGGGGCCGAACCAAGACGGCGATTATCCAGCCCTGTCATGTTGCCTTCCACTCCGGCCTCAGGGCCGATTGGTAATGAGTATGTTCCCGAATGTTTGCGTAAATAATTGTGCATGACACAGCATGCAAGAATAATAGTATTCAGTTTGTACTCTGCCAGATGTAGGGATGTAAGGAGCAATCTGAAACGGTTGGCCATAATACCAAAGGCATTTTCCACAACCCGTCTTGCTCTGGCCAACCGATAATTAAAAATCCTCCTCTCAGGGGTGAGGGATCGTTGGGGAAATGGCCTCATCAGATGGTCACCCAGACCGAACGCCTCGTCGGCAATAAAAACGAAGGGGAGTCCCTCCACATTATCTTCATCTGGTGGCAGCTCCAGGCCACCAGTCTGGAGACGATGACCGAACTCCGTGTGGTTGAAGACTCCTCCGTCCGACATCCGGCCGTTTTTCCCCACATCCACATAAAGAAAGTCATATTGTGCCGACACCACCGCCATCAACACTATACTATGGAACCCCTTATAATTCCAATAGTAAGACCCCGAATGGGGTGGGGGCACAATTCGCACATGCTTCCCGTCAATCGCCCCTCCGCAGTTGGGAAAGTCCCAACGGGCAGCAAACTGGGAAGCCACAGTCTGCCATTCCTGTGGCGTGGAAGGACACTGTGAAGTCAAACACAAATATACAAATCGAATTAAAAACCAGGCAAAACACCTAACTAAATGCAACAAATTAACAAACAATTTGGAAGAACATATGTATTTATTTAGTAAGTCCTTGAAATAAAGCCAAAAGATTAAGGATAAGGGACAAATCTCTGATTGATGACCCCTCTGATGGCCCAGAGAAGATAATAATGGGGATGTGGGTGTGGAGTCATTAATTGTAAGGTCACACAATACACATGCAATTAATTAACGGGGTGTGTGGGGGGGGGGGGTTAATTACAAGCTGACCAAAACCACATGCTATTAATTATCAGGGGGTGTGGGGGGGGGGTGGGTTAATTACAAGCTGACCAAAACCACATGCTATTAACTATCAGGGGGTGTGGGGGGGTGGGTTAATTACAAGCTGACCAAAACCACATGCTATTAATTATCAGGGGGTGTGGGGGGGGGGGTTAATTACAAGCTGACCAAAACCACATGCTATTAATTATCAGGGGGTGGGGGGGGGGGTTAATTACAAGCTGACCAAAACCACATGCTATTAATTATCAGGGGGTGTGGGGGGGGGGTTAATTACAAGCTGACCAAAACCACATGCTATTAATTATCAGGGGGTGGGGGGGGGGGGGGGGTTAATTACAAGCTGACCAAAACCACATGCTATTAATTATCAGGGGGTGTGGGGGGGGGGGTTAATTACAAGCTGACCAAAACCACATGCTATTAATTATCAGGGGGTGTGGGGGGGGGGTTAATTACAAGCTGACCAAAACCACATGCTATTAATTATCAGGGGGTGTGGGGGGGGGGGTTAATTACAAGCTGACCAAAACCACATGCAATCAATTTAAAAATGAGGGTCAAGGGGGGTGAAAGGGGTGAAAGGGGGGGTGAGTAAAGCTGTACAATGGAGCTGGTAATATACATTTTTAACCAAAGAAAGTGACTAGGCTAGGGGTGTTTAGGGGGCCAAGCTTCCATGCTGGGGAGGTTGGTGCAAGCAAATATGCATGTGACCCACTAAATAATACATTCTTAAAGCTATTTCGATAAGTCAACCATAAAATACTAGACAAAAAAACCAAAAAAAAAAAAAAAAAAAAGGAATAGGGGACATTCATAGAATAGTCCTATCATGGTAATTAGCTAATGATGACATTGATGCACTACATTAGCAAACATACAAGACATAGGTAATTTTAAAAGAGAAGACTTACCTTAATGTATTCCTCCTGCAGGACGTGGATAATGGCAGAACAGGTCTCTGGAATAATGAGCCCCAGAGCCTGGGGGGAGATGCCTGTCGTGAACTTGAGGTCCTGCAAGCTTCTCCCCGTCGCCAAGTAACGCAACGTGGCGACTAGCCTCTGCTCCGCACTGATGGCTTGCCGCATGCAGGTATTCTGCCTGGTAATATAAGGGGACAGCGAAGCCAACAGACGGTGAAAAATGGGGTCCGTCATCCGGAGATAATTCCTGAAATCATCAGGATTATTCTCACGGATCTCACGGAGCAAAGGCATATGCGAGAATTGGTCACGCTGGCGCAACCAATTCTTGGTCCATGAACTCCTCCTCACCCTGTTCATGGACTGGGCTCGTGCCAAGGTGTTAACCGCAACACCGAGCCCCTGCACAGCACGAACTCGTTCCCGAGTACGTCCACACTCCATGGCTTCAAAACGGTCGGCTGATCAAACAAACAACTTAACAGAACGCACTGAAGAACAGCAAGGCCTATGAAGAACGACCTGAAAAACAGGAACGAGCGGACCAGAACGGCCTGAGAACAGGTAGGAACTGATCCACACGCACTGAAAGCCAGATACAAACCTCACAAGCACAAACTGAACGGCAGAAGCGAACGAATTAAGCAGAAGTCTGAGAAGCGCGAATCGTCTCTAACCAAACGTCAACTAACACGCGATACACACGAGATTAGCTGACGGGGCCCAAAGGGTGTCGTTTGGGATCTCGAGCTTCCTTTTTCTAGTCCCGTCGTACGTGCTGTACGTCATCGCGTGAACCGCCGGACTTTTTGCGTGATCGTGTGTGGTCAAGTCCGTTCGCTTTTTAGTCCAGTGTACCCAGCTGGAAAGTCCAGCGGATTGTCCGCTGGACTTAGGTCCGCCGGGAAAAGTCCCTTCGTGTGTACGCGGCATAAGAGTGATTTCTAAATAAGGCATAATAGGTCCATCACCTTTAGACACTATCAAAAAACGGAGAACTTACAGAGTGGGGTAGGGTTATGGGAGGGAGGGGGGCACACACAGGAGGAATGCTATCAAAAACCTGTCGGTGTCCAATCACCTATAATCCAGGGTCCTCTTGCTGCTGAAAACATGCCTAGGGAACCACATGGCTCAGACCCGCCTTGATACCTTTATTGTAACTTAGCCCCCTCAAGGTTTTAGGAGGAATCCATCAAGGATTGCTAATCATTTGTATACAGACAGAATTCTAAATGTCCCTTTTCCCCTGATTGGTGACAGTCCTTGCGGTCCTGAGCTGGGTGGCCCCAGCTGGCTTGGGAGTGTCTTTGGGCCCCTGCAGGCATAGCAAACATCTCCTCCCCCCCTTCATAAAACAACTATAGTGAGAATCCTTTTGCCAAGACAGCGGCAAGTCTTTTTGTGCCATGTTTTTATGAAAGCGATTTCAATCGTGTTATATACAAAAAGGAATAATTACACTGTAAATGTCTGTACCCCTGAAGAAGAATCCAAAAGAATTGTTGTTCGAAATGCGTTGGGTATTTCTGTTTTCTATGGTACACAGACCCATGTAGACAGAACCAGCAGCCATTCCATTTATGTAACCATGGTATATGGTATATAAGTATCAACCACACCAATGCTTTTAGCTTCTTTTGTACTTTGTCTAATTTTGTATAAATAAAGTTTTGATACTTTTATAAACACATTTTTCATCTAATTGTATACCCAGTATAGTCCTATTTACAGGGGTTCTTTGTTGTTCTATAATCCAGGGTCTATAAATAATTAGCCTGTGTCCTGTAATAGGGACCTCACTGTGTAATGTGGAAGTCATCTTTATGTATTCAGACTCATTGATCTTTCTTTTAATTGCAGGTTTACAGCAAATCTCATCTCCGGAGTGCTCGATTATAAAACTTTATTGGATCTGTAAGTTGTTGTTCTTTTAATAAATTTGAACTTGGATAACAGCTCTCAACTATTTTTCAGCAATTACATATAGCATTCTTTCATTTTTTAATATGTACTGTATATTTATTTGAAGGCCTACATGTATTACAAATGCCACAAATGTAACAAATATAAATTTGTATATACAAATAGACATGTTAGCTATGCTTAAATGGAAAGCATAGACAAAAGCAAGAAACACATTTTAACAAGGATTGTAAAGATCTATGTCATAGTTACAACAACTCTTTTCTAATGCGGCGTACACACGGTCGGAATTTCCATGTCCGATGGGAGCTTTTCAACGGATTTTCCGACCGTGTGTATGCCCATCGGCCTTTTTCTGTCGGAATTTCCGACAGACTTTGGATTGAGAACCTGTTCTCAATTTTTCCGAAGGAAAACCTTTCTATCGGCTTTTCCGATTGTGTGTGTGCAATTCCGACACGCAAAATTCCGACGCATGCTCTGAAACAATTCGACGCATGCTCGGAAGCATTAAACTTCCCTTTTATAGTGCTGTTGAACGTGTTTATGCCGCTGTGTTACAGACCGTCGGAATTTGGTGTGTAGGCAAGACAGTTTGAGCGAAATTCCGTCGGAATTCCGACGGGAAAACCATCAGAGCTTTTTCCGAAGAGAATTCCGACCGTGTGTATGCAGCATTAGTATGTTCTCTAAAATTGATATTCATGTATAACAGGCATTGTTTATTATCCACATTCTATCTTAACTCACTTTATTTGCTTGCTGGTAGCCAAGAGTCTAAAGATTAGTAGCTGAAATATGCCACAAATTTGTGAGATACAAAGGTTGACTAGTAGGGTGTGGAGAATACAGAACCACCCTCAAAGTTTACAGATACTTTATATCAATATTCCAAACTATCAACGTATAGACTACAAAGGAACTTTGGCTCCAACAATTGTTTTTGGACCTAGAAAAAAACATCCCCAAATGTAAATGTATTCACATTGTATTTGTCTACTTTACACATTACAGGAAGGCAGACATTAACCCTAATTTTACAGTGGAGTGACCAAATAAGTTGCTCTCAGATGTAGTGGCACCCCTGATGTGCCTGTAAAACAGATGGCTAGTCTCTCTGGAGGAGACGAACAAGTGATGGATGAAGGGCCAGTATAATTTATGTGAAAACAGCATGCGAAAATTTGCATCTCTGAAAAGTAAAGTCGAAATATAACTGAAGTGAGCAGAAGAGATTTCTGCGCATAAAATTGTTACTTGACACGTAGCAGTGGCTCCCATGTGACCTGAAAGCGCATAGTAAAAAGGATTTTTTTTATTTACAAATCAATAAACATGTTTTTTTATAAATGATCACATTTAAAAAAAAAAAATCACTGAATGGAACCCTTCAAGGCTACATTCACACGTCCATAAGAATTTTACTGATAAAATAGGCGATTTTTCCTGGAAAGTAAAGTTCCCGCAGAAATGATCAGTAAAATGCTTGCTTTTAGATATGTTTGTTAAATGCATAAAATTGTATAAAATGATTCCATATCCTGCTGTTTTTATTTTCCTATAACAAAATGCATTTTTGCATCCGTTATATGTGTATTCCATTTGTAAGCGTATAAAATGCATATCCTCAGATTACATTTTTTTATTTTGGCTTACGGATCGGTATGCAATGCATGTTTACGCACCTGTGTGCACATCTCCATGGAAAACAATGCAGCTGCATTCAAATCCGTAAACAAAAAACACTTTACATTTTTTTTTTTTTACAGCCTCGTGAATGTAGTCTTAAGCCTGAAATGCAAATAAGTACTTGACATCCTTATGAAAAGGTCTGTGCCCACCCCCTTAATTTTTTCAAGAAGACTGACAGCTAGGCATGTTCATCTAGAACAGCCCTTTAATAGATTTTACCTTGATTTCATCTTTCTCAGATAAAACCTAATGAGATGGATGGCCACATTCAGGAATAAAAATTGTAATATTTCCACACCATTCTGGAATTCGGGGGCATAGGCACACTATAGGAAGTTTTTTTTTTGCAAAAAAATAAAAAAACAAAACAGGAGACAGAAAGGTTGCCAGTGGTACATGAAAGTTCCCACTTAAGCAAAGAATCTAAGGTGTAACCAGACCCTGTTGTCCCTGGCTGATCCCACTGTGTTATCCTATAGCAGGGATATGCAATTAGTGGACCTCCAGATATTGCAAAACTACAAGTCCCATCATGCCTCTGCCTTTGGGTGTCATGTTTGTGGCTGTCTTGCTATGCCTCATGGGAATTGTAGTTCGGCAACAGCTGGAGGTCCGCTAATTGCATATCCCTGTCCTATAGCAACAGTTGTTAGACAGACCACAGTATGATAAGAAACAGGAACAAATGCAACTGTAAGCAGGTTATTTACGTGGATATATGTAGTAGTAACTGAAACAGCAAGGTTGGATACAAGATAGATAAAACCAGCAAGGCTGCATGTAGGAGGACCAGAAACAGGAGAGAAGGTATAACTGGAACTGAAACAGTAAGTCTGGATAAAGGAGAGGCAACAACAAGAAAAACTAGAATAGGCAATAATAATAGGCAAAGGCAGAAAAATATCACTGGGCTTAACTAAAATGATAAGTATGCCTATAGGAATGACATACATATTGGCAAGTTTAACAGAGTAGCAAGATGCACGAGACATGGAATTGTTTCAGGAGCCTGAGCAATGCAGGGTCAGTGAGACAACAGTAGTATGTTTTTAACTTTGGGTATGTAACTATGTAACAAGCTAGCATTACATTTACTTTTTCCTAAGTAATCAGTGTTTATTTTTTTGTATCTTTCCTGTTACTGTAGGCATGCTTTGCCAATGGACTATGCTCGTGGTCAACTATCTGGTCAGCCTATGTGTATGAAGCAGTACTATGGGCTCTTCTCATCTTACCGTCTTCCAGGTGGCATGAAAGACACATTAGTGGCACAAGAGAGCAGTGTTATGCCAGAACCAGAGCACATAATTGTTGCTTGTAACAACCAGGTATTTTGTTATGACATTATACAGACCACTGAATACTTCACTGCTATACTGAAAGACTGTGTTTGGAGCTGCATTAAGTGTTTTTATTAAAAACTAGTCAAAAAGGCAAAAGTCACAGTGAGCGCAGCAGGCTAAACACACAAGTCCTGCTGTCTCCCTGGCATGACCACCAGATTCACCAGGGCGCAGGCTCCCCCTGTGTCAATTGAAGGCGCATGCCGGTGCACTGGCCAAATTATGGGCATGGTGAGCCTGGTGCTGCAGTGGAGCAGGTTTAGGAGTTGCAGGGATATGAGGTAAGTAATATCATATCATATCCCTCCTCTTACTGGCCACCCTCCTGTGTTTCCAGGAGCCTGTCCTAGCTTGTGCCCAGACTTGGCCACAGCCCCACAGGTGTAATGCTAGGGAAGCCTGGCACTTGATTTACCAAGCTTCCATAAGAGCGTGGTGTGCTCTTAGGTGAAAGTTTTCAAGCCATCAGAATACAGTGATCACTGTCGGCAGCTATAGCAGCCAGCAGTGATCACCAAAAAAAAAAAGATACGCTGGTTGTACTGAAGTCAGTTTATAGATTGATTTCTGTACAACCAGTCTGCACATAGATTGAAATTCTGCAGATTCAGCAGAAATTTCAGTCTGTCTATGGTGGCCTAAGTCCACCAGTCTCTCTGGGTTTAATAATATCCTCAATAATATCCTCAAATCTTCTGAAAGGGGTGCTCCACTTAGGTGTAGAAATTCAATTTGAATTCCACCTTATTTCCAGAACTCTCTTTCGGGGACTTTCACACTGAAGGTGCTTTACAGGCGTTTTAGTGCTAAGAATATTGCCTGTAAACTGTCTCTCATGCCGCCCCAGTGTGAAAGCCTGAGTGCTTTTACACTGGGGCGGTGCACTTGCCGGACATTCTGAAAAGTCCTGCAAGCAGAATTTTTGGGGTGGTTTGGGAACAGTGTATACACCGCTCCTCCCCTGCCCATTGAAATCAATGCAACATGGGCAGTGTTAACCCTTTCTTCGGCCACTAGCAGGGGTTAAAATTGCCCTGCTAACGCTGCTAAAACGAGGGTAAAGCACTGCTAAAATGACGGTAAAGCGCTGCTAAAACTAGCAGCACTTTACCGCTACTGCCCTGGTGTGAAAGTACCCTTAGGTATTAGATGTGCAAACAATACAATGAGAGCACA
Source organism: Lithobates sylvaticus (assembly GCA_028564925.1). Classification (NCBI taxonomy): domain Eukaryota; kingdom Metazoa; phylum Chordata; class Amphibia; order Anura; family Ranidae; genus Lithobates; species Lithobates sylvaticus. The sequence continues at coordinate 173,739,540 of CM053036.1, forward strand.
TCTAATACCTACAGAGAGTAATGGAAATAAGGTGGAGTTCAAAGTGAACCATGCCATTACCTGGAGGGATTGGAATTTAGGGGGTTAAAACAGGCAGGGAGGAAATGTGATATCAACTCCTCACTGCTTGTCAAATGCCTCTGAAAAGTGACCTGAGCATGGATCACTTTTCAGAGGAGTGGCAGTGCCTGCTGCAAGTGAATACAAGACTTTGGGCTCACACTGGTGTGCTGTGTTTGGCTGCAGTGCGGGTGTACTTGCGGGGTCCACAGTCCCTTAGACTTCATTTAGGTTGCACATTTTTGCTGCATTTTCTGATAGGGCACCAAAGATGCAGCATGCAGGACATTTTGTGCACTTTCAGAACATGCAGTAAAAATGTGCAACTTCTATGGGACCAGGGGCAACATGCAGGAAGACTGCCAGTACACCAGCACTGCAGCCAAACCACAGCATGCCAGTGTGAGCCCACATCACAACACCTAGGAGGGCAAGGTACTGTCACAGTCTGCTAGAAAAAAAAACTCTTTAGCTGCAGAGAGGGGGGGGGGGGGGGGGAGAAGTTCACTTACTTGGACGGTCCCAGCCTCCCAGGAGACTCACTGGATTTGAGCCGACTTTTCAGATTTAACTTTCCTGCCCACACAGCTTCTTCACAGACAGCACACTGGCTGCCCAGAGTGTGGGCGGGGAAAGAGAGAGCAGGTCCAGCCTCTGCCAGCAATTCGTGTGCAAGAGGGAGGGGCTGGGCGGGGCTGTGCTGTGCTGAACTCTGTAACACAGACTGTCAGCCCTGTGACAGAGAAGACATCGCTGGCTCACATTACTGGATGGAGCTGCCGTACTCGGTCAACTCAAGAACTGCGCATGTGCAATTCTGAGCTGGCGACAGAGCGGCCTTTGTACAGCATATCAGAGTGGCCCAGGGGGCAATTGCATCCCTGCCCCCCGGCTCAGCCTGTCCCTGGTTGCTAGTACCCCGACGGTCCTAGAAACCAACTTTGGTGAAGGGAGAGGAAAACTGCACCTGTGACTGAGGGAAGGTTACAACTGCCTGGCTGTGGATATGCCAGTCTCAGTATTACACACACACAGGGTTGTTGTGGGCTGGATAAAACCTTGTAGCGGGCCAGATAAGGCCCACGAGCCATAGTTTGAAGTTTAAATGCTCCTTAAAGAAAACTGGCAGACAGACAGAGAGGATGCAGTGTTTTCTGGCACCAACCAGTCATAGCTTATCCATGGTTCTAAGACCTTTAAACGAATAAGAGATGGAATCTAATGCCTACAAAATTCACACTTTGCATAAATAAACCTTCCATTCTGTAAAAAAACCTTCTGAGTGCTTACCTGAGCCCCATCTCGATCCAGCGATGTGCATGAGGGCTGCGGCTCGAAACAGGCACTAAACAGCAAAAAAGGATGTACAGCTTGTATTCCATATATTTCATCAGTATTGTTATCAATTACTATTATTATGATTTGTTAGGTAAAACTACTAAAACAGAAACATTCTGACATTTATAATTTTTGTGTCACAGCAACTGAATATCTGCATTTGGCAAATTGACATTACAAAACTGTCATGACTTGTCATATAACTGATGCATTTATCATCTGTTTTGCAGTTCTTTGTATTAGATGTTGTCATCAACTTTCGCCGTCTCAGTGAAGGGGACCTATTTACTCAGCTCAGCAAAATAGTTAGGATGGCAGAAAATGAAGATGAGAGACTTCCACCAATTGGATTATTGACGTCTGATGGAAGATTAGAATGGGCTCGAGCAAGAGAGATTCTAATGAAAGGTAACAAAATAGCTTTTCCAAATCTGCAATATCAGTTATAAAAAATAATAACCGGGAAAAATACATTCAATTGCATATAAGGTAATATACTGTAATTAAAACTATAGATCATAGTGAAATTCACATTACGTCTTTCAAACATCTGCCTGTGTATGACCTGAACTGCAACTTTTATATGTTCTTTGATCGCCAGCCTTCTCTCTTCACCGTCTTTTAGAAAAATCTGAGGATGACTGGGACAGGGATTACGTAAAAAGGTGTGTAGTGACAGAATGTATGCAAGCAAGCTACAAGGCTAAAATCCAGACATTCAGGCAAAGCATGTACCAAATAACTGTAGACACTGCCTCGCTACCAACAGCTACAGTATCAATCTGAGTAGGTCAATATCAAACAAGAGTCTATAATGCAAAACCTGTTCCTGCTGATGATACAGAGGACAAGACCTGCTGCAACAGTATTAAAGTTCACAGCCTATTTTAGGCCATGGGCACAGCTTATTTCCATATGTCATTTTCCCCATACCCCTGGCATATGCATTTATTTTAAACAAATTGACATTCTTGCCCATAATCCCACCCACAGATTGCTCAGAGGAACAAAAGACAGCTTTTAGGCTATTTGCCACTACCATTACATACTCTGGGCAATACCCATCTTTTTCTACCAAAACGCTGAGCTCATTGGGCACTATTTGGATGTTCTTAGCCCACGTATACTGAGTTTTAATATTGAACCTTGAATTTTGCTGATTAATTCCAATCCCCATGTTTATTTTGAGTAAACATACTAGTGACTCTTTTCAACTCCTGGTGCCTTCCACGCTGATACTACTTGACATATCATGTAGGTTCTAGCATAGACTCACCCATCGTTGTTTCAGCAGACACATCTTAGATGGTTAAAATTAGGAGGCAATATCTCATTGATGCCTCTTACTCTCCATAAAAGCAACCTGTCTTCCTAAACTCTGGTAGAACTCTTATTCATGAGAACCTACATAATTACTTACCCTCTATGATCATTCATATCAAAGACAGCAGGACCAAATGCACTAAAAACTGTATTTACTTGGAGACAGATGCAGTAGACTGCTAGGTAGCAGAATGCACACACACAATCTAATACAACCTATGTACCCTCTACTGGAACTACCAATGATGTTACCCTAAACCTGCCACACAAACTCACCACCACCACCATCAAAAATGAATATACAAGAAAAAGAACCGCTGCTCCAGGTGTATAATCAGAACCTAAAATGGAGTATCTCATATAGTGCACGCCCCGGCCCGCCTCCATGGGAAACTTGCATCAGAAGAAAGAATTGGCTGCACATCCAGAAATCCTGATTGCCTTTTATTGTTCACAATGATAACATCAAAGACACCAACATAAGGTCACATAGAAAAATTAATATGGTTAATTATACAATATTCGGGTGAACATCCAAAAACAACCTTATTAGTTTATGAGCTGAAACAGCCCTACGACCCTTGATGTAGAATCTAAGCAGGCTCCTGACTACACTTTCTCAGAAGCTGAATTAGCTCACCGATTTAAAGCCTCTATTTCAGGGAAAAGCCTGGATGCCACCAGCTTCACCCCCAATTTCTACAAGTGCTTTGGCACTGCGCTTACTTCATTCTTAACTAAAGTATTCAACATCACCTTCCCCTTTTCCCCCTTCCCTCTCTGGAGGCCCATATATCTTTATAGGGTAAGTTTACCTTTTGTAACATGTTACTTCCATATTGACAGCGGGTGGGGGATCTTCTCCTCGCACATGATGTCACATTTAAAAGTGGCTGTTCGGGTTCTCCCTACACCGCAGCATAATTCATTCACAACGATCCACCATTTATCATCTTTTTTTGTTTATTTTTTTAAATGTTTTCATTTGTTTTTATTCTTAGAATAATGGTATTTGATTAATCACGCTACTAGGTGTATGTGAAGTGAATACGATGAAAGGCTTGCAGCTGAGCACTATTGTGTGTTCCCAAAGCTAAATGAAAATATAGATTAAAATAATGCAGCGCTGTCCATACTAAATGGTTAAAACAATAATGGTGCAACCCCCTAATATGTAAAAAAAACAATGACCTTAGTTTAAATGACCAAAATAAATTTGAACAACTAATAAAAATCAATTAAATATAAATATCCTCCAACCATTAGCAAACATACATCCACATGCAACAGTGGTGACAACCTCCTCAATCCAAATGTGTAAATCGTATAAATTTACAACCGCACAAATATAATCAATTAAATAATAATAATAAAAAAAAAACTATTACTAAGTAGTGAAGAGCAGTGAAACAAACATTAGAAAAAAAAAACATAAAAATACATTAGCAATAGTGGTGGGAACCCCTTCCCAGTATTAAGTCTCTTAGTATGTGACACTGCTTGCTTGAATAAAGTTCAACAGGGTTAAGTAAATGAAGCAAAACAAGTCCACAGTAGTAATTTGAATCCTCAGTGTGCAGCGACTTCAAAAACACCACATGATCCACCACTTTTTAATAAATGCTTTCACCTTCCTTTCAGACCTATTCACAGGTTCCAATACTCCTTCCCTTTACAGCGGTCTTATCACATGGCAAAGTTTTCTCTGAATCCTCAAAGGACTCCTCTGCTGCGATCATGGTAACAATGGAATCACCCTTCTTCCGTATTTCAATTTGGCTCAAAAGAGGTTAAAAAAGGCCATCATTGAGCATTGCCATTAAAAAGTTCCACATTTTATTTAAAAAGACTAGGAACACTCACATTAAATAGTGCACTAAAATCTGTGCATAAATATATAACATGTCAGGTTTCTAACACATTGCCCCTTTAAGACTCCAAGGATAAAGCAAACAGTATACCAAGCTAAAACTCCAGGGACAAAGCAAACAGTATACCAAGCTAAAACTCCAGGGACAAAGCAAACAGTATACCAAGCTAAGGACAGCATTTATTCGATGGTGTGATGACGTCACAGACTCACCCGATGCATTTCATTACCAGTTCCATGACTCCCTCAAGGAGAAGGAGTCTCCGGGCCATCTTTCTATTTATATACCATACAATGTCAATGGGAATAATAATGAAGCAAGTGCCATTTTGTTAGAGACCAAATACAGGCAGTCCCCGGTTTATAAACAAGATAGGGTCAGTAGGTTTGTTCTTAAGTTGAATTTGTATGTAAGTTGGAACAGGTACATTTTTTTAAGTATAACGCCAGCCCAAAAATGTATTTTTTACATTTTTTTGGATAGCATAGGGAAGGGTTAACACCCCTGTAACATTGGTTTTGCTATATATGTCCCCGTTCTGAAGATTTCACCTTACTTTATGTCCCTGTGACAAACGGATTTTGAAAATTTTGGGTTGTGGTGGAAACATGGATTGGTGATAAAGCTTCAGTGGAGATACCTTTTTCCCATGATAACTCTTACAGGAGAGAATTTCCCTTCCTAGGGGTGGATTTCCTCTCACTTCCTGTTGTCTCCCTCAGTTTGTTCGGATTTGTTTGTAAGTTGGATGTTTGTAACCCGGGGATCGCCTGTATATAGGGAAGTGATAGAGGCCAAATCATGGACTTAATTTTGTAAATCCTAGCCATAAACAACATAGCTGGCCAGATAATCATGAAGATCGCTGCTAATAAAATCAAAAAAATGCCTGTGCACCCCAAAAAAACAGCAAAAGGAAAGTGCACAAAGATATACTAAATCCAAAAAAAAAAATTAAATTGTCTAGAATATAATCTGAGTCATGTTTATTATGAACAGTTGGTATCAGCATTTAAATCATACTGTGGTGTACAATAACCAGTAGTAGTGTCACATCCTATTCCTTATTCATGAATCAGTCTTAAGTGGGCAATGTGTTAGAACCCTGACTTTTTATATACACAATATTACCAATGATGACCTTTTTATAACCTCTTTTGAGCCAAACTGAAATAAGGAGGGGGGGGGGGGGGAGTGATTCCATTATTACCGCAATCGAAGCAGAGGAGTCATTTGATGATTTAGAGAATATTTTGTCACAGGATAAGACCCCAGTAAAGTGAAGGAGCATTGGGACCTGTCAATAGGTCTGAAAGGAAGGTGACGGATCACTTGGTGATTTTGAAGTCGCTGCACACTGAGGGTTCTAATTAATAAATTAATTAACACTGTACACTTGTATTGCTTTGTTTACTTGAACCAGTTGAGCAAGCAATATCACATACTAAGGAGACTTAATACTGGGAAGGGGTTCCCACCACGACTGCTGATGTAGTTTTGTGTTTTTTTTTTTCTAATGTTTGTTTTACTACTGATCATTAATAGTTTTTATTTTCATTATTATTACATTGCTCCTGTTTGTGCGGTTGTAAAATTGATTTATACATTTGGATTAAGGAAGTTGTCACCACTGCTACATGTGGATGTAGGTTTTTACTAGTTTTGTGAGGATATTTTTTTGATTTGTATTAGTTATTCACATTTATTTTGGTATTTTTTTTTTTTTTTTTTTTACACATTAGGGGGTTCCTACATTATTGTCTTGTCATTTACCATTTAGAATAGGCAGTGCTGCATTTTTTTAATCTATATTATTTGTATTCTTACTTTTATCATTGTTCCAATTTGTATTATTATTATTGTTATTATTATTATTGACGCTATTATTTTTATTAGGATCATGATCATTATTACATTATTTTGTTTCTAATTCTTTTCATGATTTGTTATATATAACTTTTTTTTGTTTTCATATAGTTTTGTGTTCGTGGCATGTTCCAGAAGCACCTTTTGTAGTGTGTTCGTTTACATAAAAAGGACTTGTAGTGTGTTCGTGGCAGGCAGGCAGAGCTTGTTCGTTATAGGACTTGAAGTTTGTTAGTCCCATCACACAGACCTATATTTCCTTCCAGAAGCACCTATAGGACTTGAAGTGTGTTAGTCCCATCACACAGAGATCATATATTTTGTTCCCAGAAGCACCTATAGGACTTGAAGTGTGTTAGTCCCATCACACAGACCTACATTTTCTTCCCAGAAGCACCTATAGGACTTGAAGTGTGTTAGTCCCATCACACAGAGATCATATATTTTGTTCCCAGAAGCACCTATAGGACTTGAAGTGTGTTAGTCCCATCACACAGAGATCATATATTTTGTTCCCAGAAGCACCTATAGGACTTGAAGTGTGGCACCCATAGGACTTCTAGTGTGTTAGTGGCATCACACAGAGCTCCTATATTTTCTTCTCAGCAGCACCCACAGGACTTCTAGTGTGTTAGTGGCATCACACAGAGCTCCTCTATTTCTTTGCAGAAGCACCCACAGGACTTCTAGTGTGTTAGTGGCATCACACAGAGCTCCTCTATTTTCTTTGCAGAAGCACCACAGGACTTCTAGTGTGTTTAGTGGCATCACACAGAGCTCCTCTATTTTCTTTGCAGAAGCACCCATAGGACTTCTAGTGTGTTAGTGGCATCCCGCAGAGCTCCTATATTTTCTTCTCAGCAGCACCCACAGGACTTCTAGTGTGTTAGTGGCATCACACAGAGCTCCTCTATTTTCTTTGCAGAAGCACCCACAGGACTTCTAGTGTGTTAGTGGCATCACACAGAGCTCCTCTATTTTCTTTGCAGAAGCACCCACAGGACTTCTAGTGTGTTAGTGGCATCACACAGAGCTCCTATATTTTCTTCTCAGCAGCACCCACAGGACTTCTAGTGTGTTAGTGGCATCACACAGAGCTCCTCTATTTTCTTTGCAGAAGCACCCATAGGACTTCTAGTGTGTTAGTGGCATCACACAGAGCTCCTATATATTCTTCTCAGCAGCACCCACAGGACTACCGACTACAATGGCTGGAAGACCGCCAAGGGGAGGCAGAGCGTGCAGAGCCAAGAACACAGGGCAGGCAGGCTCTGTTTCTAGTGGACGTGGCCGTGGACGTGGACGTGGTCGTGCATCGTCATCAGCACGTGGCCATGGGACACGCGCGTCTTTGTTTTCGGCAGATGGACATGTGGAGCCGCATCATGCTGAAGGCTTGGTAGAATGGATGACCAAGCCCTCCTCATCCTCCTCATCCTCTCTCACCCAGGCTCAGGGTACTGACAGAGCATCATCAGCCACCCCTTCCCTAGACCCACCATGTCCTCCTGAGGAGTCCCCCGAACTCTTTGAGCACAGTGTTGGGTACATGCTCCAGGAGGATGCCCAACGATTCGAAGGCTCGGATGATGATACCCAGCTTGAGGAATCTGGCAGTACTGTTCCACCAGCTGCAGCTTACTGCCAGGTTTGCTCTAGTGGTGAAGAGGGAGGGGATGATGAGGTCACTGACTCCACGTGGGTGCCTGAAGGGAGAGAGGATGAGGAGGAGGACGAGGAGGAGGAGGATGCGGCGTCACATGTCCAACGAGGCAGGATGCCCCCTGGAGGCCAGGTAGAGGCCAGCACAGCAACTGTACAACACCGCAGAGCTCCGCCTGTGCAGGGCGCTGCCTCTGCACGTTATCAGAAAAGTTCTTTGGTGTGGGCCTTTTTTGAGACGAGTGCAGCAGATCGCACCACTGCTATTTGCAATATTTGTCTCAAGCGTATCTCGCGTGGCCAAAACATCAGCCGCTTGGGCACCACAAGCATGACCAGACATATGGCGACCTGCCATGCAGCTCGTTGGCAGGCACACATAAAAGACCCACACCAAAGAACTAAGCGGACCTCTCCTTGCTCCTCCTCAGCTGGGATCTCCATCCCCACTACACCTTCAGTCCTCTCTGAAAGCTGCTCTGAGAGGACTGAAGGTGTAGAATTAGGTGTGTCACAACCAAGTACTTGCAGTACACCGACGTCCGATTGCAGCAGGCAAATTTCCCTGCCCCAGCTGCTGGACCGTAGAAAGAAGTACACTCCCAGCCATCCACATGCCCAGCGGTTGAATGCTAGCCTGGCTAAATTGCTAGCACTTCAACTGCTGCCTTTTCAGTTGGTAGACTCGGCCCCCTTCCGTGAGTTTGTTCAATGTGCGGTTCCTCAGTGGCAGGTTCCCAAACGCCACTTTTTCTCACGGAAGGCGATTCCGTCTCTCTACCGGCATGTGGAGGGCAATGTCCATGCCTCGCTGGACAGGGCGGTCAGCGGTAAGGTGCATATTACCGCTGACTCATGGTCCAGCAGGCATGGACAGGGACGGTACCTTTCTTTCACGGCCCATTGGGTCACTCTATTGGCAGCTGGGAGGGATGCAGGACAAGGTGCAGTAGTGTTGGAGGTTGTTCCGCCACCACGCCTCCAAAACGCTACTACTGCTACTGGTTGTGACACACCTCTCTCCTCCACCCCCTCCTCTTCTTCTTCCTCCAGTGCTCTGTCCTTGGAACCAGCGGTGCTCCGTAGGCGTACAAGGGGCTACGCAAGTACGCAGGCAAAAAGATGCCATGCCGTGCTTGCGCTGGTGTGTTTGGGGGACAGGAGCCACACTGGGCCAGAGGTTCTGGCAGCTCTGCAGGGGCAGGCCGAGAGGTGGTTGACGCCACGTCAGCTTAAGCCAGGAATGGTCGTTTCTGACAATGGCACCAACCTCCTCTCCGCCCTGCGACAGGGGCAGCTCACCCATGTGCCCTGCATGGCTCACGTCCTCAACCTGGTGGTGCAGCGGTTCTTGGGCAGGTTCCCAGGCTTACAGGATGTCCTGAGGCAGGCCCGGCACATGCAGCAGCAGTTTTTAGATATACAGTATTTATATAGCGTTGCAGAAAGGTCTGTGCAGAAACTGATGTTTCTCTGATACAGAGGAATTTGGGGCCTTTGGCTTACTTCATATGCACCTGATTCATTGGAGGATTTGAATGTTTATCCATTTTGGTGACTTACTAGCCCTGAAGAAGGGGTGCCTAAGGCACAATTTTTCAGCCCCTGTTTAACAGGCTGTTCCTCCAAATGCGTGCCTAAGGCACAATTTTTCAGGTTTAACAGGGGCTACAGGGGCGTGTACTTACAATTTTTATAAAAAATGCTTCGCAACACGTGTGACTGCTGTGCTCCAAGTACAGTATCTGTGAGGGGTTGCAGTGTTGTGGCACCAGCACCAGTGCCTAAGGCACAATTTTTCAGCCCCTGTTTAACAGGGGCGGGTACTTACAATTTTTTTTAAAAAAATGCTTCGCAACACATGTGACTGCTGTGCTCCAAGTACAGTATCTGTGAGGGGTTGCAGTGTTGTGGCACCAGCACCAGTGCCTAAGGCACAATTTTTCAGCCCCTGTTTAACAGGGGCGTGTACTTACAATTTTTTAAAACAAATGCATCGCAACACGTGTGACTGCTGTGCTCCAAGTACAGTATCTGTGAGGGGTTGCAGTGTTGTGGCACCAGCACCAGTGCCTAAGGCACAATTTTTCAGCCCCTGTTTAACAGGGGCGTGTACTTACAATTTTTTTAAAAAATGCTTCGCAACACGTGTGACTGCTGTGCTCCAAGTACAGTATCTGTGAGGGGTTGCAGTGTTGTGGCACCAGCACCAGTGCCTAAGGCACAATTTTTCAGCCCCTGTTTAACAGGGGCGGGTACTTACAATTTTTTAAAAAAAATGCTTCGCAACACGTGTGACTGCTTGTTTTACTTTATCACCAATCCTTGTTTCAATAAAAACCCCACTTTTTCCAAAAACATTTGTCATTGGGACGGAAAGTGAGGTGACATGTTCTGAACAGATGTGCAAAGACAGCAAATGTTACAGGGGTGATAACCCCTCCCTATGTTCTCCAAAAAGCTTAAAAATAGATTTTTTTGGGATGGAGCTACACTTCATAATGTACCTGTTCAGATTCTACTTAAGAACAAACCTAAAGCCGCAAGTGGTTTTAAATGGCTTCTTTTTTTCCTTTACAAATGTCATTTTGTGCAAGGACAGTTCTAAACACGGGAAACACATGCCACTTCACAGGCATACTTTAGACACCCCCCAGGTACCATATTTAAAGGAAAATTTCACTTTTTTTTTTCACTTTATGCATCATTAACATGCATATTGGCCGTTGTAATTAGCACTTTTGATTTCGAACGTTCGCGTCCATTATAACGTATAGGGTTCGAAAATTCGCGCGAACTTTCGGTCGGTTCGAAGGTTCTGGTGCGAACCGAACCCGGGGGTGTTCGGCTCATCCCTAATTGACGCTATTATTTTTATTAGGATCATGATCATTATTACATTATTTTGTTTCTAATTCTTTTCATGATTTGTTATATATAACTTTTTGCATGTTTTCATGATTTCTTTACATAAAAAGCTTTGTTCGTTTGTTTATAATTTTGGTACATGCATTTAGATATACAGTATTTATATAGCGTAGAGATGTTTCTTACAGATTCCTTTCTTCATATGCACCTGATATTGAATGTTTATCCATTTTGGTGACTTACTAGCCCTGAAGAAGGGGGAGGCTGTTCCTCCAAATGCGTTGGCTACATCTGTTGTTTTTATCGTCAATAAAGTTCTGAAACAAAACAATTAGAGGATTATCTCTTACCGGGAGTTCTTTACACGTACTAAAGTTTGCTCCAGCTGAAGAGACTTTGACATTGTATCATAAAAGTAACAGCCCCAAGATCTCGACTAAGTACACCACCATTGCCTACTTTTGTGGGGGAAAAGCCCCCTTAAATGATTCCCACCATACTCATCATTCAAATATCCACTAATAACCTATTGACTGGGTCACCAGTACAGCGTGGTCTTGCCTAAGACTCCTTTCACACTCAGAACACCCGAGCATTAACGGTAAAGCACCGCTAGTTTTAGCTGTGCTTTACCGGTGCTGTACAGGTGGGTGCGGGAAGCTTTTAACCCCAAAGAAGGGGTTAACAAGGAGTAAAAAGCACCCAAAAAGCGCCCCGCTGCCGAAGCGCTTTGCAGGTGCTTCAGCAGCACTGTCCATTGATTTCCAAGACACTGCTTGCATGACTTTTTTTTTCCATCGTGCAAGCGCACCACCCCAGCGTGAAAGCACTCTGTCTTTCACACTAGGGGGGCTTGAGAAGCGCTTTTAAGGCGCTATTTTTAGCACTAAAACGCCTGAAAATCGCCTTCAGTGTTCTCGTGTGTCTATATGTGTTTACATGTGTGTATGTACAATGTGTATGTATGTTTATATATGTGTGTGTATGTGTATATATATATATATATATTTATATATATATTATATATATATATATATATATATATATATATATATATATATATATATACATACAGTATCTCACAAAAGTGAGTACACCCCTCACATTTTTGTAAATATTTTATTATATCTTTTCATGTGACAACGCTGAAAAAATTAAAATTTTTAGTCAATCAGACACACAATCTCCCGTGCAGACTGTCAAGTAAAGTGATCAGAGATTTTGTATGACTTTTGAGGAACAGTTGACTAAGTTGGATGTGGCACTGATAAATGGCATTCTAATTCTCATGCAATAATAAACATTTCATAATGGTTTTGGAAAATAGAGTGAGATACAGTACAGTGGGAAAAAAACACTTAATGCACTGATCCCATACCTTTCTCTAGCAATATTCCCCCCCTACCCCCCTTATTGGTTGATCTAGATGGATTTGTGTCTTTTCTCAACCAGACTAACTATGTAACTATGTATGGGAGTCACATGTCTGAATCTGTCAGCTTGTAAACGTGATGTGATAATATAGTTATAGGCATAACGTGGGAACTAGTTCAGGGTGACAAAGAGACCTTAGAGGATCATGGTAGTGCTGAAAAGAAGGAGCCTAACCAAAATCATGTTAGTTTCTGAAGATATGGCTGTGATTGTTGTGTGAGTGGAGCCAGCAGAACATAAAAGGGAATGTAAGCAAGCCACATCTGCTTCAGCATAAAAAATTCATAGACAAGAAGTTATCCATTATAGGTAATGGATTCAGTTAGATGATATGGCATGAAACTCTTCAAGGTTGACCTTGGAAAGACTATAAACACTTGCCTGTTTTCATGCAGCAAAACACATGCATTTTGCTGCATAAAAATACTTTTCAAATAGAAATCCTATTATCTCCTATTTGACTGGTTCACATTTATGTGCTGCAGTTTAGTGTGAATGAGAAAGGAAAAATATGTGGGCTCAGTTATACCTACAAGTGCATAACCATGAATGCAGCAACACACACAAAACAGTTGGAATCCAGCCTCATCCTCACCCTCTGCCCCAATCCCATTGCTAAAAAACAGCTAGAAAAAGAGATACTTAAGTGCTACAACTGCTCTCATGTCACCAGAGTGAGATACATTACAGTGGGAAAAAACCCACTAACCCCTCTTTATCCTCCTTGTTCCCTCACCAAACTAGATTTCACAAAGACGCTGGGAGCTTTGAAACACGTTATCTGATTGGAGAGAGAGCCCCCCCTGGTCCCGCCCCTTCCTCTGACACAGGCCGCCGGAGTGTCCATGTCATTTCCCTTGGCCTTCCGCATTATTGTCTCCATCCTGTGAGGGGCCAGTTTCTTGTTGGGATCCAGCTTTACTACACACCACACTGAAGTGTGCCTTCCCTGCAGGACACCAACAGATGTTCCTAGCAAGCCTTCCGGCTAGTATGTGAACCTTGAGCCTGTTTCAATCACAAGTGCTGGGCCCTCCATTTAGTGTTTGAGGCTGGATGAGACTAGGACTTTTACCTTTTAAATTAGACTGTGTCATTCTTTTTATCTGGATTGTGTGTTTTATCTATGGTCACATAATAAATGTTACTTCATGGTTTATATGGAAGCAAGTTTTATTTGTTTATTCATCATCCTCCAATTTATCTTCGTTTCTCATGGATACCCTGACTTTTCCAGTATGCAGCCTTTGTGTTCCTAATTTCGTGTTTTACCACCTTCTACCTGCAAGTGTACATGAGCCCTTACACACTCCCCACACTAAAGCAGTCAGTCACAGTGTCCCTGAACACCTCCATACCCGTCCCAGTGTCACCATAAGGCCATCCCCTACAGATAACTGCTCTATTGGAACATCAGGGACTCTTTTGCTCACCCTTTGTTCAGCCTCCTGTACCTCCTGGCCAGTGAACATGGCATTCCTGGTTGAAGCCACGTACAAGTAAGCTAGGCTTTTTTGGCTTATAGGAATAGGGACTGCTATAGGTGAGTTATATTCCCTGACCACTTGTACACTGCTTTTGATACTATTTTGTTGTACACACGATGCAATGTCAGATACATAATCAGTCCTGACATAAAAAAAGTCTCACACATGTGGTATCTCCAAACTTGGGAGAAGTAGCAAAATGTGTTTTGGGGTGTCATTCTAAGTATGTCCATGTTGTGTGTAAATATCTTATAAAACTGACAACTTTGTGTAATCCGCATTTACCAAAACTTGTGGCAAAAAATTAAGTCTTCAAAAGACCCATGGCTCATAAATACCGTAGGGTGTCTACTCTCCAAAACGTGGTCATTTTGTGAGTGTTTCTACAGTTCTGGCTCTCTAGGCCTCCACAAAACCCTACGGTGTTCTATGAATTTTGGGCTCCTTTATGTGGTTAGTATATATGTGAAAAAATGTGTGGCAAAAAATTATGTTTTCAAAAGACTCATAATGTTTCCTAGAAAATACCTTGGGGTGTTTTAAAAAAAACTCATAATGCTTCCTTGAAAATACCTTGGGGTGTTTACTTCCCAAAATGTGGTAATTTTGTGGGTCTTTCCACTGTCCTGGATCTCCAGGGCATCCAAAAAATGCGATAAGCAGTCAGGAAATTATATGTATAGTTTATGCCCCTAGAAAGCCTGAAGGTGTTCCTTGGATGTGGGGCTCCAGGCTATATAAAAAGTCTCACACGTGATATCGTCATACTCAGGAGGCATATCAGAATGTTTTTGGGGTGTAATTTGTAAGTATGAATTTGCTGTGCATGAGAAATAACTTAAATTACAACTTTGTTGGAAAATATTTAATTTCTTAATTTTTTCAAAAAATTGTGGTAAAAAATTACAACAAAAAAAAACTCACCATGCCTCTTACTTAATAAGTTTGATTGTTCACTTTCCAAAATGAGTCATTGGGGGGGGGGGGGGGGTAATTGAACTTCCCTGGCATGTTAAGCCCTTAACAATTTTAAAATATATACAGTATACCATAGTTTGTAGACTGCAACTTTAGGTAATATACACTTATTTTGGTTTGTTTTAGCAAGGAAATGTAAAGAAAATGTACCAGAATACATTTTGGCCTAAATGTATGAAGCAAGATTATTTATTTGCAAAATGTTATAACAGAGTCTTAGAAAAACAAATTTTTAAAAAATTTCCAGTAAAAAGACTTTATATAGCAAAAAATTAAAACCCAGTGGTGATTAACCACTTCAATACTGGGCACTTTCATCCCCAATTTTCAGCTTTCAGTGCTGTTGCATTTTGAATGAAAAATGCGCGGTCATGCAACACTGTACCCAAATTACATTTTTATAATTTTCTTCACACAAATAGAGCTTTTTTTTTGGTGGTATTTAATCACCACTTGGAGACCCAAAATAAAAAAAATAAAAAAGTTTTTCTTAGTTTCTCTTAGCAATTTTTTTAAATAAGTAATTTTTCTCCTACACTGATGTGCGCTGATGAGGCTGCACTGATGGCCACTGATAGGCTGAACTGAACTGATGGGCACTGATGAGGCAGCGCTGAAGGGCACTAATGAAGTGGTATTGATGAGGTGGTATTAATATTTGGAACTGATGGGCACTGATAAGTGGCACTGATATACACCAATTATGAGCACTGATAGGCAGTACTGATGGGCACTGATAGGCAGCACTGATGGGCACTGATAGGCAGCACTTATGGGCAATGATAGTTGGCACTGATGGGCAATGATAGGTGGCACTGATGGGCAGGCACTGATGGGCACTGAAAGGTATCACTGATTGGTACAACTGATGGGCACATATTGCCTCACTGATAGGCACAGACTGGTGTCACTGATGGGCACAGACTGGTGTTACTGATGGGCACAGAGTGGCATCACTGATGGGCATTGTTGGGGCTTCATTGTAATCAGGGCACTGATGATCAGTACCCTGATTACCTTTACACGTTTTTCCTGTGAGGAGATGCCACTTATCAGCTCTCCTAACCTCACACTGTCAGTGTGAGAGAGGAAAAGCTAATAAACGGCCCCTTGTTTACATGTGATCGGCCGTGATTGGACACAACAGATCACATGGGTAAAGAGCTGCGGCCGTGGCTCTTAGCAGAGATTGGGGTTGCGCCGTGTCCCAGGAACACAGTGCGCCAGCGATCACCCCATATGATGACGTCCCAGAACGAGAGCCGTACCGATCTGCCGTCATTTGAAGGTGGGTGGGCGGGAAGTGGTTAAACACCACCAAAACAAAGCTCTGGCTAATGATATCAAATTCATTTTAGTACAGTGTTGCATAACAGGGTAATTCAAAATGTGATATCTGAACAATGACTGCTGAAACAGTCTGGTCTTGAAGTGATTAAACAAGGTGGTCATATTATTTCTTAATCTACTTTTCTGGACAGATGAATACATTTAGTTCTGTGGATCTTTCCTTATAGCTAAGATCCTTAATGCCCTTTTTTGTTGTCCTTCTCTGTACCCAGGTTTGCTGACTTCCTTCATCCAATCACGTGCAATCAAAAATACGATTTGTTTTGTTTTTTTCTTGCATGCAATTGAGTATTCTTTACAAACTGAGTGTTCATCACAATACATTGCAGAGTAAAACAGCCTGATTGCCTTTAGTAAATCAACCCGATGTTCTGACAAGCGCTTTGTATGGGGGCAAGAGTATGTCTTACAATGCAAGATAGCACCTTGTTTGCTCTAGAAGCTGAAAAATAGCACTGCATGCAGTTAATAAAAGATAACGTAATACAAATAAATAAATAAATATAAATTTATGTATATATATATATATATATATATATAAGTATATATAGTGCATCTTACCAGTCTTTAGATGCAGTGGCTGCATTCATTTTCATTTTTACAGCTAAAAACATTTTTTAACGGGTAAAGTAAATATGTTATGATCTTGCAAACAATGTAGTGCCTATGTCACTTTCTGTGAGCTGTACAGAAAACACAATCTTATCTTTTTTTTATTTTTCCCCAACCCCTCTTTAATATGTGTATGGAAACAAATGAGATCCAGCTTGGTAGACACCTATGTTTCCCCCCATAAATACAGTAGTGTGAGTGTAGCCATCCAGGGACAGGAAGTGTGCTAATAATAGGATTAACAAGTAAAAAAAGATAAGGAAAAAGGGCCTTGGTTTATATACACTTTAGGTCTAAGACTACATTCATGGCTGTGCAGTGTGAGAATATACACAAAACTTTGAGCTTTCCAGAAATGCACAAAAATACGCAGAGGACAAGAAAAATTATTAAATTTGAAAATTCTTACTTTCATAAAATCCTAAAATTCGAAAGAACGAAATCCGAAAATTCTAAATAATAACTAATAATAACTAACTATTAAATTATAGGTATTGGAATTTCCTTTCAAATTTGGCTGTTACGAATTATCCGAAATAACGAATGCCGCATCTAAACAAATGGAACTGAACAAAGTAATAATAATAAATAATAATAATAAAAAGTTGTTATTATTATTGTTATTTATTATTATTAATATGTTACGTTCCATTCGTTTAGATAAGGCATCCGTTATTTTGGATGATTCTTAACTTTGCATAAATTCGTATTCATTACGTTCACTAACAGCCAAATTTGAAAGGAAATTCCAATACCTATAATTTATTAATAGTTAGTTATTATTTCAGATTTTGGAATTTTCGCGTTTTCGGATTTACTAATTTATGAATTTACGAAATTACGAATTTTTTTAATTTTAGAAATTTTTAATTTTAAAATTTACGAATTTTCTGAAAAATTTGCTAAACGGGTGTTTGATGAAATTCGTTAAACGAATTCGGAACGAAACGAATTGCACATGTCGACTTCTTTGGAATGTTTCTCACACATAGGACTGCTGCCCTAAACACGACTTCCAGGAATGTGTGAAAACATGCAAAGACACCTGTGGGCTTCCTCATATCTGCATGTGCTGTATTTTCACTACATAGCGTCATGTAATCTGCCGACTCCAAACTCTGAATGATCTGTTTTTTGTTGGGGTTTGTAAATTATATACAGTATCAGTCAT
Organism: Lithobates sylvaticus; assembly: GCA_028564925.1. Lineage (NCBI taxonomy): Eukaryota > Metazoa > Chordata > Amphibia > Anura > Ranidae > Lithobates > Lithobates sylvaticus. The sequence goes on from CM053036.1 coordinate 173,757,560, forward strand.
TAATCATGCAACCTGTAAGCATATTTTTATAGCCATTTAATGATTACATTTTTTAAGCCTATTCTTTATACTTATTCAGTAGCCCTCTATATGCAACCATGTCAAACACAGTAGCACAGCCAAAATATGCTATGTATATAGCCACCCCTTTTTTTTGTTTGTCAGCTTCTATTATTTCAAAATCGTATCACTTTTATTTTTTAGCAAATAATCTTGCATATGGTATTTTACCAATCCATGAGCTATCTTTCCTGAAAAAAGGTAAACATCACAATTCTGTAGTTACTGGGTTAATCCTTGAATCATGTACTGTTGCCACTATTATTTAATACCAATCCATTGGTACCAAGTCAGTCATTAAAGAGTCAAAAAATTTGAAACCATGGACAATGAGGACTTATGAGTATAATCCGGTTCTAGATGCTTTATTCATATTTATTTTGTCAAGCTGTTTCTGGACCATATCAGTGTTGAGCCACTTGGGTGCATCTGAATTTGTGTTAAAATCATGAACACATCACCAGCACCACTGATCTGCTTTGTCTACATAGAGCTAAAGAAGGTATTTAATTGGTTTATTTTGTATTCCTGTGTCCCACATGGCAAACACATATTTATTGGATTAGAATGCCTATATGTTCAGACCTGTTATTTTTACAACTAATATATTTAAAGATTGTTTTTGTCTTACTTTTTATATAAAACAAAACGGTTATGATATTTTTTCTTTTTGTCTATGCAACTCTAAAATCATGTAAATGTTTGTTCAGATACATAGTAAGCCAGGTTAAATAAAGACACAAGTCCAGTTCAACCAAAAAAAAATCTATTTCACATTTTTACAGCTCTTACTGTGAAGAAACCTTTCCGTATTTGGAGATTAAATCTCTTTTACTCTAGATGTAACGAGTGCCCCCTTGTCCTCTGTGATGACCTTAAAATGAATAGCTCAACACCAAGTTCACTGTCTGGACCTATTATGTATTTGTACATGTTGATCATATTGACCCTTAATCTCCTCTTTTCAAGAGGGAATAAATTCAGTTCCTCTAATCTTTCCTCATAGCTGAGCTCCTTCATGCCTCTTATCAGTTTGGTTGCCCTTCTCTGCACCTTCCCCAGTTCCCCAATATCCTTTTTGGGAACTGGTGCCCAAAACGGAACTACATATTCCAAATGAGGTCTTACTAATGATTTGTACAGGGGCAAAATGATATCTCTCTGTCTGGAGTCCATACCTCTTTTAATACAAGAAAGGATTTTGCTCGCTTTGGAAACTGCAGCTTAGCATTGCATGCATTCAGGGAGTATTATGATCTACTAAAAACCCCAGATCCTTTTCCACCATTGATTCCCCCAGTTGTATTCCCCCTAGTATGTATAATGTATGCATATTCTTGGCCCCCAAGTGCATAACTTTACATTTATCAACATTAAACCTCACTTGCCACTTTGTTGCCCAATTAGACAGAGCATTGAGGTCAGCTTCTAAATTGGATACATCCTGTAAGGACGTTATTCCACTGCATAAAGATATTTAAAAGTAAGGGACCCAACACTGAACCTTGGGGTACACCACTGATAACCTTAGACCATTTAGAGTAAGAATCATTAACCACTACTCTCTGAATTCTGTCTTTTAGCCAGTTTTCTATCCATTTACAAACCGATATTTCCAAACCTGTAGACCTTACCTTACACATGAGCCGTGTGTGGGGAACTGTATCGAACGCTTCTTCAAAATCCAAGTATACCACATCCACAGCCACCCCTCTGTCCAAGGTTTTACTTACCTCCTCATTAAAAAAATTAAGGTTTGTTTGACAACTTCTGTCTTTCATGAATCCATGCTGTCTGTTGCTTAAAATATTTTTTCCAGCAAAAACTGGTCTATGTGGTCTTTTATTAAACTCTCCAGTAATTTTCCGACTATAGAAGTTAAACTAACAGGTCATGGAAAAGATTTTGATCCCTTTTTAATATGGCCCTGCGCACAATGGCCCTGCGCCAATCTAGTGGATGTACATTTTGTATCTGGCATTTTCTTTTTTTTCATTGTTTACAACTCTCCCACTTTCGGACCAGCTCACGCCGATATTTGTCGGCACTTTGAAGAGGGATATCATTGTTATGGCAGCAACTAGCTACCATAACCCAGGTATCCTCTTCTTCAGTGAGCGGTCCGGTTTCAGATAAAAGTGGTCTCTGCAGCGGATTTGCTGCAAGGTCACTTTTATCGGTGGTGGGAGAGGGCCACCCCTCCCGTCGCTTACCCAAACCCTCCAGCGGTTCCTTCGGATCTCCCGGGAATTGCTGAGGGGAGTTCGTCAGCTGGTGGGCGGATCTGAGTCCACGCTACAGGGAGCGTGATGGCGTCATGCTGATGCATTTCACTCGTGACCTGAGTTTCTTCAGAGCATGATCCAACAGTACTCATTGCAAATACTTAATTTGTATGCAGAAATCTTGATATTTGTTAAAAAAAATAATATATATGAAAATCTAAATTCTAAGCATTTGTTAATAACAGTTAGTTACAGCAAATTGAAGCTAATAATAAGCTTGTTGATTGATTCAAAAACAAAGCAAAACTGAACGAGGGCAATGATTTATTACCTGATCAATATTATATTTGTCTTGTGAATTTGCTAACTGATCAATACTATATCTGTTGAGCATACTAGCCTAATGATCTACAAATTCCAGTCTGCAAGTATCTAACAGTAGATGAAGCAGTAAATGAATACCTGCACCACTGTTACAGAAATTAATGTAAGATATTTATGACTGTTGAAGTTGAAACCGTGCTAGTTATCATAAGAAGAACAATGTATTTCATAGAAACATAGTCTGCCTTTTTTTTGTTTTTTTTGAAAGGGGGGGGGGGGGGGGTTAGATTTTTAACCTTTTTGTCTTTAGTATACTTTAGTATTTAACCATTTATAAGAGGAGACCTCTATTTAACTTCTTGTCTTGGGGCCCTGGTTCCTTCTGCCCACACAATGCTCCCTGCATGGTCATTTAAAAAAAGCAACACATCATATGGTGTGGCTTCTTCTTTCTTGTGCTCTGCAATAGCCTGCCAATAATGTCTGTGCAAGATCTGCATAAGAATCTCATTCTTAGTTTCTTCTCTGCCTTGTCCCACTGGGATTTTGCAAGACTACAGAATCTTGCAGTTTATTAACAAAATCTATCTGGAAGGTACTGGTGACATAGCTTTGACAGGGAGTAGCTCTACATTACCAGCGCCTACTGAAAGCCAGGACGTGGGTAAAAAATGTAATTCATCATAAATGCCCATTTTAAGCAAAATAGCTAATGTCAACTTGTTGAGAAATCTTTAATTTTATATTATTGTAATCCAGGCTCAGTAGAAAACATTGTGCCCCAATAGTCTGCTGTAGATAAAGACTGCTGCATTCTTTGTGAAAGTAGTGGTCTGACATGCCTTCTGCCTTAATCTCCAGATGCATGCTTATCTCACAATCATGGTTGTGGCCTCTGCTGTTTACCTAAAGGCAACTTAAAGGCAACTGACAGATCTGCAGAACACTGGAAATTTGAGGGTAAAAAGAATAACTGCACTTTATTTAAATGAGCACTTGTTCCTAAAGTGGAACTGAATTAAAAAATAAAATATTTACTGTGCTAAAAATTTTGAAATGTCAATTGTGCCTAAGCAGTAGAGGTGGGTCGAATACCCCCCCCCCCCCAGTTCGGTGCGCACCAGAACATAGCAAAAATTCCCTTATTGAAGTCTATGGAACATGAGCTTGAAATATTCTATTCTCGTGAGCAAGCCAGGAGTGCTGAAGCACATTAAGGAATGGTGGTTTTAGGTTGGAGACATCACTGTATGCAGCCAATTCACTGATTATTAAAACACTGCAAGAATGCTAGTTTCATGCTAGGACATACACAATGCACTACACTGTGGTGTACACATGCCCAAATCCTTACGCTTGTAATTGTGCATAGAATCTAACTGTAATTTGCACATATACAAATACCTTTTTGAAATTATAAATATAATTTTTCACCATAAATTTTTTCACACACAAGGCACAGTCAGCTCTTATAGTAAACATTTGATTTAGAATTTAATCTTTTTCAGTTTTTCAGGTACATAAATGTATTAGATATGTCAATATACATTTTTCACTTTAGAAAAGAACAACATTAAAGGATATACCTAAAAATGCGTATATTGTTTGCGGTAATTGTTGACGTCATACCTGACGCATTTGTAATGCTCTATATTGTTGTCTATATTTTTACAGATTCTACAAACCGTGACTCTCTAGATATGATTGAAAGATGTATGTGTCTAGTGTGTCTAGATGCACCAACAGGAGTAGAGCTGAATGACACCAACAGAGCTCTTCAACTTCTTCATGGTGGAGGTTACAATAAAAATGGTGGAAATCGATGGTATGATAAGCCTATGCAGGTAAATCTTTTTTTTACTGATTCTGTTTCAATAATTTTATTCCGTTTTAACAAATGGTTAATCTGCAAAAGTTCCGCCCACGCAGGGGCTAGCATTGAAGTTGGAACAGGTATTAGCTCATAAGAAGAGCAAAAATGAAGCGACACAAATAGAAAAAATGCAACAGTAGTAAATTCAGGTGCGAAGCATACTGTTAGGAACCAGGGGTCCAAAGAGGCTCCCCACAACTATCGGGGGACCCCCTAGGCCCCTCAAAACCCAAAAGGTGGTGCAATGTACAGCCAAAACTGAACTAACGGAGATAGATGGGGCACAATACAGAAGAAAGTTAGGCAGACAGGAGAAGTTGAAGAGAGGGAGGTCGCTCCCCTACTGAGTAGAGAGCTAGAGGAGCGATAGGGGAGTCTAGGGAAGACCAGGAGGATGGGGACCAGGAGGTGGGGAAAAGGAGAGGGCTCATAAACATCCAGACCACCCGTTACAGGCAGCCCAAGCTAGCTGGGGGGACAGTAGGAAAGGCATAGGATAGCCACTGTTCCCAAATGTTGAGGAACTTGGCATGATGTTCCTGCAGATGCTCAACATCTGTTTATTATGCATCAATGCAGTCATGCGATCTCTCACCCCCAGAAAAGGGGACAGATGACCTTTTCCAGGCTTGGGCAATAGTTATTTTAGCTGACAAGAATAGATAGGAGGCAAGTTTCCGCTGATAAGAAAACAGCCCTGGAATTGGACAGTGTAATAAGGAAGACTTGGCCTCTTTTTTTTTTACTTATTCAATGCTACTGGAAGCAGGTCAGAGGGGATTTAATGTTTTGGAAGTTCCCTAATACACCTTGGATAAATGTGTGTGTTCACCAATGTCAGAAGTTTGCCAAGCAAAATAGGAGAGTTGGAAGCTTTGGTGCATGAAGAGAACTAAGCGTTAATTACTATTGCTGAAACTTGGCATTATTCTTCACATGATCAGCATATTAATATTACTGGCTATGCTCTCTTTCAAAGATATAAGGTAAATTAAAAGGGTGGTTGTATTTGTCTGTGAGAAGTGATCTAAAAGGGAGTGTGAAAGAGAGCCTTGTTGATGGAGAGTGTGATGGTGCTGAGGCATCATGGGTGACATTGCATATGGGTACACATACTTCAAGGTTAACTATTGGCATTTGTTACAGGCCACCCAGTGTTAATGAGGAGGTAGAGATGCAAATCCTTTGCACAGATAGAATAGGCTGCAAGGGCTGGGGCAGCAGTAATAATGGTAGCTTTTAACTACCGTATAATGGCACTGCTGGAACACTGAAAGGCAAATATTTTTTTAAATCTATTACAAGAAAATTTAAGGATGACATTTGTAAAAGCCCAAGCTATAAATGATGCTCTGCTGGTAGTATCAAACAACGCAGAGCTTATTACTACTGTTTATATGAAAGAACAATGGGGTATCAGTGACCATAACATGATTTAATTTAATGTATGCTGTAAAAATAAGCACAAGGCACAAACATTTTTGAGCAAATTTGCCAAGGCTGGGGGCTGCTTTCCAAGACTTAGCTTGGGAGGAAATATTGTCATCAAAGAACACAGAGCAGAAATAGAAATGTTTCAAATCAACTGTATGCAAACACCCAGCAAAGAAAAAGAAAATTTAAAGAATAAAAAATGTAAAAAAAAAGAACACTATCTTTATTTGAAAGTGACAAAAAAGCTGATAAAAATATATAAAAAGATAATCAAGGCTGTAAAAATGCAAAACTAAGGACATGTTCTTTAAATATATTGATGATCCACCCTCTCCATTTAAAGATCCTGTTTTATTCATACAGTAGAAGCTGTAGTACCAGCTTCTCTGAATGAAGTAGGCAAGCAGAAAGGGTGGGCATAGTTAGGCACACTTGTTGCGTGCTTGTCAAAGCTCCCTCAGTTCTATTAACTACCACTGCAGTGGATGATTATGGTGGCGGGGGGGGGGGCGCATTGAAGGGGGACAATTTCTGCTAAACTAAGACAGAGCAGCACAAGGGACACCACATTGATGGTAAGTAATATCCCTTGTGCTGTTTATTTTTTGTTTGTTTTTTGGGGTTTTTATTTTAAGTAAAGCTAGGCTTTAAGAACCTGCTTACTCCTTTGATAAAAAGGAACAATCTTACCCGAGGGCAATGTTTTCCTGTTTTCAAAGGTTACCAACTTGAAAGGCAAATCATGAAGATTGTCCTTAGTAGCAATATGTCACTTTACAAGGGGACAGCAGATTATCCAGACTCTGGTCTGCATGTACCACTGTAACGTAACAGGCAAGGCTCAAATGTCACAGTCATGGATCATTCACAAGACTTTCTGAGCAGGCATGAGCACCTCTGGTTGCAACCACTTTTTTTAAATCATACACCTAGGACCTCATGGGCTTTTCAGGGTGTGAACACATGCTACAAACAGTCATGGCAACCCCTACCCTAGCTATGATTTCTCCTTCAAGTTTAGTATACTCCTTGGAATCCTTGGGGTTGTAATGCAAAGTACGCATTTTGAGGACCCCTTGTTAAAAAGGGTGCTAGCACATCAGACCACTATTCTTTGAAAAGCTTCTCCCGTTCAGTGACTCTCTCAAAGATACTGAGGTAAAACACATGACATGTAGGACATATCCTTGGCAGTCAAAGGGTTAACGCTGTAACCCAGCCTGATTTCTGACAAGAATCAAAATATGTGCAAAACAGATGCAGTCTTGTTATACAATATGTACAACAGGCATTGGACCACTATGGACCACACCAAGGGGATTTCTGAAGTAAAAAACACACAATCCATCTGTTTCCAAACACAAGCTTACTAAAATAACCATATCTGTCCCCTTAGATCTTTTCTTGAGTGCTGTCCAATATATGATAGCTAATTAGTAATTAGCACATGTTGCAGTTCATGTTCTAACCAAACCATCTTGTTTCTTTATTCAAAACTAAAATGAACTACACAACCAATCTTTACAGAGGCTGTTAACATTCATGCACAAATAAATAAATACAGTAGATTAAAGCCCAACTCCATCCTAAACTGTGGATAAGAGCTAGAACTTCTCTGGAGTTGTTAATGCTGCACATGTGGAAAATGTTCTTACACTTTCTGTACCTGTGAAACCATACAACAAATGGGGGGTGCACATAACTGACCCAGAAAGGCAAGATAAAAATAAAACCTTTGCCCGAAGTCCCAACCTTTCCTCAGCCACCCTACATGATTTTTTTGTTTCTTATAATTAATGTGATACAAGATTCTGTTAATCTGAGCTAATTGGGTTATATTGCCAACTACAGAAGCATTTGGACAAAGGCCATCCAGGTGTAAACCCTCTCACTCCTAGGAAGGATGCTTCAGTTTTGTAGAAAAGCAGTAGCCAAGTGCAAAAATCCTGCTTTCTTCATTTTTTATTAAAGGACACATGATTCAGTGAATCTGATACAATTGGAACATCCAAAAACAGTCCAACTGAGGGGTGGCAAACACAGCAAATAAACACGAATAGGCCAACAACAAACATAAAACCGGGGGCAGTTGATTTCTGACAAGAATCAAAATATGTGCAAAACAGATGCAGTCTTGTTATACAATATGTACAACAGGCATTGGACCACTATGGACCACACCAAGGGGATTTCTGAAGTAAAAAACACACAATCCATCTGTTTCCAAACACAAGCTTACTAAAATAACCATATCTGTCCCCTTAGATCTTTTCTTGAGTGCTGTCCAATATATGATAGCTAATTAGTAATTAGCACATGTTGCAGTTCATGTTCTAACCAAACCATCTTGTTTCTTTATTCAAAACTAAAATGAACTACACAACCAATCTTTACAGAGGCTGTTAACATTCATGCACAAATAAATAAATACAGTAGATTAAAGCCCAACTCCATCCTAAACTGTGGATAAGAGCTAGAACTTCTCTGGAGTTGTTAATGCTGCACATGTGGAAAATGTTCTTACACTTTCTGTACCTGTGAAACCATACAACAAATGGGGGGTGCACATAACTGACCCAGAAAGGCATGATAAAAATAAAACCTTTGCCCGAAGTCCCAACCTTTCCTCAGCCACCCTACATGATTTTTTTGTTTCTTATAATTAATGTGATACAAGATTCTGTTAATCTGAGCTAATTGGGTTATATTGCCAACTACAGAAGCATTTGGACAAAGGCCATCCAGGTGTAAACCCTCTCACTCCTAGGAAGGATGCTTCAGTTTTGTAGAAAAGCAGTAGCCAAGTGCAAAAATCCTGCTTTCTTCATTTTTTATTAAAGGACACATGATTCAGTGAATCTGATACAATTGGAACATCCAAAAACAGTCCAACTGAGGGGTGGCAAACACAGCAAATAAACACGAATAGGCCAACAACAAACATAAAACCGGGGGCAGTTGGCAGCTCAAAGTGCTTGAAGGACCTTACGCCTGAAGCTGCCATCAGATGAGGCCTGAACATCCAGCTAGTAAACCTTAGGAAATGTGTGAAAAGACCACCAGGAGGGGACCTTGCAAATCTGGGAAACAGCTGCCTAGTGCCTAAAAGTCCAAGAATCATTCACCAATTTAGTTTAGTGTGCCTTAAAGTGGTTCTAAAGTCAAAAGATTTTTTACCTTAAGGCATTCTATGTAGGTCTTCTGTTCAGCGGGAATCATTGGCTCCTGCCACTGTCAGCCAAATCAAGTGAGGAGGGGTTTGGGGCTGAGTTGCATTGTGTGCGTCTATCAGCCTGGTTCAGTGATGAGCTCACATGTGTGGCCCCATAGGAAGTGGCTTCCTATGGTGGCACACAGAGAAGAGGCAGAGCATAGAGCGCCAGCAGGGGACCCCAGAAGAGAAGGTTTGGGAAAGCTTAGTGAAATACCCTTGCACAGAACAGGTAAGTATAAAATCATTGTTATCTTATTTTACAACGTGCATAAGAGAAAAAGGTGGAATTTTGTCCTCATAGTCGATATAATTTGAGTATAATCTGTTGAGAAACTATGAAAACCTAAACCAAAAAAGTTTTATGTGCTCTCGGAATTCCAGGTATATTTGTAATTTAGTAGTACCCTTTTGCATAACAGATCCTAAGAGTATATGGCACTGCAGTCTGAGTACGTCAGACCTAAATTTAAGAGTCACTGTTCAAAATCAAATAGGAGCTACATCAAATGGATAACTAGTAGCAGATCATGCCTGCCACATATCCCAAATGTTCTGAAAAATGTTCAGGCTACCTCTGTGGTCATAGATTAAACTTGGATCATTTTTAGATTTTGCAATGCTTTCTTGCAGGCAGCTTCTGCCTCCATTTCCACTTTCTTTTGAGCAGCTTCTGCCTCCACCTCTGCTTTCTTTTCTACAAAGGCAACCTGTACCTTGGCAACCTCTGCCTCTGCATGAGCTTTTGTAAGATCTCTTTTGTAAGTGTGGAAAATGTTGAGCTGGGTGATCTTGTCTAGTGGATGTTAAGTAATGAGATTTAGTTTCATACAATTGTGATATGTCTTTGTTGGTTAAGCTCAGTAAAGCTATTTAGCTCTTGAACAGACTCCTCTGTATTATTATATGATAGCGCATGTCACAAGTGTTTTTATATTAGCTTTGCAAGGGCACTACTTAGTTGCTCTGTATAATTGGATATTTCATTAGCAGCAATCATGCATTGCACATTTTTATTCAACATATCATTTCTGCTCTGTTTCTTATAACTGTATACTTCAATAACTTTATGTTTTCTATAACTTTAAGCTTTAAGAAAGTATTAACTGCATGTTTGGGTCTAACAAGCATCTCTACCTGTTGCAAATCAGCTTCATCTTGAGGAAGAGAAGGTTGCTTACTGTCTAATTGTAACAAATGTATAGATTATTGTGGGACATGCTGTTATGTTTGTGTGGACAGCTTATGCAAAAAAGCAGGTGTTTGTAGGAAAAAACAATCCATCACAGCACATCCATTTTAGCAGCAATAAGGAATAACCCCAGACGCAACAGTCCTTGTAGTTCCACAAGCAAACTCGATTCACAGATAATTTGGTGTATGCGCAGCATTGCAAACAGAAGACTACAGACTGTAGTGACTAAGATAATGTTATTGCCAGCAGATATTAAAGTCTATTTTGAAGCCTTGAACTTACACAGAGTACAGACAAGAACATGTACATGTACTTTTTGGAACCAAAATAACATTATAGTAGATAGCAAAGTGTGTAAAGGCTTTAGAAATCTGTCTTCTAAGGCTCCATTCACACCTGAGCGTAGCATTTTCAGGCAGAAAATTGCGCAATTTTACATCGTTTTTGCAGCTTTTTTTACGACATTTTTGCAGCATTTTTACAGCGTTTTGCCGCGATTTTGTGCAGGGCAAAAGGTCACCAATGTAAAAAGCAGAAAAACACTTTCTGGCTTCAGGCGTTTTGGAGTGGAGATGTGAACCATCTTCATAGAGAATAATTGATTTTTTTCCCCTCCAGCTTTTGGAGCTTCAGGCTTCAAGCTACAAAACACTCAGATGGGAAAGGGGCCTTATTTTTTCTATCTCCACTGATGTTTTATGCACTGACCTACGTCCATAGATCTTGATTTGTCAGAACAATATTGCCACTTTCTAATTGAACAGAATCCACAGACAGGTTAAAGTGGTTGTAAAGGCAGACAATTTCATTTTTTTATCTTAATACATCCCCTTCTCTACCCAGCCATGTCCACGAGTCCCTCGGCCGTCCGGAACTCTCCCTCCTGATTGGCTGAGAAGAAGTGGCACCATTGGCTCCTGCTGCTGTCAATGTCAATCAAACTCAGTTAGCCAATCAGGAGAGAGAGGGTATGGGGCCAGGCCGCAGTGCCATGTCTGAATGGATACACAAAACTGCAGCTCGGCTCAGGTACCCCCATAGCAAGCTGTTTGCTATGGGGCCACTCAACAGGTGGGAAGGGCCAGGAGCAGCTGCTCCGCTAAGTATAACATGTTTAATATATATTTAAAAAAAAGAGACTTTAATATCACTTTGATATCACTTTAGACACTATGTCAGCACCTGTAATATGGCACAGTCTGTATGTGTGGTTACATGACTGTATAACTATGAACAAAAATATAGATGCTGTAAAAGAGCATTTGGCACATATCCTAGTTCTATGTCACTTACCAGTGATTTGTGGCCACTGACATTGTAGATAACAGAGCAGTGCCCAGGGAGGGCCAAGAGCTCCTGCCAGGGACCCCAGAAGAGGAGGATCCAGGCTGCTCTGTGCAAAACCAACTTCACAGAGCAGGTAAGTATAACAAGACTTTACAGTCACAAAAACTATCAATAAATGCTGTATTATATGCTGTTCATACTCATTCAGTCACCATAAGATTCGTTTTTTGGATTCTGCTAAAAAAAAACTAGTTCCGGCTGTTCTCTATCTCCCCTTTTTGTCCAAGTGATCAATTGAGCTGGGGGTTTTGCAGAGCAGTGTTGGCAGTTCTGCACATGCTCAGTTTTCAGTGAGTTTCTATGCTGAGCATTTCCTCCCCTCACATCTGAGCAGCCCATGTGACTATAAAGTCACACATGTGGGTGTATACACAGTGATAAATGACAGCCCACTCTCTCCCTCCTTATCCATGCCCACTAAACAGCTAAACACAATTGGGGCAGGATATTATATGTAAATTGATGGAGGCTTCCCCTCCCTCTTCACCTTCCCTCTAAGATACAGGCTGGAGGAGAGCCTGTGACTGGCAGAGATCTTAAAATTAAAAGAATGTGTCACTGGCGCAAAAAAATCCTAACTTAAAATTAAATTGAAATGTCCTACATAGTGTGCTGCAGCTATAATCCCATCACAATGTGAAATCTGCTCCTACAAGGCTTCCTGATGATGCATTATTCATGTGAAACACTTTTAGGCATAGTATTGCAACGGACACGTCACTTCCTGCCCTTGGTACCATTGAATTTGCGCCGGTTTCCGTGCACAGAACGGCCTGCAAGGTATCGATACAGACCGCTGGATAAACTCAGTGCCGGTGTTGAAGAATAAACATGTTACGCAATGATGGCTTCTTTCATTTTCTAATTGAGCGAGAGGAGACATCCCATATAGTAAATAAAGGATCCCGGGTGGATTGCATGATTACGCTCATAATATATGACAATTTGGTGAGTGAGAAATTTAGATGGTGGAGGATTCAGCATGGGAATTGGTGGTGATTAGCTTGCACAATAAGAAATTGGATGTATGTATCTTGACGAAAGTGCAAGAGCATTGATATTCACCTTTTGGATGGACAGTTTTGAAAAAAATTGGATATACATTTTTTCATGGACATTGGTTTATTAATTTAAATTGTTTAAGTATGTGAACACTGGCACACAGTGGTATTTTGTACACATGTGAGATTTATATGGTTCACTTGCTCATTATTTTTTATAATTATTTATTTTTCACAAGATTTGATTTATAGCGGAGTTAGTGCGGCTATCTACTAAAATAATTGTACTGGCAGAAATCTACCCACGCCGTCTTATTGCCAAAAAATAATAAAGATTTGATTTCAAATATATATTTTTTATGACAATTTAAAACAGTTCATTAATATTATTTATTTTTTCTCTGTATTCCAAAGGCTGTTTCTTATTTATTTTGAACATGTAACCAGCAGCAGATGAGTATAAACTCCTCCTGCTTAAGTTTCCCTGCCAACAGGCTGGGTAAGAGCTGGGTCATGTGACAGCTGTATATCAATTAGGAAAAGGATACTTAGATTTTTTTTTTTATTATTAAAAAAATTACAGTGCCTTTACCTATATACAGAAATAGAAGGGACAATTTAATTTAAACAGTGTGTGTTTAGTATCACATTAACGCTTCAATAAGACACACAGCTTAAATCCAGTGCAATTTTACTTCACAAAGTACAGTACCAAAGGATGTTTTTCCATTCTTTTGACATGTAATGCTGTGTACACACGATCGAAAATTCTGCCAGCAAAAGACCGATGTGAGCTTTTGGTCGAAAAATGCAACCGTGTGACTTTTGCTGGCGGAATTTCGGCCAGCAAAAGATTGAGAGCATGTTCTCAATTTTTCAGACGGAAAAAGTTTTTATCGGAAATTTTGATCATCTGTGGCAATTCCAACGCGCAAAATTCCAACGCATGCTCGGAAACAATTTGACGCATGCTCGGAAGCATTGAACTTTATTTTCGTGGCTCGTCATAGTGTTGTACGTCAACCCCGTTCTTGACGGTCGAAATTTGGTGTGACCGTGTGTAAGCAACACAAGCTTGAGCGGAATTCCGTCGGAAAAAACATCCAAGGCTTTTTCGACGAGAATTCCGATCGTGTGTACGCGGCACTAGAAGTTTGCCAGCATGGTTTCTGTTCTGAAAAAAATCTGAGGAACATGAGCGAAGTATGGGGGGTCTAGCGAAAGACTGTACCAACTAGCTCTAAACAGGAGGTCGAAACAGAAGGCACATACCAATGCTAAAACATAATAAAATTATAGGGGCACAGAACAGGTATATACCAGAACATGAAAATGATATATGCAATAAGGCCCCTTTCACACCGGGGCGGGGAGCCGCGGTGACGGTAAAGCAGTGCTATATTTAGCGCTGCTTTACCGTCGTTTTAACCGCGGTATTCGGCGGTGCGGTGCGGTTTTAACCCCCGCGAGCGGCCGAAAAGGGGTTAAACACCCCCCGCAGAGCGCCGCCGTAGCGGCGCTTTGCGGCGGTATTACCGCGGTTTCACCGCGGTGTCCCATTCTATTCAATGGGAAGGAGCGGTATAGGAGCGGTGAACACACCGCTCCTATCCCGCTCCAAAGATGCTGCTAGCAGGACTTTTTTTGTCATCCTGCTAGCGCACCGCTCCAGTGTGAAAGCCCGCCGGCTTTCACACTGGAGTTAAAGGGGCCGGATTTTTTCATGCGGTGAACAGGCGCTATTTTTAGCGCTGCACCGCATGAAAAACGCTTAAGCCCCATACACACGGTCGGACTTTTTCATCAATTTGGTCCGATCGGACAAGGTTGTTGAAAAATCAGACCGTGTGTATGCACCATCGGACAGTGTTCGTCGGTTTGTCCGTCGGACAAAGTCTTATCTCCTGCTGGAAAGATTTCCCGTCAACCCGGTCCGATCACACCAAATCCGAGCGTGTGTACGCTTGTCCGACGGACAAAGTGCTACGCATGCTCAGAAGAAATTCTGTGACGGAAGCGCTCGGTCAGGTAAAACTACCTTTCCTAATCGACACAGCACATTCGTCACGCTGCAATGTTAAAATGTCTTTAATGCAGCGCATTCTCTTTTTCTTTACAATGCAACAAGAATGACATGTTTTAGCTGCTCCTATTCACCCGCACTTCTCACAAACTTACTTCTTTATTACTTTGCAGCATTTATACACTACATGTTTATTTTTACTCTGAACGGAAAAGAATCTTTGTTATTTTTTTACCATGATTTGTCTTTTTTTTTTTTTTTTTGGGGAATACATATTTGAATGTTTTTTTTTTTTTTTTTTTGGAGGGGGGTTGTGTGTCTCAAATTACCAAAAACACATTATTTACATTTGTATTTCTTGCTTAAATTTACTAGGAGGTTGTTTGTTGTTGTTGCCTCTTGTTAATTCTACTTTAGGATTAGTGAAATGTACCAGCCTACTCAAAGAAAAACTGTCATTGTAGCAAAGTAAAACACAATAGTCAATGATTATTTCAAATCAAAAAAAACTTTATTTAGGTCACACCAACAAACCAAAGAGGAACGCAGCCATGGTGAAACTTGGGGAATTTGCAAAGTCTTGGCCCCCCACGGCAACCATCATTGTCCAAGCGTAGAAAATTGGGGGCCTGAGGAGTACGTATATTAAGGGGAGTGCAATCTGGTCGTGAAGTCCAAAGTATCCGGAACTGCAGCAGATGCCATCTAGGTCCCCAGGCTCTGGTACTACAAGAGGCTCCATCTTCTCTCACACCAGACTGATTGCAGGTCGTCACTCTCAGGTCTTCCTTCCACGCTTCCTTCCACGCTGTGGCTGTCGTGCTGGTGGGGTGGCAGAAGGAGGAGGAGGAGGAGGCGGAGCATGGTAACTATGGCAAACATGTGTGACTGGGGTCATCTCCCCAGCCCTACCCTTATTTAGGACATGGAGGATGAGCCCCTCACACATGTTGCGTTGCCCCACCTCCATACCCATCATTTTTGTGACAACCACCGAGCCAAAGGTCTCCTCGTCGGCGGGTGTGGCATGTAGGGAGTCTGAAGCCTCTCTGATCATCCGGAGCGCTGACTGTGCCGCATAACCCCCCCTTCTCGCCCTTTTGTACGGAGGGCGGAGGGGAGGGGTTTGGGTGTCAGTCAGGCTCCGAGGCCTAGCCCCCTCTTGGCTGCCACTACCCAGCTGGTGGCTGCCACTAACCCCTGCCTCCTCCTGACTGCCACCTTCCACAGCCACCTCCTGGCTGAGGTCTTCCTGTGTAGGAAAAAGGGACATAGTTTCAGTTATTTGTTCATCAAACACACACAATTCTCATCTAGTGACTGGTGCAAAATGTTTACAAATAGAAAACCATACAATTCTCAGCCCAGCAGTTTAGATTCTGGCCCCAAATGTCTCCCACACCACTGTCTGTTGATATGTCAAACACGTTAGGAACTAAGCAATTGGCGATCCTGAATTAAGTGAACATCATTCATTATTCCCATAAATGGTAACAAAACTACTATACCTGGAACAAGCTGGGCTCCTCCACCTCTTCCAGACTGGAAGGCCCAGGTTGCTCCTCGGAAGCCTCATCAGGGGTGGGCTGTGCGCAAGGAAGCGTGGAAGGAGGAGTTGAGGTTGGCTCCGTGACATCAGCCTGGTCCTTCAGAAAATGGAGACTCTGATAGTACCAGAGCTTGGGGACATAGACCTCATCTGCTGAAGTTGCAGTTTCCTCAGACTTCACGACCTTCTTCCTCTCCCTGATATACGCACTCCTCAGGCTGCCAATTTTCTTTCTAATATCATCAACAGTTGCCGTGGGGAACCTTGGCTTGACAAATTCCACAAGTTCCTCCAGGGCTGCGTGCCTCTTTGGTTTGTTGGTGTAATGTGGGTGTATACCCTGCCACAATATGGGAAAATCCCTGTATTTGGCAATGAAGAGGGGGAGAAAACTCATGTCGTTGAATCCCTTCATATCAATCTCTGCAAGACACAACAACACACCAAACCCTATAAATTATGTCAGGCTAAACTCTCCTAATCTTCTCCATAAAGAAGCCTCAAGTTCAAATCAGTCTAGGCTAGTTATGTACCAACGTTAAATTGTACCTTCGTTTGTAGCGATCGTCTCGTGTGAGTTTTCTCTCCCCTCGTCTCCCAGATCGTGGCTACGACACAGGCGTGTGACGTTTTATATACACTGCGCATGCTTCAAACTCCGCCCGCCCCTGACGATCTTTCTCGTCTATTCCCCACCCCTTCTCTTTACGGCGTAGTGGGGAGAGCACATGGCGGGGACACAGCAGGTGCGCCACAAATATCCCACCAACGAGGAGGAGGACGAGGAATGTCCGGAGGCAGAAACGTCCCGATCCCGGAACCTGAAATTCAAGGCCTCCAATATGTCATTTGGAGAAATGTTGGAGATGGTGGACATATTAAAGAGGAGCGACTATGATGGGAAGTATGGGCCTTACCTCAACCCCAATGTCCGCAAGGCCAAGATCATGTCTAAAGTTGTGAGAAGGCTGTACAATAATTTTGGGGTACAACGATCCAAGGAGCAACTCAGGAAACGCTGGTCAGACCTGAAACTGAGGGAGGCCGATCAGTACAGAAAGATCAAGAGAATTCTTCAAAAAAGTAAGTAGTTGTGTTTTGTGTTTGATTTCTTGCTTGCATACTGCTCCATTGTGTTTTGATTTTTACCAAGTTGTACATTCCAAAATGGCCACTTTCAGGTTCGTCTGTGCATTCGATCGTACTCAGCCTCGATCTTTCTGCCACTGTCATGGTCGTGTGTGTGTGCATTCGATCGTACGCAACCTCGATCGTTCGGCCACTTATAATACGATGTTTGGTGTTTTTTTGGGGAAAGGAAGTTTGTTCTCACTAGAAATGTCATCAAGAATGTAAAGCCAATTTATTCAATGTAAAGGAGAGGTCACTCAGTAGCTGTTTACCCATCTGGACTCTAGAGCACTAGTGCTGGGACACCCAAACCCCCTTTTTATTATGCTTTTCCACACATGTGCTCCAGTGGATACTAGAGGGGGGTCTCCATCACACAAACTTCTACCAAAAAGCTAGTCAGTTTAGCACCTTTACAAAGTGACTTCATTCATGTAGTTGACATTTGTAACTGGCCAAACTAAAATAGTGTCCGTCACTTTCAAGCAATGTTTGTCATTTCCTATTTCTGCCCTCAATAGCTTGTGTTGCTAAATCTTCCTTTTGGACATTCTCATAGGGGAGCGAAAACTTGGGCCGTCTGAGGAAACCCCCAAACCAACACCTACCAAAAAAGGGGAAAGAGCAGAAGCAGAGGAGGAGGAGGAGGAGGAAGGAGAGATCATCGAACTTGGAGAAATTGTCACCACAACAGGTGAGTGTGGGAGAACACAGCTACTGGTAAGCTAATCCATGTATGGCTGTCTCATTTCCAAAACCCCATTTTTGTTTGTTTGTGGTTTTTAGGTGACGTGGATGTTGTGGAAGAAAAATCGCACTTTACCACAGAGAGTGCCCACGTACTCATCGGAGAGATAATGGTCTGCAATAGAGATCTAGATTACATAAAGCAAAACATCAATGATGTTCAACAAAAATTGAAGAACATCATTGATATTTTAGGAAAAATATGAAAACGCACCAAGTAATTAACACACATTTGTGCCAGCTTCAGAACACATTTGCAACTTAAAAACTGTCTGAAATTTGGAACATGCACACATTGTGTCCACATGTGCTA
Source organism: Lithobates sylvaticus (assembly GCA_028564925.1). Classification (NCBI taxonomy): domain Eukaryota; kingdom Metazoa; phylum Chordata; class Amphibia; order Anura; family Ranidae; genus Lithobates; species Lithobates sylvaticus. Next base: position 173,775,993 of record CM053036.1, read on the forward strand.
GCTCCCACCATGGTGGATGAATGGCAACGTTTTTTTTGGGGGTGCAAACACTTTACAAACTACGAAAGTGGTTGTGGTGAAGGGGTTGCACCCCCAAAAAACGTCCATTCATCCCCATGATGGAAAATGGCACTTTTGAAGCTTCTAGGCATGTGTTTTACCATCTAATGACCATTTTCAGTCCCAAATTGTGTGCATGTTCCAAATTTCCACTTTTCGGGGGTGACCCCCCCATGTGATGAAGGCAAGATCAAACACACTTTGAACATATAGTCATGTCTGATCTTGTCTTCACTTTACAAAGTTGAACTTTCCAAGTTCCTAGGTTCTGTTTTGCTCCATGCCTGGTTTTACCAATTGCGGAATGTTTGTAAACAATGTTGTAAATAACCAAGATGTTGTCAGTTTTGGCGTGAAGATTGTAAGCGCACTTGGGAATGTTTTCCTAGTAAACTTTTATTTTTCTAAATGTGTGGCTTCCTTATTTAAAAAACACAATGCATTATGTATGTAAAATGAAAAGGATATGGGGGGCAATGGGTGTTATTTACTAAAGGCAAATCCACTTTGCACTCCAATTTTCTTTCCCGGGGAACTTTTTCAATGCACTTGTAGAGCATAGCGGATTTGACTTATGTAAATGACACCCACAGTGCTTTGTACGAAAACACGGAGCACAGCATTTTGGAGAATACACACATGTCAGACCTGGTGATGAAAAGGAGTATTTTGGGTGTCAGTTATGCAGTACAAACCTTCTCTAGACCAAAGATTAGGTAGCAAACACACAACATGAGAATAATCTTTTTGGGAAGAAGAGACTGTTACCTCCTTTTGCCCAGAAAGTGCATTCCCACTGTCGAAGGCAAAGGGAAAAAATGTCAAAGTAAAATAAGCTAAAAAGAAGACTGAAATGACATGAAATCATAGGTTGGTTAAAATATCAGATTTATTAAAAAATGCCTCTCACACATCGTCAGGCAGAGCAATGGCCCCCCTACCCACAAAGTACTGCATATATTGGTCCCGGACCACACGGGCATTTAGAGGGGGCAAGCCTGGACGTGCCACTCGAAGGGCTGTGAGTTCGGCATTTGGAGGGCCCTCCACATCTGGGCCAACGGGCACCACATAGTTCCTGTTATGTCTTTTGAGGAAGTTGTGCAATATGCAACAGGCAAGAACTATGTGGTTCAGTTTGTATTCCGCCAAGTTAAATGCCGTCAGGAACAGGCGGAAGCGGCTGGCCAGGATGCCAAAAGCGTTCTCCACAACTCTTCTGGCTCTGGACAGCCTGTAGTTGAAGACCCTCTGGTCCGGGGTGAGGGTCCTCATCGGGAACGGCCTCATCACATGGGGAGTCAACGCAAACGCTTCATCTGCGACAAAGACGAAGGGGAGTCCTTCGGCATTCTCCTCTGGAGGTGGCAAGCACAGACTGCCACTTTGGAGACGCCAGTAGAACTCCGTGTGCGTAATGGCCCCACCATCCGATATCCGGCCGTTCATCCCCACGTCCACATACATAAACTCGTATGTTGCCGACACCACCGCCAACATCACTACACTATTAAACCCTTTATAATTATAATAGTAGGACCCCGAGTTGGGCGGTGGGACGATGCGGACGTGTTTCCCATCAATTGCCCCTCCGCAGTTAGGAAAGTCCCAACGGCTGGCAAAGTGGGAGGCCACAGTCTGCCATTCCTGTGGCGTGGAAGGGAACTGTGGAGTGAAACAAGAAAAAAAAATTAGTCACTTTGCACCTAAACATTGCAAGCAGATTAGACAATCAACATCTTGGAACAAGAGCATTGTCTAAAATTGGAGGCTGGAAAGTATTTGCACAGAAAAGTAGAGGCTCCCCTTCACAGATTACTCACCCCCCCATCAATCCCCCCACTTCTGATGGGCCATTGGCAATAACTAGGGGTTTTGGGGGGGGGGTGGTGGACAGCTAACCCTCTGCACTTCATTGATTGGCAAATGGCTCAATAATGTGGGCTAGTTTGGCCAGACCCTCTGTACTTAACACTATTGGCAGGCCACAGGAAAGATCAAATAACATTTCAACCCCCCCCCCCCCCCCCCAAAAAAGGCAGGCACAGTGTGACATTATTAAATTACCAAGCAAGCTAATAGGAGGGAAAGAAGACAAAAAAATAGGAAATGGAATGTATGGAGGCAGTCCCTTGCACTACATGCTTTGCTGAATTCATCCCTAAAGATGCGCACTATAAAGAGGTAGGTATATAGTGTGTATGGACCTTGGGAAAGCCAGCAGATAAAGGATTGGTACCATCTGACAGAGCAGTTGGGGGAGGGGGTTCCTAATGAGTTTGCCCCCCCCCCCCCACCAAAAGAACAAAAAAAGGGGGCTCTACATGAAGTAAACCACACAGCAAACATTTGTGCATATTTTAGGGGGTGTTTTGGGGCAAACAATACTATGCAGCAGACAAAAGACATTGCTTAAGTGACTAGGCCATAGGTGTCTATTGGGGCAGAAGAGCATGCTGGTGAGGTAAGTGAAGGGAAAAATGCATGAAGGAGAAAAGGGGCACAGCATATTAGAACATATTGCAATCATGGTAATTAGGGAAGGAGGTCAAAAATACAAGTCATTAGCAAACAGAGCATACATAGAAGGGAATAGTAAAGTAGAAATGTTACCTTAATATAGTCCTCCTGCAGGACCTGAATGATGGCAGAACAGGTCTCTGGAATAATGATTCCCAGGGCCTGGGGAGAGATACCTGAAGAGAACTTCAAATCCTGAAGACTTCTCCCTGTCGCCAAGTACCTCAACGTGGCAACAAGCCTCTGCTCCGGAGTAATGGCTTGTCTCATGCAGGTATCCTGCCGGCTGATAAAGGGGGTCAGCAAAGCCAAAAGACGGTGAAAATCGGGGTCCGTCATCCTGAGAAAGTTCCTGAAATCATCAGGATTATTCTCCCGGATCTCACGAAGCAAAGGCATGTGCGAGAACTGGTCACGCTGAAGCAACCAATTCTTGGTCCACATACTCCTCGTCACTCTGTTCATGGACGGGTCTTGGGTCAAAGCTAAAAGCCCGACACCAATTCCGCGTACAGCACGAACTCGGCGACGAGTACGCACGGGAAACATCGCTCAGAAGGTCACAAAAGGTCGGCTGGTCAGAACGGACAAACAGAAAGCACCGATAAACAGCAAGGCCTGAAAGAACGAAGTGAATACCAGCAACGAGCAGACAATAAGCAGTGCAAATCAAAGCGTCCTATATCAAGATATAGGCCGCAATGACCAACAAATGCGAACTGACTACACGCACTAATAAACAGATACGCACGACAAGCACAAACTGAAGAGCAGTAACGATCTCAGTCAGAAAACTGAGAAGCGCGAATCTTAAGTCACCAAACTTCCACTAACTCTCGATAAACACGGGATCAGCAGAAGGAGCCCAACGGGTGCCTGACGTGGTGCTGAACTTCCCTTTTGTAATCTCGTGGACGACGACTTACGTCACGACGTTCTTCCGGACCGGATATTCCGACAACGTAGTCCGACCGTGTGTACGCAACGCCAACATCGGACAAAGTACGTCGGACAAAGTCCGACTGACCTGGTCCGCGGATTGTCCGAGCGTGTGTATGGGGCTTTAGGTGTGAAAGGGGCCTAACAGTAAAATACTTAGCAGTTGGAACACAATAGTCACAGTTTCCAAATAAAGCAGGTTGAAGTAAGGAGTGTGCTGGGAAATGTTTACAATCTCGGGCCCTGTCAATGATTCCAGACTGGTAAGAGCACTATTAGAAGCTACAGGCTGCTCCATTCTAATTGTGACAACATCAATATGGTATGACAAATGAATGACAAAGTCATCAATTATGGATTTGTGAGACTCTCTGTTGGGTAGTACACCCAGAATAGGAGGCACAGAGGCCACTACAACTGCAGAAATAGATTATATCTGTAATATTGTAATAGCAAAGTCATGGAAATTCTTGAATATCTTGTTTAAATTGATAAATGTCAAATCATCTTGGATAAAGGTAAATGAAAAATAATCGGGTACTTTGAACAGCATAACAAGTTTATTTAACAAAAACATGGGACCCATAGCTAAAACCCCAACTCTGGAAATCAATAAACTGCTATACAAGGTTGGGCACATAGATTAAACAGAGCAGTATGGCACTTTTTTTTTTCATGATTACTCCTTATTCTTTATTATTCTCTCCACTCTTTTTCTCGTCTTCTCTTCCTCTTTACTCATATTGTATCTGGTTGTAAATACTGAAGCTTTGTAGTTGGATATCTGGGCCATCAATAAGTTGAAGCCATATATACGCTGTCTGAAGGCAATGATAAGATGATTATTATAATTATACAGTATACTGTATAACAAAGCAATGGTTATTTATACAAAAAAAAACAGGAATTGGAACTCCAGATCCACAAAACTAAATGAAAGTATCCATACCTTGTTTTGATTGTTAACTGTCAAAAAACTGTTAGATAAGCACCTGAACGACCACAACATACAGGGATATAGAATGTAATACTGACATATAATCACACACATAGGTTGGACTTGATGGACTTGTGTCTTTTTTCAACCTCACCTACTATGTAACTGTGTATTATTCATATAAACTAATATGATTATTGGAAAAGAAAAACAGATTCTAACCCTTCCCTACTCTAACCAAAAAAAAAAAAAAACTAAATAAAATGTATGTATGCAGGCAGGAGTTATCACGAGATTATTAGCTGAAGCACTATTCATTTATTGGCTTTTAGACCTCGGAAAAAAAGACAGTATACAGGCGTCAGTACTTCATTATCTTGCACCTGTATACCCCTTGTGGACAAGACCAACTTTTACCTTTCTGCTATGGGCCTGTTAATTCTGTGATAACATAGCCATTTGTTATGATAACAAAGAACAACAAGATACACATATTGTATTTTCTAGGACAAACAATGCTTTTCTTTTGGAGATATTGTTTTGCAAAAATGTTTTTCCTAGTAATCCATAGACAAAACAAAACAAAAAAAAAAAAAAAACACCTTTTGCAACCTTGCTCAGTATAAGTAAAAAAAAAAAGTGTTACTCCAAATAAAAAAGTAAAGATTCTATTCTATAAGATAATGGGATTATAATTATATTTCTGGTACAAGGCATTGCAAAGCATTTCACAAACGAAATAAAGTTTGTTTTTCCATATTGAATATTTTTTTTTATGTGACACCAAGAAAAAGGAATTAAATAAATAAGATAACATGTATATAAAAAAGTATAAATGGTAATTAAAAAAAAAAATAGAAACAAAAATATTTCAGCAGAAAAATATTAGCTAAAAGTAGAAGGTGGGAAGGAATTCAAGGAGAAGTATAGCCAAAGCTTGCTTGGCTGTACTTCTCCTATGGATCACAGGAGTGCAATTCGTTTTGCACTCTTGTGACCCGTTTTCATGAATTTCACCCCGCTCAGCCTCTCAGCGAGCCGCCCCCATCTCCTCCACAGCTCAGTGCTCTCTGCTCGGGGAGATGTCAGAACCGAGCGTTCGGGGGTGTTCAATCGCTCGGTTCTCGGTGCAGGGGTGCCTAGGCCTAGGTAAGTATGAATATGAAAAAACAAACAAACCCATACTTATCTTTTAATAAGGGCTGATTAGGGTTAGGCCCCACCAACGGAGTGTTATTGGCTGAGTGTTTACAACCAGTGACAAGTGGGAAAGGGGTAGCATGGCAAATATATCACTCTGCTATACAGCATACAGAGACAGGCACTCTACCTGTTTCTGTACACCAACTTAGCCCCCGTAAACACGGTCGGAAATTCCGACCACAAAATCCGTCTGATTTTTTCAGACGGATTTTGTCCGACACTGGTGTTGCATACACACGGTCAGACAAAGTTGTCGGAAAAATCCGATCATTCTGAACGTGGTGACGTTTGTTGCATACGACTGAACTACGTAGAGGCTAGTAGCCAATAGCTTTGGTCTCATAATTTGATCTGAGCATGCATGGCACTTTGTCCGTCGGAAAATTCTCTACACACGATCGGAAAAAGTCAGATCGGATTTTGTTGTGGGAAAATTTGAGAGCAGGATCTCCGACGGAAAAAGTCAGATGGAGCCCACACTTGGGTGGATTTTCCGACAACATGGTCCGATCGGGCATTTTCCGTCTAAATTTCCGACTGTGTGTACGGGGGCTTAAGAGTTGATTTTAATTACTTTCAGTTTCGTTATCTATGAACTGAAGGTTATTTTTTAAATTGGTGCAATAATAGCACCACTTTGTAAAATTAGATTAAGAGATAGATTAGGAACTAGCTAAATCTGCTGCTTCTGTCAGTAAATCTACATAAACAGGCGGCAGACCGTTTTAAAGGGCCAGAAAAAAGTATCGTTAGGGATTTATTGAATTCAAACCTGAAAGCTGGGTATACACATGTAGGTTGACAAAAAAAACCTGATAGATCCCCTCATCAACACAAACCGGCAGAACCGGACAATTTTTGGTCTGTGTTTACCCTGCTTAAGTCCTGTCATTTTCCCAGCAGGGGGAGCTGCAAAAGTGGGAAAGAGACAGGCATTCTGCATACAAATTCCTCATCTGCTTAAAATAATTAATGAAGCACACAAGATGTGTCTAGTGATCAGCAAATTGTCAATAACTGAATTTATCATAGAAATAAGTAATGAAACAGAACCTGTCTTTATTGGATGATTCAGGATTATTCAGATAAATGTTAAGTTAAAGGATAAGTTGACCTTTGGGAATATGCTACATGTTCCACCCAGTGCTGCAGCCACTGCTCAAACCAGCCAACTATCCACCCCCCCTCCTCTCCGTGACAGCAGTATGGGGAGAAGTTCCCCGTACTAGCTTTCACTTTGTGGCTGTTGGCTTGTAGTTCTCAATAAAGTCTCGGGACTAGTTCACACCACAAAAACGCACTCCAGATGTGTTCTGGAAGTGTTTCTGCATGCGTGTTTTTTATGTATTTTTGGTGCGTTCTGGTGCATTTTTGATGCATTTCCGGATGCATTCCAGATGCTTTCTTTCTTCTTTTTTCCTGTTTTTATCACTTTACTGGGGTCCGGTGTGTTTTTGATGCATTCCAGTGCGTTATTTATGCATTTACCGCGTTCCAGTACAGTCCAGTGCAGGAAAGCCCTGGAACTGACCGCACTGGTGTGAACTATGCCATTGGAAAACATATAACTTACTTTCCATGCATATTTGATGCAGAAAAAAATGCACTGGACTGCATGTGGTGTGAACTGGCCCTTAGTATATTTAAACTAAAGGTAAAGGTGTTGGCACTACTAAACATCACATATATAGTGAATTAGTAAAAAATTATATATACCATGTGGATAATCATTTGCAAACTAATAATGTCCAATGTGACAAAAAAATGTTTCCCACGAGTGATCATCAGGTAGATGGCAACTCACCAAAGGTGTTTGACCACTTTTTATGGTAGGTCAAAATACGCTTTCTTTGAATAAACCAGATGGATCCTGGGTTTACACCTCTCCCCTTTGAAACTCCCCCTGGCAAAAGCCGGGGATGTGGGAACAAACTCCACCAGGGTCAAAAAGAATAACTTTATGGTGTAGTACGTTTTATTTAAAAGGTTTTAAAAGCTTGTATAAAAAGTTGCACTCACATGGGATTGTGCCAGTCCCGCACTAATGTGTCTACAGGGTATACCAGGCTCGTGCCAGCGTGCGATCCACGCCTCACTTTGGATATACTACTTAGATGTCCCATATGGGACCCGGAAATGACGAATCCCCACAACGACGTACGTTTCACCGTACTGGCATCTTCAGGAAGTAACGACACGCCGTATCCGGTTTACATTTATACATTTTATTTTTTTAAGGGATAGTGATCAGATAAGGGGGGGGCTGGTGAACTTTACTCAGGAGTAGGGATGACCCAAACACCCCCCTGTTCGGTTCGCACCAGAACCTGCGAACAGACCTAAAGTTCGTGTGAACTTTAGAACCCTATTAAAGTCTATGGGACTCGAATGTTCAAAATCAAAAGTGCTAATTTTAAAGGCTTATAGTATGCTAAAATTTTGCAAACTATGTATATTCTGGGGAGTTCTATATGTTTTTAAAATAATTGTTATATTTTTTGTATGATTTTATACAATATAATTATGACCACAATTGTCAATAGGATGTGTACGGTATGGGCGGATAGATATATTGGGATAAGGTAGATCTCTTGTTTTTGTCTCCATCCCAACCAATAACATCCATCCAAATGCAAACCGGATATGGCACGTCGTCACTTCCTGAAGTTGCCAGTAAGGTAAAACATAAGGGTCCCATATGTGACATCTATCTAATTAGTATATCCAGAGTGAGGTGCGGATCGCATGCCGACACGAGCCTGGTATACCCTATCCGCACATGCTGTAGACACCATAGTGCCAGGACTGGCACAGTCACATGTGAGTGCAACTTTTTATACAAGCTTTTAAAACCTTTTAAATAAAATTCACTACACCATAAAGTTCTTCTTTGTGTCCCTGGTGGAGTTTGTTCCCACATCCCCAGCTTTTGCCGGAGGGAGTCTGAAAGTGGACAAGTGTAAACCCAGGATCCATCTGGTTTATTCAAATAAAGCATATTTTGACCTACCGTAAAAAGTGGTCAAACACCTTTGGTGAGTCCACCTCATGAGCACTCGTGGTGAAGCATTTTTTGAAGATACATCAAACTAGAATACATTTTTTTATGTTTTATTTGGTGTTCGATTTGTCACATTGGACTTTATTAGTTTGCAAATGATTATCCACATGGTATACTGTATATATAATTTAGAACTATGTTAATTCACTATATATGTGATGTTTAATAGCGCTAACTTTTGCGCCAACGTCTTTACCTTTAGTTTATTTCCATGTTGGAGTGTCTGTTTTCACTCGTTTTAAAGGGGCAGCTACACGATTTAAATTTTTGCAATTCTTTACACAGGGTACAAAAAAAAATAATAATAATTGCACTTTTTTTTTTAACTTGCAAAAAAATGTGCATTTTATTTTTTTTATTTTTATTTTTTTTACAAAAGTGAACTCATCCTTCAATCCTAAAATTTTCAGTGAGGTCCAATAGATTCAAAAAAAGAAAATATGTGTGCTTGCATCCAGAACATTCCCAATTACATTAAACTACAGCTTTAGAAAGATATTTAGCATTTATTTCTGAATACCAGAGAATAAATATGATTTTGTTTTGCCCAGGCATATTAACAAAAAAAAAATCAAAAATCAAAATGACAATGAATAAATATGCAGACAAAAAAGCTGAATGCTTGTCAATCTCAGGAGGATTTTCATACAAAATATAATCAGATGAATTTTCTTTTACTGAGGGGCAACACATCAGCACTGATTTAGGTTGTAGGTTTATTTTTCTTTTAAATAACCAGACAATGAGACTAGAAGAGAATCAGTCTTTATGCTAAGGGCTCACATATTTTATACATTCTCCATGGAAAGTTGTATATTTATGGTTCTTGTAAAATAATTTTATGAATCCTTGAAAATGATGCAGAGGGATAGGAAAATACATTTGATCTAATTTCAGAACAGAGACTAATAAACAATCTTCAGGGCCCCGTTCACACCACATGCAGTGCAATGCAGTGCTTTTTTCTGCATCAAAAACACATGGAAAGTAGGTTAAATGGGTTCCAATGGCATAGTTCACACCAGTGCGTTCCAGTGCTTTTCAGATCCAGAAACAAATACAACATGCTGCTTTTTTCCTGCACAGAACTGTACTGGAACATGGTGAAAAGCATCAAAAACACATCAAAAAGCACCAGACCACAGTACAGTGAAAAAAAAAGAAGAGGAATAAGAAGAAAAAAATAATTTAGGATGCAATCGGAAAAGAATAAAAAAAAGCAACAGAATGCATCAAAAACGCATTCGGAACAGATCTGGAGGTTGTTTTTGTGGTGTAAACGTGCACTTAGGACAGAACTTTTTGACTTGAAATGTAACCAAGTAATCAGGGACACCTTTTTTTTTGCTATGCATCCAACAAACCATGCAGAGAATATACTTTGATTAGAGATGGGGCATTCATTAATAATCTGTGTAGCTCTACAAGAGGCATATCATTAACCTATTAACATAATGAGCAATGTCATTTTAAAATACTGTACAGACAGAAACAGTCAAAAAGAAACTGTTCATTAGTAAAAAAACGATTTATGTATTTCCTGAACAAGGGAAATATTCACATGTCTAGATAGCCTTAGCCTATACAATCTATTTAACCACTTGCTTACTGGGCACTTAACCCCCCTGCCTGCCCAGACCAATTTTCAGCTTTCAGCACTGTCACTCTTTGAATGACAATTGTGCGGTCATGCTACAGTTTACCCAAATTAAATTGTTATCCTTTTTTTTACACACATATAGCGCTTTCTTTTGGTGGTATTTAACTGCTGCTGTTTTTTTTTTTTTTTTTTGCTAAAAAAAAAACATTTTGGAAAAAAAAACAGTTTCATAGTTTGTTATAAAATTTTGAAAACAGGTAATTTTTCTCCTTCACTGATGTGCGCAGATGAGGCTGCACTGATAGGCGGCACTGATGGGCACTGATAGGCAGCACTGATGGGCACTGATAAGGCGGCACTAATGGGCTGATAGGTGGCACTGATAAGCACTGATGAGGCAGCACTGATAGGTGGCACGGATGGTTGGCACTGATGGGTACTGATAGGTGGCACTGATAGGTGGCACTGAAAATGCAGCCGTGGCTTTCTGTGTGAGAGACCAATGTCCCTCTGACAGAAGCCGGTGATCGGATTTTTTTTCCCCTCACGCTGACAGCTGTCTGTTTACATCATGCGATCAGCCGTCATTGGCTGACAGCTAATCACATGGTAAGGGGCCAGGATCGACCCCTTACTCGGATCTGTGATCAGCCGAGTCTCATAGACTTGGTGACCACAGGGCGCGCAGACAGAGCTTGCTTGGGAGGATGTCAATGGACGCCCTCCCGGCAATTAGGGCCTGTGCTGCAGCTGCTTTCGGCTATAGCACGGGCGGCAAGTAGTTAAAGTGTGGCAATCCAACTGTTCGTGCAAAGAATACAGTGATAAATACAAAATACTCTGCAAACATCGTTGGCATAAAATGCTTAGAAAACATTATATGAACACTGCCCTTTCTACTGAGAGCTGTAACAACTGTTGTGATTGCTGGTAGATTGTAGGTGTCAAAAATCCTGTATAATAAACCAAATTAGTAGGCAATACAATGTGGCAAATTCTTAAAACATGTAGAGCAAAGCTGGAAATCTTTCTTTTTTTATGCATAGTTTGTATTTGGGGATTTTACACTGACCACTAATGTAATGGGGAATTCACACCAATCACCAGTGTAAGGGTGGGTGGGGAATTTACATTGAACACCATGTAATGGGGAATTTTACACAAATCACCTATATAAAGGGGGAGTTCTACACTGGCCACTAATGTAAGGGGGGGGATTTACACTGACCCCCAAGGTAATGTATTCACATTGATCACTAGTGTAATGAAAAGATTTTACACTGAGCCTCAATTTAATCAGAAAATGTATATGGACCACCAATAGCATGAAGACATTTAGAGGCTGATTTACTAAAGTCAAAAAGACTGCAGTTGCACTCTGCAAGAGCAGTTTCTCCAGAGCTTAGTAAATGAGCTGAAGCTCTGCTGAATTCCATCATCCAATCATGTGCAAGCAAGAATGCTTTTTATTTATTTTCCTTGCACGTGATTGGGTACTCTTACAAAGTGAAGCCTTTCCTAATTTACTTGGCTCTGGAGCAACTGCACATGTCTATTTGCCTTTAGTAAATCAACCTCTTAGCCTCTGTTCACACTTTTGTGGGTTGTGAATGTAAGCAAAATCAAGCAAAATCAAGCAATTACACTATGGTTGGTTCTTCTGTTCCGCTTATGTGATGAGCAATCCTATTGATTGAGGAGTAGGTCAGGTTGAGGATGCTTATCCCTTGTGACAGGCAGGAGCACCTGGAGTATCTTCCGTTATCTACACTACCAGTGCGGTTGCCGTCAAGGTCCCACTACGTCCACATATGCCCATATTTACCACCTTAATCAAGGTCATAACCATCTGGTAAGCCCCCCATTTTATTGTAAGTGGTGGAGTGATCTTTCAGCGCGTGTTTTCTGGATATCTACACACTCTATTCTTTTGGTGATATTTAAATATCCCCATGGACTGTAAATTTATTTTTATCACCCATTCATAAGGACTGTTTTTTGGTTTTGGTTAATTTTTCAACTTTATGAAATTCTTTGTGACTAAGCACTGTATATGCATATTTGTCATTGAAAACTGCATCCGGTTTTTGGAAGTGGTTTACACATTAGATTAATTTTTATAGTATTGCACAGTATTTCATTATTATTAGCATTTCTGTATTTTTTTGCACCATGCACTTTGCCACACATTATTTGGAGCACTGCACATTTTTTTCTGCAGCATATATTTATGATATACTTTATTATAGTATGGTGCTAGCAGCTTTTTTTGGATTGAGGCCTAAACGCAAAAAGATTTATTTTGTTCAGCAGAATATAGTTAATATGTATGCACAGGACTTGAGTTTCCGAATTCAGTGATTTATTACACATCTTAATTTAAAGACTTCTTTATAGTTTGGCTTGATTGGTTGATTTACACATCTCTAATACAAAGTTTCATCTGAAATGTAGCCAATATGCATTTGCTGGATATTTGTGCATATCCTTGGATCTTTTTCTGCTTTTATTAAAGTCCACCTTTTTTTCAAATATATGTATATATACTGTATATAACATATACACACACATATACAAAAGCATAGACATATACACCGATCAACTATAAAAAAAATTTGACCACTGAAAATGAAAGTGAATAACATTGACGTCGTTACAATGACACTTGAAAGTGGGTGGCATATGTTAGGCAGCAATTAAGCACTTTGTCTGAAAGTAGAAAAAAATAGGCATTGTAGTTTGCTGTGTATCGGACTGCGTAGCGCCAGACTGGTCAGGGCAATCACGACCTGTGTCTTCTGTTAGCCACAAGGATATAATCCGTGCCCTGTTGCTAACAATTGCATCTTATCCATTATACCCCTCCTTTTCCATAGTAGAAACTGAGGAGAAGAATGTATTTAACACTGTTCCCCTTTCCTTGTCACATGTAACTAATGTCCCCTGATTATTCTTTTTACAAATAATGTATTTAAAAATTTGGGGGGGATTCTCTTTACTCCACTATTTATCTCTCGTGGTCTTTTTTTTGCTGACCTGGTCACAATTTTACATTTCTTATTGCATTCTTAGTAGTTGGGATGCTAACGATGCATCAGCCAATTTTTTTTTTAAAGGAGAGTTTATTTTTCTCTTTAATATTCCTCTTTACCCCAGTTTTATTCTTCATTCTTTTCTGTTTGTTGCCTATTGGAATACACTGGCTAAAATCATTATTTAATATTCTCTTAAAGCACTCCCACTAGTATATCTATAAGTATATCTTTCCATTTAATGTTGTGAAGTATGGAGCACAGTTTAGTGAAAATTGTCTCTCTTAAAATTGAATGTTCTTCTCCTACCCTTGTTTCTTCTTTTCCTATCATTTACAATGAATGTAATTACCCTGTGATCACTGTTTCTCAAGTTATTCCTTACTTACACATTCATAATCAGTTCTGTTTTGTTTGTAGATAGTAGGTCTAAGCTAAGCTAAGCTATCTAAGCTAGATGTCACCAACTGACATGAGTGAGCAGTTCACTCTGCCCAGTCAATATTTGGGTAATAGAAGTCCCCCATAATAATCACATTGACCTGCTTTGCTGCCATTTTATAACTGTGAAGGGAGATCAGTATCCTCTTAATACTTCAAGTTTGGAGGCGTATAGCATACGGCCACTATTAATTTCCCTTTTGTTTCTTCCCTTTGAAGCTCCGGCCACAAGGATTCTACCTCCCCTCTTGCCTCGTTAGCAACTTCATTCCTTGTGTTCACTTGCAAATCACTCTTGGCACACATGCACACCCCTCCCCCTCTTCTACCTACCCTGTCCCTTTGATACAGGGAATACCCCTGGGCAGTCGCGAACCAGTCATGAGAGTTGTCAGAACAGGTCTCTGATACTCCCAGGAAGTTAAAGTCCTCCTTGTGTATCAGTAGTTCAAGTTCTTCCATTTTATTAACCAAACTCCTAGCATTTGTAAACATGCCTTTTAATTTTGTACCAACGCATATTATTTTATTCTTGTTTGTTCTGAGGCTGCAGTAGGATCCTGCCAGCCTACGTGCATTGATCTTAGGTACTCCAATTCCACTATCATCACTAACCACAATAGCACCCTCTGGACTTTCCCCCACCATTTACGTTTCCCTTGCTTCATATATTACATACTTTAGACTCGATTTCTGCTCCATAGTCATTATTTTTCTGTACATCAATGTCTCTGTATACAGAGCACCAGTACTTAGTGTCAGTTACCCACAAATTCTCAGTCCTTACACTGCCCCAGATTATTCACAGAGACAAAGTACTCCCAGTGCTTTGCTTACTCACAGTGCCCCTGTCACAATGCCTCAGTTACTCATAATGTTCCAATTTCTCACAATCCCCTGGAGTTACTCAGAGTGCCCCAACTTGCACTGTTCCAGGTTACAGTGTCCCAGTTACTCACAATGCCCAGTTGCTCACAATGCTCCCATTGATTACAGTACCCACAGCTACTCTGACTCAGTACACACAGTGCCCCAGTTACTCACAATGCTTGTTATTCACAGTGCTTCAAGTTATTCACAGTGCCCCAAGTTACTCTCAATGACTCTGTATTCCCATTGCCCAACTACCAGCAGAGCCTTCAATGATTCACATCGCTGTCACTCCTCTTCCTGGAAGGTCCACTCTGCACTTGCAATCAGCCCTCACAGCATGTCGAGAATCCGCCTCTTACATCCAACTTCCACCTCTCACCTCCAGAGTCTGCCTCTCACCTTCAGCTTCTGTGCACATCACTTACCTGGGCAAGAAATGGCACCAGGGTGGGAAGAAGGCAAGCCAGCAGAGGCATTGTGATGCTTTGGACAATGTTCTGCTGTAAACAAATCTTGGGTACTGCCATTAATTTGCATGTTACTTTAACACATATCACCTACTGAAACACTGTTGCTGACCAATACACTCCTTAATGGAAACATGGAAACAGTATTCACTGATGGCAGTGGCCTTTGTCAGAAGGATAATGCCAACAGCATACCTTTAGAGGTCTAGAGGAGTCCATGCCTCGATGGGTCAGGGCTGTTTGGGCAGCAAAAGGGGGGCCTACTCAATATAAGGTGGGTCGTGATAATGTTATGGCTAATCGGTGTATAAATAAGCAGCATGTGTCTTGCTACTAGAGTGATACACCAGAGGTATATAGATTAGCAGCCCCATAGTTTTAGGGCCACAAGCATCCACGGTCATCCACCATGCCCTTCAGCATTAAGCACATGTACCATCATATAAATGAAGGACCCACTCTTAAAATTCAATCCTACAGGGGACTGGTGGAAAGCTGCATATGTGGAGCATAGTTGTTCTACATAAATACATACTTATAATGTTTATCCTGAATTATTGCTACAATGGTCATTAAACTTACTGTATCTATAACCTAAAGAGAAACACAGCGGTGTAAGATTCACATGAAACTTTGGAGTTAGTTTACACAGTAATACATTTCATTGCTGTGCAATGTTAATATGGGAGTCTGATGATGACTTAATGTAAGCAAATTTCAGTCAAAACACATGAGGTTAACTCATGCAAATTCATTTGGTAACAACTGAAACTTAATAATGCAGATAGTAAGGACATGACTTGGAAAAGTGAAACTGCCTACGTATCTGTAATGTAATTTAATGTAATATGTCCTTATATTATTTATAAATTATGTGTGCTTTGTCATATTTATGATTAATTCTTCTTTTTTCAGTTTGTTGTAGGAAGAGATGGAGTTTGTGGAACTATATGTGAACATTCTCCTTTTGATGGAATAGTCCTTGTACAATGTACTGAACATTTGTTGAAATACATGTAAGTTGTCAGATTTTGCTTAGAGTAATGATGAACGGCAGCCTAAAGCAACAGATCAAATACAAGCTTTCATTACTCAAACTATATAAATATTGGACTGCAAGATGTGATCGGTTACTGTGCAAGTGCTTGCTTTCTGTGATGCAGGATTATGTAAGACCTGGTATGTGGTCTAAAAGAATAATCTACCAAATCCTTGTATGGAAGCAATGGCTAGCTGCTGGTCAAATTAATTAGTGAAGGACTTAACATGGTTTATTCACATAGTTAACATGAGAAAAAAAACAGGTCTATCTAGTTCAGCCTACAAGTGAATATGAAGCAGAAAAATAGAATTTATGGGCAAGTTCAGTTAAGAATGGGAGCTGAATAAGAATCCTCTTAGTCCCTGTTCACATTTTGTGCAGAGGTATCTTTTGGTGTGACATAGTATGTTTTTGGCCCATAATAATAGAAAAGAAAGAAATCATCAAAATACAGACATACTTGTGTGAACCTAGCCTTAAAGGGGGGACCTCTTTACAACCCCTAACCTTGATTAAAAGAGAAGCATCTCTCTGACTATGTTTGATGTTGCACCCATATTTAAGGTGTAACACGAAACATGGTCAGAGTCTGCAATCCTCCACCCCCAAGCTGTCCCCACCCCAACCCCTTATCGAATCCGGGTTCTTATTCCCGGTGGCGCCTGTCATTATTTGAATTTGGCATGGCTCTACCTGCGCAGCCATGTTACTTATTTATAAGGAACTGTGAATAAAAAAAACAAGTCCCCTCTGGCACCGCAGCAGAGGGACTGTAGTTCTCAATGGAGCTCAAGTGTGATGACATCACCACACTTGTAGTCCATTGACACTTCCTCCAGCCCTTCAACTGAAGGTCTGTACCATGGTAAGGACCTGAAGCTGGAGGAATAGTCTGCAGGAGCCAAAGCATTGCACCTTCAATCCACTCATCAAGGTTGCAATGCTTTACAGGCTCCAATGCAAAAAAAGTAATAAACGCACATTTTTTAAATAATCAGTATGGGTTGGGCCATCAGTTGAAAATCAGTTTGAGATGTTTCTGAGATCATTCAGAATTCATTAGCAGATGAATTTGCATTAGAGCAAACCTGTCAGTAAATATTCTAAAAGTACATTTCCTGCCACCCCCTGTCCAATGAGTTGATGTTTCAGTAGCCATTAAAGGCACTATTACTGAAAAGTGGAGAACTAATTCAGAAATCACCCCCCTGTAACAAACTGAAACTACATCAGGGAGGTATTTTCTGGCTAAAGAAAAAGCTACTGGACAGTAGGGACGAGCCCAATGTTTAAATCGAGCGTAAGTCAAACATCGGGTGTTCGCCCATTCGCCGAATACAAATATTATGGGGCGTCGGCGGGAAATTCGAGCGCCCGCGGAACGCCCCATAATGAACAATGAGACCATCAATGCACTGCGAGATTGCAGTGCATTGACGACTGCTGATTGGCCAAAGCATGCACCTGACCTGCATGCTTTGGCCAATCACAGCACACTTTGCTGTGAGAGCCGTGATTGGCCAAAGGCAGGGTGCCTTTGGCCAATCATGCTGTGATCACCGAGTCACTGAGAGGAAAGATGTGCTACTTTACCGGCATTCTAAGGACAGCCCCAGACACAATATTTAAAGGAATATTTAATTTTTATTGTTTCATTTTAAGCATTATTAGAATCACTGCTCCTGAAAAAAAAAGTTTTTTAAAACTTTAGATTTTTCATGTTCGCGTCCCATAGACTTTAACGGTGTTCGCGTGTTCGCATTAATTTGTTGCCTGTTCGCAAGTTCTGGTGCAAACCGAACTGGGGGGGGGGGGGATGTGTTCGGCTCATTCCAGTTATACCCCCAACATCTGATGGATCTAAAGAATACATTTTGTGTAGAGTGATATTTTAACTATCTTGATACTTTTCCTCTTCTGGTGGTTGATGAGAAGTAGTGTTTCTACCTTTCACTTTCCATTTGCATATTATCAAGCATAGTGTTCTGATTACTAACATCAGATATCTGAAGAGGTTGATAAGGTTATTGGGAAGGAGGAGGCTTTGTGGCAAGAGTTATGAACCAAGCGCCAGTTTAAATTACAAGCTGAGCTTCTGGCTTACACAGTAGATAACAAAAGTCCCAGTAATAAGCATTACAGGGTGCAGCACTTTCATTATTTGATGCATAAAATGTACTTAGTTTAAAGTCAAGTTTTAAATAATTTTTCTAAATGTAAAATACAATAAATGAAATTCACAATTACTGCCCAATGATTGACTATTCAACATACCTGATTCTTTTTTCTTAAATGTTTCCTTAATTAAATGCTCACAGCATCCCACCTAAAAAATCTGTGATTTGCCACCGAGTTATTTATAATGTCATCTGAAAAACATAAAGTAATCCACCCAAGGATTTTCATTTGTGTGTATGTTTTTTTCTTATATTGGCACTCATCAAGGTTCACAGTTACATGTTTAACCAATGTCTTAGTAGCACCAATGTCTTAGTGCTGAAGGCCATAGTCCAGATTATCTTCGTCCTGTTCTTGGGAGTAGCCCACTAAGGAGTCTTCAGAGACTGGGTCACACCAGAAGTGTTAACCAACACAGTAGATAGAGCCCTGGGAAGTTTCACAATCAGAGCCCAGTGCCTGAAATTCACTCTACAGGCAGTCCTCATGGTTGGTCTTGCAAGGTTTAGGTACAGCTTCTGAGGTATCACAGTGAATTGTCAGATTATGATTGCTGCAGCTTAGCAGTGTATCAAAGTCTTTTTTTTTTTTTTTTTTTTTACTTCAATAAAGACAGACTAGTAAAGATGGGAGTGGGGGCTATACCTCATGGACAACTGTTTCTTGGGGTTTTTTTGCCAGTTTTTATGTCCTTCTGAAGTCGGCAGTATAGCTCAATTGTCTATGGATTATCATCTATCACGTGTCCTTAAAGCGGAAGTAAACCCATCGATTTAACAGTTTAAAAAAAAAGGCATGCCGTGAATGCTAACTGCACATTGGCTGTGCTCTCAACCAAACAGTCAAACCATCCAATGGCTGGTGTCATAACGGATCACATGTGCCGCACCAGTTGAAGATTAAACAGAGGCAAAGATGGCAGCTTCCTTGGCTGAAAACGATAGAAGGGTTTACTTCCACTTTAAGGAGCGATGTTTCTGGAGTCTGAGGGCTTTATAATGGTTGGGCAAAGCCTTCATTCCTAGGTCCACCTCCTACCTGATAGCCAGACTTCATTAAATGATCGCAGCTGTTCACATGCCTTTTTATATGTCAGCTGGCTGACATATAAAAAGGGCTGCGTGTTTGTTTTGAAGAACCTAAATTAAGGGGCACCCTGTTAGTCAGGAACTGACATGAAGTTAGTTACTTGCTCAGAAAAGCAGATGTTTTGTTTAATTTATGCAATTGGCTTGCTGTTCTTAACTCAAACTGATTTGTTGCCATGCAGGAACAAAAGTGCAGAGCAAACCTGTTTGGGCTGTTCCTGTGTGTCTCTGTATCATGCATGGTTTACCGCTCCCATTACCAGTTGAGCCTGTTGCCTTTATAATAGCTATAACATTTAATATTGTGTTTTATTGGTTTTTTTTTTTGTTTTTTTTTTAAAAGCATATTATGATTAGCTATGGGTAAAAATTTTAATGTCTAAATGCCTTTGGCATGTCATTATACAGTTTGTGTCCTGACGCTTTAAATATTTCTAAATCACTTTTCAGGAAAAGTAGTCCAAAAAAATTAGTGAGAGCAGATTCAGTCAGCCAACTTTCAGCACCTAGAAGACTCAGGTGGAAGTGTTCCCCTGAAATTCAAGGCCATCTGGCATCTTCTGCTGAAAAGCTACAAAGGTATGTATTTGGGTATTACTCTTCTCTCAGCTTAAAGAAAATTACAGTGTTTTAGGGCAACATTAGATTCTAGAAAATAGATGTAAAGCTCTCTAGATTTTGATAGAAATGTTTGCTTTTTTTTTTTTATTGTAGTGCACTTGTTTAACAGATACTTTGTCTTGTGCAAACCACTGTATAATGTAAAATTAATCTTAGAATATTTAGTTCCTTATTTAGACATTTTTAAATCTTTGTCCAGCCTTCAATCAGCACAGAGATCCTACAGCTGCATGATTAATCGTTAAACGCAATCTCGATTCAACCCCCCTCTTGATCTTATTTCAGCATTTTCACGATTCATTCATGTAACAAGTTCAGAGCCGTTCTCTGCTCACTCACAGCTGTCAAAACAAAAAAAAAAAAAAAAACAACCATCTGGCAAATGTTTATCAGCATTTAGAAATAAAAGATACATTGTAACATTTGGTTCTTTTAGATCAAAGGGATGAACTTCGGTCAGCAAATTAGGTCACTTTAACTACATAAAGGCCAGGTCTTTTTAAAGTGGAAGTAAACCCCCCTATCGTTTTCAGCCAAGGAAGCTGCCATCTTTGCCTCTGTTTAATCTTTAACTGCCACAGTGCTGCACATGTGATCCGTTATGACACCAGCCATTGGATGGTTTGACTGTTTGGTTGAGAGCACAGCCAATGTGCAGTTAGCATTCACGGCATGCCTTTTTTTTTTAGACTGTTAAATCGATGGGTTTACTTCCGCTTTAAGACACTTGTTGCTTACAAGTTAAAATCAGTATTTTTTGCCAAAAGGACCACAAAACATTATATCATTTTTTTTTAGCAGAGACCCTAGAGAATAAAATGGTCGTTGCAATATTTGATGTCACACTGTATTTGTGCAGCTGTCTTTCAAATGCAATTTTTTGGGAAAAAATATACTTAAATTAATAAAAAAAATAAAATAAACAGTAACGTTAGCCCATTTTTTTTGTATAATGTGAAAGATGATTTTACGCCAAGAATCATGATAGAATCGGGATCTTTATTCTAAGCAAAAAAATTGTGATTCTCATTTTTTCCAGGATCGTACAGCTCTAGTTTCTATAGAGCAGGGATATGCAATTAGTGGACCTCCAGCTGTTGCAAAACTACAACTCCCATCATGCCTCTGCCTCTGGGTGTCATGCTTCTGGCTGTCAGAGTCTTGCTATGCCTCATGGGAGTTGTAGTTCTGCAACAGCTGGAGGTCTGCTAATTGCATATACCTGCTATAGAGCATATTTGTATTAAATGGTGTCAATAATTGGATATACAGTAGACTTTACATTGTGAGCAAAATAACCATCACGGGGAAATTGTGCTACTTATTTTTTGAATCAAGAAGGCTGGCAACTCAGATGCTCTTGAATAAAAGTACTTTATTTGTTACATGGATACATGGGTACAGGCTATATGCTGATGTTTTTGGCTTTGAAGCCTTTATCAAAGCACACAAATTGTGTTACTTAACCTGTGTTCTGCTATCTAGACATTAATGACTTGCTATTGAAAATACTAGGTTAGAAAGCACAGACTATATACTTCTTAGGCTCGGTTCACACTTGTGCGATGCAGGAACCCTGCAAATCCACTGCGTTTTCCTGCATTGCACCAGACTCGCAGGGCAGTTCACGATGCCATATGCAAACTGCTGGGAGTGTCAATACAATGTTAATGGCACCCCCCTTTCAGCTCGCATATCGCACTGCGAACTGACAGTTCGGACATGAATCGGATCGCATGGGTGTGAACAGCCATGCAATCTGATTCTGGTGCGGACCAAAAAAAGGGCCCTGTGCGAGTTTGGTCCGGATGCGATATCAGCCATACTATCTGTATAGCTGAAGTCACATTGCATGGACATCGCATGTGATTTGCACAGCAGTGCAGTGCGAATCAAATGTGATCTGGCAGAGCGCACAAGTGTGAACCGGGACTAAACTCATTCCTATAGTAAATGCTGCAACAGCCACTCAAGATTAGATTATGATGGAAATTCAATGCTATTATAAAGGGCTCTAGGAAGATAATTAAAGCTAGACTTTAAACAAACAGCTAATGCACATACTGTATTCATACGAATACAATACACACAGTATATGGTTAATGTTCTACAACAAACAAAATTGTAATTCTAGATGTCCATTCTTGTAATTCTCCCACCTCTGCCACACCACAAACCAGAAGTTCCCTTAAGTTCTTTCTGGCTAAATTCCATACTCATGGGACAGAGATAATGGTATCGATTCCTAGTTCAGTAGGCAGAGGGGTGACATAGAAAGCTGAAAGTAGTGTCATCTGCAGTGTGAAATCACTTGGCTGTACAGCACCACAAATATTTTGGTTGGGGAAACTAATTTTATTAGCATTAAATTGGCTTGAATGATTTAAGCGTTTTACAAGCTGTTGTAGGATGTTGCAGTTATGTACTGTTAAGTCAGTGCCATAACCATAAAAAAGGAAATCTGTATCCCAGCTACTGCATTTGACAATGTTAAAGTAATGGATACACTGCATGCACTCATTACTGAGAAGATGTGTAATATCTCTCTTGCATGTGAGAGTTTCATTCATAGAGTCCAATATGTAATCCCACCTCTTTCTGTGTTTTCATAGGATAGTGCAAAATCTTGATTTTACAGTGCATAGGTTTAATAAATACGGAAAAGAGTTTATCAAAAAGCAGAGAATGAGTCCTGATGCTTTCATCCAACTATCGCTTCAGCTTGCATTCTACAGGTAACATATTTACTGTTTAAAGTGGTTGTAAACTGCTGTGTGTGTGTTTTTCATTTTGGAACCTGCAAGGTAAAGCCATAATGTGCTATTATGTTATAATATATTATGATATTATTTATAATAGTATAATGTGCTATTATTATAGTACAGTATGCATTGCATACTAGCACATTATGTGAAACTTACCTTAGAATGAAGCCTTCCAGGAGTGAGCTGTCACCGCTGAAAAGGCTTCCATCTTCACCTGTTCTTCCCTTTGGGGTTTGCTGACTCCAGCTGTGTGAGTGTCCGGAGCCGCTGTGACGTCACTCCCTTTATGGCACAAGACTCTGAAGGAACGCCACGTGTGGCCGTTCTTTCAGAGCGCATGCGCTAGTGACCTCACCAGCTGTATTTACAGTACATATCTCCTAAACGGTGCACATTTAGGAGATATTTACAGTACCTATATGTAAGCCTAATTATAGTCTCACCTATAGGTACAAATTATGCATGGGAGTTTACTCCCACTTTAACAACATTCCCTAAGCCTGTTCTCCTTGCCTAGTTCCACTTTTATATTGTTTATATTTAATTTCCTACAAAATAAAGCAACATTCTTTTATGCCCACATTGTTGTTTCCATTTGGTTATCTGCTGACTATAGTCTATATTTTCAAAAACGGGGAAACCGCGGCTCATTTTAAAAGGGTACATTTAAATGTTTGCACATGTAATATGAGTGGATCCTTGTATTAGTACAGCCCAGTGATGAGAAAATAGCTTAGCAAGACCCAGTGCTGGAATAAAGGCTATTACCCTATTCTCATTTACAGCCATCCAGGATTATTAGACTGAAGGCTATAACAATCACTCAAAGGGCTCATTTACACTTGCTTAGATTTCAGTACACAAGTGTCTACCGCTTCGATATGCTTTTTTGATAATTTTTTGATACTTCTGTGATTCTTCGATAATGCTTTTTTGAAGTTTTAATGAAACTTGGCAAATGCCCCGTGTGTGTGTGTGTGTGTGTGTTGATTTTCTATTTGTTTTAAATGGCCCAGTAGAACCCCAGCTCAGTAGTGCCCCCACTCAGCAGATCCCCAGCTCATTAACACCCTTGTTTAGCATATCCCCAGCTCATTGTACCCTTGTTCAGGAGATCCCCAGCTTATTAGTACCCTTGTTAAGTAAATTCTCTGCTCAGTAGTACTCCCAGCTCTGCTGATGCTCCACTCAGAAGTAACCCTAGCTCTGCTGATCCCCTGCTCACTAGTAACCCCAGCTCTGCTGATCCCCCACTCAGTAGTAACCCCCAGCTCTGCTAATCCCCCATTCACTAGTAACCCCCAGCTCTGTTGATCCCTGCTCAGTAGTAACCCCCAATTCTGCTGATCCCCCACTCAATAGTAACCCCCAGCTCTGCTGATCTCGCAATCAGTAGTAACCCCCAGCTCTGCTGATCTCCCACTCAGTAGTAAGCCCCAGCTCTGCTGATCCTCTGGTTTGCTGACCTTCCTCTCTCTCTCTGGTCCCCGCTTACCTCCCACTATATTGCGCACACATTACGCACCACGTCTGACATTGCTACTTTCTCCTGCTCTGCCCAGCTGACATTGCTCTCCCCAGTTTTGCTGATCCTCTGCCATTCAGTCCTCCCTCTCTGGTCCCTGTTTACCTTCTACTATAATGTGCCCCATGTTGCACAACATGTGTGCCTTCTGCTAGTTTCTCCACTCCGGACCCTGTTCACCTTCCTGCTGCTCCACAATATATACACATGAACCGGAAGTGAATGCTCATGGTGTCTTAGTTCACTTGTTGGTTTCCAAATGCATCCTGGAATATCTCATACCTGCAATACCTTCAAAACAAAGCAAAGCTAAAGCTGAATAAAAGCCAGGTCAAAACCTGCAGGTGCTGCTAGCGAGCTTTGTCATAGACTTCTATGGAGGCTTTGTAGATATTTTGAAGCACCAAGAAAGGGACATGGGGTATAATCTTTGAAGCAAATTTAATGCAATGTTTAAACAGGACTGTGAGCTTACCATTTTACTTAGTGACATGTGCTATGATTGGCATTCAGAGTGCTTTAAAAAAGCATGTCCAATGCCACATTTTGAAGCAAGTGCAAACAAGCCCTTAAAGATATACCTATTCGTCACATTCACCACCTTGACCCTTTTGCGATCTCCGGGCACTTCAAACCTTGGAACGTTACATCTTCTGTGAATCCATGTCTGAAATGAGTACCAGATCTCTAACCACTCAGAGAATTACCAGGGTCTCCAGTTAGATTTGTGAACAGCACAAACATGCTAGGATTCGTTTAGACAGAACTAAATAAACCTAAACTGCTTGTCTTTGGAATGTTGTAGAAAACATTGTCTTTGGAATGTTTTAGAAAAGAGCACCCAGAAGAAACCCATCCCATGCAAGCACAGATAGAATACACAAACTACATGCAGATACTGTCCTGGGTGGAACTCAAACTTAGAATATCAGTGCTACAAAGCATAAGGACTCACCACTAAGGCACTGTGCTGCCCGACATAGCTGTATACATGAAAAGCAAAGACTGACAAATCTGTGCCTGGGATTTAGAAGAACATCACTGATCTAGAGTCAACATAGTTGGAAATCTGATAATCTAGCATTTTATCCAGCATAGGAAGGCTTCAGTTAGATTACCGGCACAATGGGAAATTAAATTTGTTGTGCTATCCACAAATTCACCCCATTTTGTATTACAATTTTTCATATATATTACAGAAGCATAGAGTTGTTTGAATTTTTTCAGTACTGAACTAGTTAAAGAGACAGTAATATTTCATAAAATATTATTTTATTCTGTTTTTACATCTCAAAATAAGATAATTTTTTCACACTCTAGGTGCCACAGGAGACTTGTCCCAACCTATGAGAGTGCTTCCATACGACGCTTTCGGATGGGCAGGGTGGACAACATAAGATCATCCACAGCTGAAGCTCTTGTATTTGTGAAGGCAATGATAGATGAAAAAGCTACAATACCGGTATGCGGCTTACACAAAATTTTGATTATACAAGTTAAAAAAAATGTTGCCATTCAATGTAGTATGATTTATTTGCATTGGCAATAACAAAATAACTTGTACCTCTTATCATCACATTGATTAAACTATGTAAAAGGATAACAGATTCAAAGTAGTTTGAAGTTTAACTCCTTTTGTAGATGTATATGAGTATTTTAGTGAAAGACCTCCAAAGAAGGATTACATTAACTTTTAGGCCTCTCAGGAATTAAAGTATAAACAGTTAATGCATTGAACATATACAGTATTTATTAGTATGTGCAATAAAATTGATTTTAAACATTAAGAAAACATGCCATAAATCAAAGACTAATTAACACAAAGGGCACAGTACGGGAGGTGGGGGCGAGGCTGAAAGGCACAATACAGAGCTCAGGAGGGCACAGTACAGGTTCAGTACAGGTTCCAGGATGCTACTTAGTAAAAAGCATGACTGTCCCTGCAAATCTGGGACAGTTGGCAAGTATGATGTAATGCAAGATTATCATGGTGCACCCATGCACCTGGGGCCTCTGCATGGCTCAGGGGTGCACATGCATTAATACAGCTCTGCCTATGTGTCCATGTTCATATAGGCGATTAGAAGAGTTTGGAGGCAGGGGCGTTTAGAGGCAGAAAAAAAACACTGCCAGCATATCCAGAAGCACCGGCGTTTTGGCAGAAAAAATACTTGTAAATGCGTCTAAACACGCGTTAACGCTAGGCGCCTCTAACGCATGTGCATTAATTAATTTCAGTGGCCAGAATAAATTATTTTTATGGCCAATGGGATAAATGAATGTCCAAGCGCTGGATGTGCCTTGAAATTCTGCATGTATTTACAAGTTTCTTCCAAAACGCTGCTGTCAGGAGAAAAGGCTTCTAGGACACAGAATGTCCAGTGTGCGAGAAGCCTTTACCTGTAAAAGTTCCTACGGTAGTACAGTGGACCTGAAATGTTAATGCTTCTGGGAGAGGCTGTTGCATATAGTATATATTACCGAAAGTCTTCCATTAATGGAAATGTATAAATTGTTGTGTAAATACTGTATATGCATTTATATTTATTATATTTTCTTAAACATGCGT
Organism: Lithobates sylvaticus; assembly: GCA_028564925.1. NCBI lineage: Eukaryota > Metazoa > Chordata > Amphibia > Anura > Ranidae > Lithobates > Lithobates sylvaticus. Next base: position 173,802,914 of record CM053036.1, read on the forward strand.
AACAAAAAAATGCATAACAATGCTATAAATTAATGTATATATTTGAGTTTTGTCAGAATATATGCTACTATATCATACTATATTTTTTATTTACAGGATTCAGAAAAAATGGCTCATCTTCAAAATGCTATTGAAGCTCAAACAAATTATACTATTTTGGTATGTAGTAAAAGCTGTGTGCGATTGTTATATACATTAGCTGATACTCAGGCCAGGGTTACAAGTCAAGGATTCCGATTTTAGCTGTACTTGATGTTGAGTTATATTTAAAGAAGAATGGAGGATTTTAAAGGAAGGTACCAAGTGCCAATGCTATGCAGCTTTCAACAACATATAAATAAGAAAAGATACTAAGAAGTAAACCCAATTAACTTAATTATGACTGTGCAGTGTGTTCAGATGATTAACATTACACACAGCAATCAAGAAACATGGAAGTGTACAGTGTACACACATACAAAGTTGTGAAGACCTTGTCCTAAACAGGAGGGACTCTCTCAGTTTAGTTCTACTGGGCTTCAATCAGCCTAAGCCAAACTGATAAATCTGTGTTAATTTGGTCTCCCCTAAGCCCAATGTTATTGTTTGATTCTGCCTGCTGAATGGGTTGAGTAGTTATGTTTCCTTGGCCAACCACCAGGAGATTTACTGCCAGTGGTGCAGACTGAGGGAGGATATAAATGTTTAAGGTGACCTTGTGAGCTCTATCTTGCCTCCTAGACTTTTCCTGGGAATAATGTGGGTGATGCTACTATGACCTCTCGGGCCATGTCCCCAGGAGAACACTTGTACTTAAGGAACAAGAACAGGGTCTTGGGCATGAAGCTTGCTCTGCTTTACTGAGTATCTTGCCCAGAAGGGGAGAAATTGGACCCTGGATAGGAGCATCAGGGAGGAACTTCGGCTGCTGAAGGTGTCCTGAGAAACTTGATTATAGCTGCAACCTTACTGGAAGTCTGGTGGCTTGTTCAGGGAGTGTAAAGACTGTCTACTCAACAGCCTGGATTCGAAGAACACATTGTGCTGGTTTCCGCTTAAAAGTTCTGATCTGTATTGGCTGTGTGTTAAGTTCAGGGTCTTACAATTGTTCTCTGGGTACCCTGTACCCTAACCCTCTTTCCCTGCAAGCTTGTGCAAATAAATTCCTTTTAAGCAAACACTGACAGAGTGGAAGTCAGCTAAACAATTGTCACCCAAGTGTGGTCATTGCTCAGGACAGTTTACTTCTTGGCTAGCGGTGCCTGTTAAGCTCAGTGGTTCCTTAGGGAGTGAGCACCTAAAACCGATATTTCCTGTTTGTCCTACTGGTAACATTATTTTTATTCACTTATGGGACACAGGAGGTTATTCAGAGACATAAGGCCATCCAAATGAAATGGGACACTGGCAACCAAGCAGAGTTGTTGTAATAGAGCAGCATAACCGCTTTTGCTCCTAGCATGACTTTTTTGCTAGTGCCCTCAGGAGTTGGACATTTTCTTTCTCTCTCCCTGAGAGAATCAGCCCTTACTTATCTATTTTGACTTAATCAAAACATTTATTTTCTTTTAGCAAGATTTCTTTTGTAGCTGCAAAGCTTAAAAGTGCTCACTATTGCACCTTTTTTGATCAGTTACAACTCAGCATTTCCAGGGAACCATAGTCTGCAAAAATACATTTTTTTATTAACAAGTACAAGGCGCAATGCTCAGATACCTCAATATGACTATGTAAGGTCCATAATAGTCCAAAGGTAGGTGTCAGGGGAAATAGGCGAGTCTGTCAGGGCTGCCACCAAGGAGACCAAAAGCAAATTCCAGTGAAGCTAGGAGAAAAACAAGGAGAGGGGTGCCTCTGAGTATGTATCATAAACACTTTATTTTAAAAACAATATCCACTCACCTGGAATGCTTGACAAAGGAGCATGGCTACCGTACCATTTGTAGCACGCACGCTCAGAAACACATCGCATTCTAGTGACGTCACTGCCCTGTGCCACGCTGTTTGCTGTTCAAGCTTTGTTTTGGATTCTACACTGCACGGCCGTCCTCCATATTCGTGGTCACCGGATGGGAATTGTGAAGCTGCAGCGCTGTCTTCCACAGGCTCTGACAACTCATCGCTCCTATCCTCCCTGGGATTTGATGCGCTGCACCTTGCCAGCTAGAAGTGGACTCTCTGTGACCTGTAGTCCCACCTGCTCAGCTTAGAGATGCACCCTACTTCACTTTCTTCTATGTGAGTGGATATTGTTTTTATAATAAAGTGTTTATGCTACATACTCAGAGGTGCCCCTCTCCTTGTTTTTTTGCAAAGAGAAAAAGCACAGGGAAGAGTTGTAATGTGACCTTAGGGCACTGGGCTCTGTGTTGGCTAGTTCCAGAGTGCTGTTAAGATCTAGGGTTGTGGTGCACCCATCTGGTGAAAGCCTGTCTATGAAAACTCCTACTCAGTGCAGTAGGAGTATGCCCATGGTAGGGGTGAAGATTCCCTCACTCATCTTGCAGGAATGACAGATCAAAAGCATAAAGTAAGCTCCTTGTTGGGCCAAACTAGCTTGTGATCTTCTTAACAATACTGAGGGGCTATTAGTTCTTCCCTAAAATAGTCAGATACTGACATCCCAGACCCCTTTCCCCTGCTGGAGTCCACCCCTTCCTTTGTAACGTCCTTCGGGTGAGCCTTTCCCTTTTCTGCCCTGTCCTGAGAGAAATTCTCCCCTGTGATGTAGAAGATATGGAAACGGTTTCAAGAATGATTGCTGACTTACAATTCAGGGGCCAAAAGTGGAGGAAATATATAAAGAGGTAAGTGGCGCTGTCAAAGGTGTTTGCTTACACCATCTCTACCTAGGTCTGTTCCAGATTTCCAATCAGAGTCCATCATTTACTAATTAGGCTAATCAGCAGGAATACTCTCACTCAGTTACATGGCAGTTCACCTTGCTTGCGGCAATCTTTTCAGTATTGGGAACAAATAAGAGCCAAAGCACACTGCAAAACATTTAATTTATTAAAATTCCAAAAAAAAGTGGTATGCTACCAATTGTGTTTTTTTACATTTTTTTAACAGTTGAATAAAATTCTATTACCCAAAAATGTTATGGGATGTAAAAGGTGACTCAGCAATGTGGGTCATCAGTTGGTATATTATGAGGGTCTCCTACAGCTACTGAGACATTTTGAAGTACCTACTCCATCAGAGTAGCTGCATCCCCAACAGAAGAGAGCTACAGTAAATAGCAGATAATTGGTGCTGCTGTGCTCGTCTCCCCCACTGTGACCTCACTACTCTGATGAATATTAGGTACCATCAAATGTGCCAGTAGCTGCAGGAGACCCTCACAGCATATTCACTTACTCAGAGTCATTTATACTGTCATTCCTTTCCTCTCCTCTCCTTCCCTAGCATCAATAATACAGACTCATTGCAATGTATAATGGTATTCATCATGCTACCAACAAAGACAGTGACAATGTTGCAGGCTCAGGACATCTAGCACATTTCCCTGGTATCCAAGCCTAGCAATCCCAATTGGATCTGTGTAGCAGCAGTCAGGCAAACAGCAACATTTACTCCTTTGGCTCAAAAGTCTAGGGGTTGCCTTTTTCAAGTTTATTGCAGAGTAAGGATGGGCATAAGGAGGCTGTGGGATACTTCAGAACACTGAATAGAAATGTGAAGTCCCTCTTCCCTTCATAGCTACATTTTAGAACAGTCCTTTAAGCAGTAGGGCATGAAGTGGACAGCACTGGGACATCATAAACCACGTTCCAGGCCAGCTGAAACTTAATACTAGTGCACCAGGGGTTAACAGCAGCAACAGTCACAAGGATCCCCTCTCAAGTCTGTGCTCACAGTGTCCCTTGGATTTGCAGCTCTCCCTCCAGACTCAGGCAGACAATCTCCTCAGTGAGCCTCCAGACTGGATCCTCCATAAAAGCCCCTCTTTTAGCTCCCAAAAAATTGTAGCAGAATAGGCCTCCCTGGCTATTCACAGCTGGGACCTCAAGGAGACTAGCAGAATCTTCAGCTGGGCTGCCTGGAAGGGCAACGGCCCTTCTGGCGAGGAACCTCTCCCACTGGGGAAGAACACCACTATCTGAGGATACAAAATATGTATGCACTCCACAGCCACCATCTGGGCACACACCCCCAGGGATAGGCTTGACCTGCACTACTCATTTGACACTCACACCTACTACATTCTGAAGCCTCCAGAAGACAGGGGAAGCAATCAAACTTCCAACCTACAGAGCCCAGAGCAGCTCAAAGCAATCACTTACTGCTCTGCTGATTAAAGGAGATTCATAGAACTAAATTTGCCTAACATAAGTTAGCAGCCTATCTGACGGGGTGCTGCATATGTAATCAGAAACAATGACATTTTAAACTCTGTCACTGTTTAATTGCCAAAGTCAAAACTCTGCTACCATTAGACACAAGAGCAAAGGTTTCCATTTTGAATACAGCAACTTACAATGCCTATTTTCATCATCACCTACTACAGGAAACACTGACTACCCTAACGACTACTGTAACAACCATATTTCAGTGTTGGGAAATACCTGTCATGCAATGAAACAAGTATTTGGGCAGTTTTGCATTTTATGTCACAGAGTAGAGCCAGCCTATTTGGGCTAGACTTGTTTCATGCACTGGGGTTTAAAGTTGCGGATCAGACCGATGCTCAAAAATATGCCTGATAGACAGTGTGTAGAAAAAAGAATACCTGCAGGTTACACTAGACTTGGTCTCATTCACAAATCTCATAATCCAACGCAGAATCCTCAGATATTTCCAGTGACGCAACCCCAGTGCAGAGCCCCTTTGAAGTTTGGGCTGTGGAGGAAGAGCTACAAAAAACTCCTGCAGGAGAATATTATTACCTGTTGAGAGCCGAAAAGAAAGGACAATCCAGCTATGTTTTGACCTTCACCTGGTAAACAAAGCAATAATGCTTGTCTGTTAGCCCACTACAGAGGATTAATTTTCTAAATACCATGGGTCAAAACACTAAACTAGACCTCCGTAAAGGCATCTGGGACTTTTCTGCTTTAAACACAGCTCCAAACTGTTTCCAAAAAATAATGGTCACTGTTTTTGCAGGAATACCTGGTGTAATCATTTATTTTTGATGATATCCTCATCAATGTAGACTCTCTGGAGAAAAACAATTTGATCTTTACTCAAGAACATTTCACAGAATGATGGAAAACAACCTCACCCTAAACAAGGAAAAATTAGTTTTGGTTCTGACAGGAAACTGAGGTTGACATTGTGTGCCATAGACTCATCACTGGGTATTCAACCCTTACAATTCAACATTGATGCTATACACAAATTACATAAATGGACCAGTAATCACCAGAAGGCTAAATTGTTGTGTTGTCCAGTGTGATGCAAAAAGCCCTTAAAACGCAAGTTGTTGAGTGGGCTTAAAGTCCTGGAAGTTCTCCATCTGAGAAAACTCTCAAAATATTTACTGCAATTTTCTAATACATCTGCATGGCTGCCTAAAATTTGCACACTATGTTTTCACATGTCCAAAAATATGGAACATGCAGGGATATTAAGGAATTTTTTATTTGGGCTTATCCTGTGGGTTTAAAGAGGCATTACTGTGTAAATGACACTGACAGTGAAGGGGTTAACCACTAGGGGGCAGTGAAGGGGTTAAGTGTGTCCTAGGGAGTGATTCTAACTGTTAGGGGGATGGGCTTTAACTTTGAATCAATGAGAGAGAGCTGTGATCTCTGTCCTGTCACTAGGCAGAACAGGGAAATGCTTTGTTTACAAAAGCATCTCCCCGTTCTTCCTCTCCATGACACGATCGCGGACACCCGGCGGACATCGAGTCCGCAGGAACCGCGGTTACAGTCATGGAGACCGCGGCGGGCGCGCGCCCATGCCACCACTTCTTAAAGGAGACTTACCTGTACGCCCTTTTGCCTACCAGCTCCATTCTGCTGACGTACATCGGCGTGAGTGGTCGGCAAGCGGTTAAAGAGGAACTGCAGTCTGCTCGCATAATTTGTAATAAAAACATCTTTACCATTCTGACGCTTCCCTCCAACCACTTTGCATATTATTTCATATATACTGTGATTCTGTACTTGCCAAATATGCTGCCGAAATCTCCCTCTACTGAGTCTGGCTGCAACCATTTTAACTGTGGGCAGTCAAAGCTGCTGCATGTTCACTTCCTGGATTTACACAGATACACAGAGGCACACAGACACATACATACAGACACATACACGCATACACAGACACACACACACACACACATATACAGACAGACACAGTCACACCATTGCTTGCCTGCACATTTCTCCTCTCTTGATGAATACACGGGGATCTATGCAGTCTCCTGTTATCTCTGTCCTCATCCAGCCCCCTCTAGCTCAGCAGCTCTCCTGGGCTTTCCTATGACTCATCCCTCCTCCACCTTCCTGCCCCTCTTGCTAGCAAACTCTCATGAGAGTGAGAGAGAGAGCTGTGCATGATGTCATAAGCCTAGGCTTTTTACCAGACAAGAAAGAGGAAGTAGGTTGTATAAGGTATTTACTGGCAGAAAGTGTATTTTAATTGGAAAGATGAACAAATGACTGAAGGTCCACATTAAGTGTTATACTTACTTGGGGTTTTTACTCTTTTGAGTGGTGCAGTATCTCTATTATTATGTTTTTTTTTGTCCTTTTTAATTTTTACTTTCTGTACCTTCTTCATTTTCTCTTTCAAATACCTTGATGAGAAGCATTTAAATGTGAAAACAGTAAAGGCTCTGAGAGACAACCAACAGTGATAGAATACAATAGTACACTAAAAAAAAAGATAAGAAATTATATTATAGCACATTAGGCCAAAACTATACTATTTGTGTTTATGATGGATTTATAAAGTTAAACCCTATACATTATTGTCAGAGCTTGGAATTAGGCAGACACAAAAGGTACAGTCCATTCTCCAACAATAGGTTTCAGTGCTGTCCAACCCAGTTATAATCATTCAAAAAGGTTTAACAACGGTCTTTCCTTGTAGAAGAAAACCCAGCGCAAACACATAATTGACACTGCAGAACATACTCTCTAAGGACAGCTATCACCAAAACAGAAAGCTTCTGTGTCGTGAAAATCTGGCATAGAATGTTGGCCAGGGAGCTGACCCTCTCCCCCTCAATCAAGCTTTAGAGCCCAAAATAGGCAGAATTCTGATTCCCATCACAAAGAAACTTTTTAATGCAAAAAAACCTCCATAGCTTGGGTGACTAATAAGCCATGTCCCCAACCACTTGGGGTCTATATTTTTATATGTGTGCATATATTACTATGATAGTTCATATTCAGGCATTTCAAAATGTAACAAGTGAAAAACAAGAACCGTTACATAGAAAAATGCACAAAGCTTGAAAGTTTTGTGCAGTGCTAGGTAGATCATAGTGGGAAATAATACGTTATAATATAATGTCACGCTACAGGATAGCAAAGACAAATGGTTTTAATTTTTACTGGAAATCTCTTGCGATGGGATGCACCATTTCAGCCTTCTACTGGATTCTCCTGTGCTGCGCTATTTGTTAGGATACACAAGTGATTTTATTTGACATAAATCTGGTGCCCTTGAGATTCTATTTCAAATGGTTTAATCAAATGTACTGCCTAGTACAGTATAATATTAGATGTTCTCAATTTCCCATCTGGCATGGCATTGATAAATGTTGCAAAATGTCAATGTTATGAAAAATGTAAATGTTATGTGGTAACATGACATTTCATTTAATCTGCTGGCCAGTTTCTCTTAATGAGGTTGAATAGAAATCAAAATGACAGGACACAGCTCTGGTGAAGGACTCATTTTGGGGCATGCTACTTTTCACTTTTCAGTATTAACCCCTCTGAATAACGTCCCAACTGCATTTTGTATGGCAAAACTGTAATAAGGTTTCTGTACCCAAGCATAAATTATGGATCCTTCTTGAACAATTATTAACAAATATTCACTTCTCTACCAAACGTGAAACACCAACTTAGGCCCTGTTCTTCTACTCTTCTATTACTGTAGTACTCCCTCTTTTAGATTTGGGACACATCACTTGCTGGCACATTTCTCCAATGGAAGACACATAGCCATTCTTCCATTTACCAAGCTCAATCCCTTCCTTGACTTAAAGCCCTTAGTCTCCCTTTTCTCTGTCTAACAGGCAAATCGGGGAATGCTAGCTTTACTATTTCCAACTACAAAATCCCATCTTAAAAAACAGGGGTCAAGACATAGTGATCTCAATCCTTTTGAATCTGTTTTTACAAACCACTCATAAAGCAAGTGGTAACTTCAGACTATATCAACTTTTGTTGACTCATGAATTGCCTCGATGACCATACTACCCTGCACACTGGGAAAAGGAACTGGTTCATTCGCTCGCACATGAGAAGCGGAACAACAATTTTCTCCTTACACATAAAACCTCCATCAACATCACAGCTCAGGAAATAAATTTTAAACGACTTCCCCATTCTATTATATAAAATCTTCTTCTCTGTCCCTGACCTGTGCTGGTGCTTTGGAGCCCAATGCTACATGTTTGGTGGTCCTATCACAAAATCATCCTTACTGGAATACCATATCACACCCAACATGGTTGAACTGGATGGACTTGTGTCTTTTTTCGGCTTAGCTAACTATGTAACTATGTAACAGGGATCCCCTTACAACCTACCCTTCAGATGACCCTACTATCTGTGCTACCAGGACCACTTTCTACTCTAGGGCTAATAAGCAGGCACTGGTGGTCAATGACAAGCCCCTAAATAAATTAATTGGGTGGCTAAGGTTAGTTGTCTAATGTACCCTAAGGAATTCATAGCTCAAATACATGATAGCTACTCAAAATATTGAATGCTGCAGTGTCAGTGTATATATAAATATGTCACGCTCCTAATAATGAAAATTAATAAAGTGCTGTGCTCCTAATAATAAAGATTAATAAATGCTGTGCGCCAATCGATAAACTCAGAATGATCTTAAAATAATAAATTATTAAAAATGCTCGTGCTCCTATCCCAATGACTGAAATACTGTGGTACCAATCAAATGTTCAGAATAAATGTAAATATAAATTAAATGCAATAAATTTATGAAATATAAAATTGCAGTAAATTAATAAAAATAAAAAATATATATGTAAAGTGCTCGTGTTCCGTGAATCTCAAACAATATAAAGTGGTATAAAAAATGGTATAAAAAATATATTGCAGTAAAGTCCATACAATAAAAATAAAAATAAAATTCAACAAAAGTCCATATTAATGAATAAAGTAACTGGTGACTTCATGCAATTGTGCTCTCCTCCCCCATCAGGTGTGCCCTCACCCTAAGGGCTTAGTTTATAAGCCTGAAATTTGTTATCAACCGATGATCTGGATCCTTTCTGGTATATCCTTATTATTATACTGGTTGCTGTGTATGGACACTTCACACTTATACTTCACACTGTTAACCTCCTGCTCACAGTGGCTGTACAGCTCTCTCCTGGTTATTTCCTCCAATCCTCCCGTGGGAAAAAATTATAAGGCATACAATAGTGTAATGCCATTTATAAAACCTTTTAATCCTTTTAAAACACGATATACATTCAACTCACATTTGTATGGATAAAAACTCTCATATAGTGCTTGTAGTGCTGTAGTGGTGAGGGGGGATAGGATCACCTGTATCCCGGATCTGCAGCCCCGGTGTACATGGCGTGCAGACTCTCCTATGCCTCCTCTCCTGGCTACCTCCTACTTTTTCTACATCAGTCAGTCAGGCTCCTACCGGTTTTGTCACAGACCTCGTGACTCCCTCAGACCTCAGACAGAAATCCCAGAGGAAGTCACAAGGTTTGTGACGAAACCTGTAGGAGTCTGACTGACTGACATTTATATTCACGTTGATTCTGAACATTTGATTGGTACCACAGTATTTCAGTCATTGGGATAGGAGCCCGAGCAATTTTAATAATTTATTATTTTAAGATCATTCTGAGTTTATCTATTGGAGCACAGCATTTATTAATCTTTATTATTAGGAACACAGCACTATTATTTTTTTATTATTAGGAGCGCAACACATTTATATATACATGTGCACATGTACAGGTATATATAATATATACAGGTCTTAGTCTTCACATTGTGGGAAGGTGTGGGAAGTGTCAGCAGCTGTTATTCATAGATTTTTGGTTTTAGTTTTTGTTCTTGTTTTAGTTTAAAGCAGAGCACAAGGTTTCCACCCATTCTGTAGTGTCAGTGTTGCTTTCTTTAACTCTGCCACAGCTCTGTACTTTTTTGACATAAGGGTACTCCGTGGGTTGATTGCATCTATGTGAATGCAATTGATACTCAGGAGGGTTACCCACCCTCACTGGTCACCTGCCTTATACCCTTTCCCCCTCCCCCTCCAAACACACACACACTTTCCACTGTTTTTCCTTCTTACACTTTCATGCCCACCTGACAGCTAAAGTGGTGCTTAAATTTCACCAAAACTAGTCATTGGATTAACACTATTATATCAATTGATCAACCCTAAAGTTAGCTACCTGCCATCACTTATATGTATGGGCATTAGCTCTCTACTTTTGCTGCTATGAAATGCATGGGTACACATAAAAAAAGAGAATATCTATCCAAAAAAGCCAAAAGTTGCCTAAATCCCAGAATGCAATAGAAAAGAAAAAACACCCAAAGGGGATGGGACTTTAAGGGCAACAGTGTTTTATTCAAGTAAATATATATATAAATACATAAATAATTGCAACAATGCTCAAAAGGTATAAAAACAAAGATGCTGATATTGGTAGATTCTCGTGTAAATCCGGACGGCCCAACGCGTTTCGGGACCAGTTATATCCCTTCGTCAAGGGGAACTTGTCAGGAAGAGAGTCATACTGTATAACAAAAATTCAAGAAGACATTGATAAGTAATACAAACAAATTCACACGATCTTGGCTAACAATTGAAAACTAGAACATATATCGTGGCAGATAATAAAGCATACAATGTAGCATGTAGGAAACATACCCATAGCACACAAAGTAGGTGTTGACTGTCAGACCAATGGCGAAACAAAGGACCATGACCGGAACCGATTGCCAGGGCAGTACCCCCACTCATCCACACGATTCCTCCAATAGCGCAATATAGCAAGAACTGTGTTCTCTAGATAGATGATAATGGTGTATCGATGGTCCTATAAGGGCTCCACGAACACCAATCTATAAACAGGAGTATTGGTATTTTTAAGCCAATAACAATAATTCATATATGGCATTACATGTAGCATGAACACAATCCCTTTAAAAGCAAAAAACAAAAAGCATTGCCCACCTCTGCCTAGGCTGTCGCTTAAAAAGAAAAAGGGGAACAGGTTGTAGAAGACCAGACTTCGACCAAAGAGAGAAGCACACAAAAGGTACCAATCCACAAAGAGTTCTGGCAAAAAAAAAATAACAAAAAAGCATTTTCAAAAAAGTAATAAGACCTGTAAGATTAGTCCAAAAAAGGGGAATGGGTTGCCAGACGCAGTCGCCAAGCAACATGTGCCCACAGACCAACAATTAAAGAAAGGGTTTAAAAAGTAGAACCATACCTTGTTAGCAGATAAGAGGTCTCATAACAACAAGATGCACGTCCAGCTCCACTGTCCAAGCAGTGACAGGACAGGCGCATCAAGTTCTGGCATTTAAATGCGCCAAAAAATGGCATATGTCGTCATCGCGCACAGAATTACGCGCCAACACGCGGACGTAAAAATGCCGCAGTGCGCATGCGTGTCGTGAAAAATTTGCATTATCGCGCACGACATATGCATAAGGCATCATCCCCCGCAGTGACGCACAACTGTGCGCACACGCCGATTCTCCAGGGGGAGACACCTAACAGTTGCGCATGAAAATGTGCAACAAACACGTCAAGCACCATTACCCCCGCGGCGAGCTGCAAATGCATGGGCATCCTGTAGGTTTACACTAATATCATTGCTTTACTGGAGCCTGCCATCCAGTCTGCCATCCAGTCTTTTCTAGCTCTGTTACTCTCTGTATACAGTAACTTGGAAAAATATACAGTTTTGTAATTTAATATGTTCATTTTTTATTTTTCCATGGAGCCATGGAGCTTGCAAGCAACTTTAAAAAATACACGGACTAAAATTGTCCTAAACTGAATCCGCCTATCTGCTATTAGTGTAGCTGTGAAGGTTTTTTGCATGGCAACACAGCAGGTTCCCTTTACCCCCACCTAAATGACAGCTTCTCTGGTTTGAGCAAAAAAATGCCAGGTACTTCTGGGTAGGAGAAAGCCTGTAACTCACCCCTGTTCCGGCCATATAAACATTGGTGATATATACATTGTTCATAAAGACAAAAAACTGAATTTGTTCCTAATGCTATAAGAATTACAGTTTGTTGAAGGCAGACAAATAAAGTCTTTGGAGGAGCCTCTGTAGTATTTACCTGTTATATATGTTTAATGTGTGGGTCCTATCCCAAGGAAAAAAAAAAAAACATTAAATTATATTTTCTATTCTTTTCACAGGCTATTACAGGAAAGGCAATAGACAACCATTTGCTAGCTCTTAGAGAACTAGCACATGAACACTGCAAGGAACTACCTGAGATCTTTACAGATGATATGTTTTTGATAAGTAATCGATTCATTCTCTCCACCAGTCAGGTAGGTGCTTTTAAAAAACAAATTATAGATCATCCATATCAGTAAAACCATTATATACTATACAGTATGTTCAATTTACATTGGTCTTGTACAGCTAATTATGCTGAAGGGGGACACAATTTGATTGCCTAATTGTGGGATAGTGGTGCTTCCAGCAAGAACAGTCTAAAACATAACTGGTTCTGTGGATCTTAGAGTATCTCTAACCAAACTAAGTTTTGGATTTATTAGGGAATACACATTGTGCCTAAAAAGATACAAGTCGGATTTCAGGCATCCCCTGCAACAAAAATGTAATTTTTGGTGAGATATTTCCCACAGAAACACGTCTAAAGGGATGCAGGCCCAGCAGATTTCCTCAATAGTGCCCTGCAGCTGCCAAAGCAAACTGACAATTATGAAACCACTCCCATTAGACCCATTCAGCACACAGGCACAGACAAACACACATGGATTTCTTCAGAATAAGGGTATTTTCACACTGGGGCGGTGTCGGCGTTAACAGTAAAGCACTACTAGTTTTAGCACCGCTCCCACATCACCCCAAAGATGCTGCTTGCAGGACTTTTTTTCCCATCCTGCAAGCGCACCGCCCCAGTCTGGGGTGGCTTGAAGGCGCTTTACAGGCTGTTATAATCCTTGCATGTACATAGATAACCCGGGGTGGGGGGGTGTTTTTATCTTAAAAGTGGAGTTACGCTTTAAAAGTGTTCTGCAGAACCCTGCTTACTGTACACTATTAAACATCATTATCACATCATATTTGCATACTACATATGCCCTCCTTATATTACTCAACTACATTTCTATAGTTGTCATACTCATAAGTCATGTAGGAAGTGACATACTTCATTCTATGCCAGGAAGTGCTGGAGTATTCTTCCTCATTCCCAGCACGTCTAAATGGGGATATTATCACATACCTGGTTATAGTCCAAAGCGACAAGATGACCCAAACACCCCTAGAATAGTAGGCAGGGGATGAAAGGGCACAGCATGACATAGGTTCCAAAATGTCTACTCTGCAGGTACACATTTCTTGTAGAAGGTTCTAGAAGTAGATTCGCTGTGAGGTGCTCTCAAAGACAAGTGATAAGATTTGATGAATGTTGCCCACCCCTTAGTTGGACTGCTTTGTGATGTCCCAAATGTTTCTCAACCCTGTGTCCCTCAATGAACTCATTTTCCACACAATGGGAGAGATTTACTAAAACTGGTGCACACACAATTTGGTGCAGATGTATATAGTAACTAATCAGCTTATGGGTTTTTTTTGTCAAAGATTAATTGAACAAGCTGAAGTTAGAAGCTGATTGGTTACTATGCACAGTTGCATCAGATTCTATGTGCACCAGTTCTAGTAAATCTGCCCCAGTGTATCACTGTTATAGCAAGTGTGTCATGTATTTTAAATATAGCTTATCCCCACAACCAAAAGAATAAAAAATAAATAATTCATAGAGATTATACATAATGGACCATGGAGCATTGGTTATCAGAAGAGTACATTGCTTAACAAGCACACTGTACAGTTTATTAAGTCTAATTATACACACATTGCATACAATGCCAGCATTGTTTTCATTTACTCTTTTCTTGTTGAATGTTAAAAATAAATGTATCATGGTCAGTATAAAAGGGTAAGGCGCACTTAAATTACAAAAATTATGCAGTTTCCTGAATAAAGTTTGATGCCATTTTTAGGCAACTGATGTAACTATGAGAACAGAAGCGGTTTATAAACCAGTTACAAAAGCTCCCTTATTAAAGAGTGCTAACAGTGTATAAGTCTCAGTACATCATTCCAGTCAACTGGTCAAATCATAACCATTTAAAACACCACTAACAGCCTATATCTGGATATGATCATATGCTTTAGTGTATCACAATTCAAGTTATTACAATAGAGGGTACTTTGCTAAAGCCAGATATATGTTATCATGCCAGTCGTGCCAAAGCCGTAAAGTAGTCCCATTAGTAAATGTGATTCATCTTTTCAAGTGAATGTATAATTTGTATTACAAATTATAGGTGAATTTACCACAAAATAAGAAAATGATTTTCTGTATCCAGATAAATGTGTAATGTAAATTGCTTTTCTCTTTCACAACTTAAAAAGGAGCTCCAGTCTGAATACTGTAGCTGTTGACTTTTAATATAAGGACACTTACCTGTCCAGGGATCCCTCGATGTCAGCACCCCAAGCCGATTCATCAATCAGCTTCAGGTGCAGGCGCCGTGCAGCTAGCTGCTGCCATAACCCCAGTATATAACATCAAACGAATGACATATGTACAGTGGGCGGTCCAGAAGTGGCTAATTAATTTTTTTTGTTCAGTATATTTATTGATTTTCATTAGTAACAAGGCACTTGGATTACAAAAAACATCCATTTAGTAAGTCAGTTACACAGATTCAGGAAAGCGGGAAGGGACATTGTAAGATACAGCAACACTGTTTGGAATTAACAAGTAATGAGTAGTAAGGAACCATCTTTTTATGTTTTTGTGCTTTATTTTGTTGAGAAATCACTTTGAAAAACATCCCCTAGCATTTCAAGTGGCAACCATCTTAAGGGCAGATGCATCTTGTAGCAATTACTTCCTGGAATCCATCTGTCATTAGTTCAGGCATGCTGGCAGGAGGGTGTGCTTACCTGAGAAAGCCCCTTTTGCTGTTTAAATAAAAAATAAATGCCCATGGGATGTAGGACATCATTTTGGCCTAGTTAATGCTGATTAAGAGCACACCCTCTTATACTTACCTGCGCCTGATGTCAATCCAGTGCTGTGCACAAGAGCAGCATCACTGCTCTCTCTCTCTCTCCCTCCTCAGTGGCTCAGAAGCAGGAGCAGGAGCCAAAATACTCTCTGGGACTTAAACTAAACCAGTTGGGTCTAGGAATTGCAAATTGTTAGAATTGCACTCTAGGTACATTACATCTGACCTGTATAGCCATAATGTGTTCTGAAACTTCCCATCCGTCTAGCCCCCTATTAAACCACAAAGATGTCCAGAGAACCTAAAAGGTACAAAGGGGGAAAAAAATCTGGGTTCTATCTGGGAAAGCTAAAAGGAGGAAAGAGCTTGCAGAAGTGAGAGCTTAGTCTGGACGGTGCAAAAAATCATTCAGAATGGCAGTGCCCACAATACTTTTTTTTTTTACTGGTTTTTAATCATCTTGAAACTTTAGCAACCTGTTTCCACTGAGGCTTAATCAGTGAAAAACTACAATTAAAATGCCTCTTTTCTTAGTTTTACCTGGATAAAGCTATACGATCTGCCATAAATTTATATTCTTTGTTGGTATAAAAAAGGCTAATTTAGTTAAATATTATAACATTGTAACGGCAGAAACCAAGTCATATGGTCTCTTTTCCTAAAATGTTACTGTTGCTACTGATATTACATATGTCAATAGTTTCTTACCCCAGCCTTTAAAAGCCATTTTCTATTTCAAATGTGATTGAAGATGTTAAACACTACTGAACAGTCAGCTCTTTAGTAAGATTGTTTTGTGCTAATGAAAATGACAGCTTTGAAGGATTGACACCAGATTGGCAACCTCTGTATGTTTGTGCTAACCTTTGAATATTTTTCAATGATTTTCCAGGTTCCTACCACAATGGAAATGTTCTGCTGCTATGGCCCAGTGGTCCCCGATGGCTATGGTGCCTGCTATAACCCCCAGCCTGAACACATTCTTTTCTGTATCTCAAGTTTCCGAGACTGTAAAGAGACTTCATCCACTATGTTTGCCAAGGCTTTGGAAGAAAGCCTAACTGATATGGGGGACCTTTGTCTAAAGTACAACTCTAAGCCGCAAACACCAGCAAAAGAAAGAAAATCAGAGTCCAAGAATGGACACGGAACCTAGCTGACTTTAAATAATTTATTTATTCATCTATAGTAGATATATTTTGCTAAACAGGTAAATAAGGGTAAAGGAAATATAAGACAAAATAAAGTGACGCTGCATTTTAAAATAAATCTTTTAAATTATACATCTTCAAAACAGTGTTTCAAGTGATGTAGCCAGTGATTCTACACTGTAATCAGTAGTTGTAAAGGCAGAAGTTTTTTTTTAACCTTAATGCAGAGAATCTGCATTAAGGTAAAAAAGAAACTTCTGTGTACAGATCCCCTCTTAGCCCCCCCTTATACTAACCCGAGCCTGATGTCAATCCAGCGCTGTTGCATAAGAGCAGCATCACTGCTCTCTCTCTCCCTCCTCACTGGCTCAGAAGCAATAGCTGTAGGACATTGATGCGGGAATAACTTGAATTAAAATAATAATTATCAAGCCTCATCCCTACTACTATATCACTACAGCAGCAGGAGCCATTGGCTCAAGCTGCTGTCAATCACAGGGAGCAGAGGGGAGCTTAGCAGCACTATGTGTGTCAATAGAAATAGAGTGGCTTGGGAGCAATCCCGCCTGAGTGCCTCCATAGTAAGCGGCTTGCTATGGGGGCACTCAGCGGAAGAAGAGCCAGGAGCGCTGGTGGGGGACCCGAGAAGAAAAGGATCAGGGTTATTCTGTGTAAAACTATTGCACAGAGCAGGTAAGTACAACATGTTGTTATAAAAAAAAAAATATTTCCCTTTACAAATCGCTTTGATGCAAAGGTTCTGCAATGACAGGAAAAAACTATATCTTCCTTTACCTACTGTGTTTGTCCCCATTGGGAATATTTCTCCTACCCACATGCCTTGTCTAATTAATGGTGGCAGAAAAAAAATCAGGAAGTGACAAAGGTTTTTGGTTGAGTTGTGTGTCAATATCAACTACTGGTGACTCCCCCAGGCATCTATTGTTTTAAAGAGATAAAAGTTTAAATAAAACAACATAAAAATAAGTTTAACTAGAAAAAAATTACTGTATGCTGCTTTGTATATGGTTTCAGGGCTCCCCTGCCCAACAAATATAATAAAAGATTTACTTTAAAATATACTTTATACTATTACTTTCTTACCATTTTCCAGGGTTTCCACTTAAAGGATAACTAATCTCTATTGACGAGAAAAGTTAGGCAGCCCATACATTAGTCTTTTATTTATTTTTGTTCAACCAGCGGGTTCAGACTAGTGCAGTGCGAATTGAAGGCCCTGCGTGACTGCACAGTGAAACGTCGGCTGTTCTGCGGTGTGTCCGCGTTTTAGGTCCGAATCAGCTGCTAACATAAATTCGCAACTCATTCTACTACTTCTGAGGGGGAAATCCACGCCAAATTTTTATAAAAAAAAATGGCATGGGTTCCCCCTCCAGAGGCATACCAGGCCCTTAGGCCTGATCAGCCCCGCACCGCACCAAAGTCGGGGGCAGTTTTTCTGCAATGCGCAGTGCGCATGCACCGGACATATGTGAACGTGCCCCATTGAAAACAATGTGTTTTCAAATGTCCTGCGAATTCGCAGTATTTTCCCCCGCAGCGAATTCGCAATAGTGTGAACCCAGGCTTAAGGTGGATGAGGGAATCCTGCAGGATCCTTTTGTGTTCTGACAGCGTGGAGACTTCCCGTTATCAAAATACACCGGCAGATCAACTTCTGTACAACAATCTTGCCCATACATGGAACACAATTGGGACGACACCTGCTGAACTGGCCAAATTTCAATTCATGTATTGCCAGCTTAAGGCAAGTGCAGTGTTTACTTAAGCTGACCATACGCTGTCAGTTCAGCAGGGTTTGATCAACAGCTATTAAAGAGACATTCTGGAAAACTTTTGTCAATCAGCAGCTGATCAGTATAATCTGACAGTAGGGGGGTCCTGCTTTTAGACTGGAATGTTCTAACAGGGGTAATACCTCCATCCACCTAGCTATGGCCAGGTTACTCCAGTACTTTGCATGGAGTTGTTGTGAGAGCCAAACAGAACCTCAGAGCCCCAGAGACACATATGTGGAGACTGGGCATTAAGGGCAGGCAGAACACAAAAAAAAATGTAAACAGGATTACCTATAGGCTCTCTTCTCTCTGCAGCTGATCTAGGCCCATTACACACTTATAATGCTTTGTTCTGCATTGTGTCTATGTGTGCAGATGGCCATCTTGGCAAAGACTGGGTTTTGATTTCTCAAGTCAAAGCCTCCAGGAAGAACAGTGAGCATCCCATTTTAAATCTTCTAAGACTAGCATTCAAAGGTAGCAGTGTCCTAAATCTCACACCGCAGAGGCTGTAGGTACAGGAGTACCTACACTTACATGCCAAAAAGCACACTCCTATTTTTCAGGAGGAATTCAAGACAAAAGGTAAACCTTTTAGAGTACTGCTTAGGCGCAGTTAACACTTCTAGATGTACCTTATAACATAGCAAATCTTAATTTTTTGATTTAAGGTCCAGACTTGTCGTTATATTTAAGAGCTAGTACTCCAAACAATTTGTTTTCAGCTTGAATCTGGTGCAAGCATAGTAAACACTGTGCTAGCCCGATACAGGCCAGAGAATGATAAAACAGCTGTCTTCCCAAAAGTGTTAACAATATTTAATCAATTATTAGCTGCATTTGTTCACTTGACATGGTGACTTACTTTAAAAATACTGAAATATAGCAATCACTGCTGATAAATCTATGGAAATTGTAATCGATTCGATATTTATGCCAGTGTGTTAATCCCCAACACTTTAGCTTGTGGGCTATATCCAAATTAGTAAGCAAAGAAGAGCAAAAAAAAAGGCAGCACTCAAAATGTGGTAGGTAATAATGCTAAATTCTGAACAATACAAAGGAAATATCAACATTTATTTAGCTGTGTGCTTTATACAGTAGATGTGCATAGATAAAAAGGTATTCAGAGTGGCATGAAACCTGCCTGCTGAGAGACATGCACAAAGAACATAAAATTTAGCTTGCTACCACATGTTATTCCTAGACTACTAGATGAGGACCAGCGCATTAACTATTACAGTGATAAAATATAAATAAGAAGCTTTAAAAATAAAGTATAAAAAATCCTGCAAATTATTTACAAATAGACAAATTATCTATAAATCTAGTCAAATAAAATGGGGTTAATCTTTTGAACTTAGAATGGGCTATCTTTTACATTGAAAACATACGTGTTGGAGAAAGTGTTTCATTATTATCAGCTTTGAATTTACTTTTTATTGAAAAAATGGGGTTTACCTGATAAGCCATATTAGACAGGGCATTTATTTGAGAAGGCTGCAATTTGTGTGTGTGTGTGTGTGTGTATACTGTATATGATGCACTTTACAAAAATAATATATATTATCCACCAAGAGAATTCCAAATGCATTAACCTTCTATGTTTCTTCAGAGTTACTGAGTGCAATAAAAAATGCATTGATTCATTAGTAATTTAAAAATATATATTTTTTGTAATTCATGTATACAATTGGATATTCAGAGTAAAATAGTGTACCAAACTAGAATCTTGTGTAATTAGTATGTAAATAATGTAGTTCTTGATTAACATTGCTAAGGTCTCATTAGTAGAAGCATGCAGCAATTATGCCGTAATAAGCACTACCTAAATGGAGATTTCCGAACGTAAATTAAATTACACTGGATTCAGTGAGTCAAGACCTTGTGTATGTAAACTAATATTAGATTTTGCTTAATACAACATAACTTATATGTGTTTTTGTCTGCAACCAGTCTGGTTTTAAGCATGTTATGTCGGTGGTAAAAAAATAAAAATGATAACCATCACATAGTAGGAGAAACACATTGCCAGTTTCAAAGTGGAAATAATCAGTCTTTCTAGATATACAGATTAAAACTTATCTTGAAAATGTTCACCATCATGTACCAAATAATGCTCAATTGCATAAAAAGGCAATAGCAGTAATATATAATGATGTATAAAGACATAACCTTGCTAGATAAATATATTATCCCATAGCTTGCCATGAAACATACTGTAGCTAATAAGGCATTCACTCCTCTATGCTGAGCCACTATGTCTGAAATCTTCCAGAAATGTCAAACACTTATAGACATCGAAGGGCGATCAGTTTATAGGTGGATATTCTTACCAGCCAATCAATTGTTCCTTTAAAGAGAGGATGGCTGGAAGAAAAGCTTAGGTCTCTTAGACATGAATTTATCACCCAATCCAGTTATTTTGAGTATGTCATGTCTGTAAGTAGCTTGTTATAAACAGAAGAACAGCAGTGATGAATTTAATTCTGGGATGAACTGTGTAACAGAAAAACAAGCAATTCACATCAGGTTTTGAACTACTTTAACCTAAGGGTCTGCTTGCTGAATGAGGGCTGTGCATGTTTTCTTAAATGTCAGTCTACTGCAATTGTTAGCCTCCATTTACACAGGAATCATGCACAATGCAGCTTGTTACAAATTAAATATGACAATTATTCAATGCAATTGTTGTATAAAAAAATGTATTTTACAAGTCACTAAGCAAAGTCAAGACATGTGCAGAAGCAATTGATCTTTCTTTCTTCTTAATTCCATAAGATTAGTAATACATATAATGGAGAAAAAGTTTCTGCTATGAACTCATAATAAATATATTGTATCAGTTTGTAGAATAATTCGGAAATCAGTGTGTCCATAAAACCAACATCTGACCAACTGCACACCTATTTGTCATGGGCAACAAGATCTCATGTTGCTCTTGGTAAAGTTGCAACATTAACTGGTGAATATGTGTCCCTCGCGCTACTTGGAGTATATAAATAGTCAAATATAATATAATATAAATAATCGTGCTCTGCTGCAAAATGTAGTGTGTTCACAAATACACAATAGAATATATATATAAAAAGAATTTCGCGCAATAAATAGCTAAAACTTAGAATAGTGCAATATAACCATGTGCCAGTAATAGAAATCACCGGTGAGAGATAATAGTACAATGCAATTAAAGGTGACTAATGCAAAGTTTGAAGTGAAAAGTTGATGTGTATCAAAGTGCTAAAAAATACACCATATATTATATTAAGGTGCTATGAGATACACAATAAATTAAACGAAATCATACATGTGCATCAAAGTGCTGTGAAATACACAATAAATAAAATAAAGTGCTATAAAAATAAACAATAACTGGTATAAAAAACAATATTGAATGGGTATTGTAAAGCTCTAAGGAGGTAAATGAATGGTTAAAAATAGTTCATATAGTCCCAGGCTGGATAAATATATAGGTAAAACAGTCTCCAAGTTAATCCATCAGGTCCTGATACTATAAATGTATATAATCAGGTGCCGCGAACACTCAGATCATGCAGTGGTGGATTAATGGTTTTTTCAATTCCAATTGGATACTTGGTCCTGGTTTACATAAATTCAATCCAATCACCAGTCTCCCAGAACTCTCACCTCAAATATGTAAAATTGAAGCTTTTTGGGCTTATCCTGTAGCCCCACAAGATGTAGATACAGGTTAATCGGCAAATCCTAGTAAGAGTGAGGTCCTTCTCCTTTAACGGCATTTTAGTGCTTGAATCCTGCAATGCTCAGTGTCACAATGTGACACAGCGCCAAAAGGAAAGGAAAGAAGGGGAAGCCTCCACTAGTGTAGTATTTAGGTAAATAAGGACATTTTATTTAAATAAACAGGTGGCTAGACTCTTACATTTAAAATCAAAATAAACAGGCATGTAGATACAAAGTAATTCCTAGGCGTTCTCAGCGCCTTCTCATGTCTCTTTCTCTGCCTACGGCCACCCCCTACGCGTTACGACACGTCACGTGTCTTCATCTGGGGACTAAAATGTCCTTATTTACCTAAATACTACACTAGTGGAGGCTTCCCCTTCTTTCCTTTCCTTTTGGCGCTGTGTCACATTGTGACACTGAGCATTGCAGGATTCAAGCACTAAAACGCCGTTAAAGGAGAAGGACCTCACTCTTACTAGGATTTGCCGATTAACCTGTATCTACATCTTGTGGGGCTACAGGATAAGCCCGAAAAGCTTCAATTTTACATATTTGAGGTGAGAGTTCTGGGAGACTGGTGATTGGATTGAATTTATGTAAACCAGGACCAAGTATCCAATTGGAATTGAAAAAACCATTAATCCACCACTGCATGATCTGAGTGATCGCGGCACCTGATTATATACATTTATAGTATCAGGACCTGATGGATTAACTTGGAGACTGTTTTACCTATATATTTATCCAGCCTGGGACTATATGAACTATTTTTAACCATTCATTTACCTCCTTAGAGCTTTACAATACCCATTCAATATTGTTTTTTATACCAGTTATTGTTTATTTTTATTTTTATAGCACTTTATTTTATTTATTGTGTATTTCACAGCACTTTGATGCACATGTATGATTTCGTTTAATTTATTGTGTATCTCATAGCACCTTAATATAATATATGGTGTATTTTTTAGCACTTTGATACACATCAACTTTTCACTTCAAACTTTGCATTAGTCACCTTTAATTGCATTGTACTATTATCTCTCACCGGTGATTTCTATTACTGGCACATGGTTATATTGCACTATTCTAAGTTTTAGCTATTTATTGCGCGAAATTCTTTTTATATATATATTGCAACATTAACTGGTTGGGTATAGAATCAACCTCAGATTCGCATGCTGTTGAAAATAAATAAAGTTGATTTGTTTATTTTATGGACACAGTAACTTCTGAGGCAAAATGGTCCAATATCTTTGGTTCAGAGCAAAAGTGATTTTTCTTTATGCATATTACTGGCAAGTGCTGAGTAGTGGCTGCTTATGTACCACTGCTGCGATTTGGAGACCATCCAAAGACAGACTGTCTATTTATTTCCCACAATGTCTGATTTTGTTTGCAATAAGACTTTAGTGCCAAACTTGTAAGTAATAATAATGATCCAGCCTCAAACAAAGCTATGCATAATGAAATATAGAGATGTTTGTAAGTGTGTACATTTTGTAATAACTTTTACCGTGTATCTCTAAAGAACTATATATATATATATATATATATATATATATATATATATATATATATATATATTGTATATATATTAGTATGATATTATTTTTTCTCTTTTTCAAGCATGTGATATTAAAGAAAGAGAAAACTACCAATGTCTCCTTATGAGCAGAGTAATTGACATTTAAAGAGCTAAAAAAATTCCAGTTATCGCCACAAACATATAAATACCTTTCCACTGGGCGTGTCATCTTTTGTGAACATTCCTCCACATAATTTACATATATGCAATTTTCCCATGCAGCAGTTAGGTGCCCTTTTATATAGGATTGAGACGAAGGTGTCTGAGAGGATTCAATATCAGTTAAGAATTTCAAAAGAATACAAACTGCCATATCTACTAGCAAGTAACAGACTGTAGAGTTTGCTATTAGCCAGGCTGGTAAATCTTTTTCTAAATGTAAAAGGCATAAATGAGGGGACAGCCAGCCTTGAATCAAGTTACCATCATTCATCCTCTCCAATTGTGCTGGTGACCATTGTCGGGATCTTCCTCCCTTTGGAGGGATTCTCTAATGTTCTGCTGTCTGCAGGACAGGAAACTGATGGGATATCTTCCAAATGGGACACAGATGGCAGTTTAAACTATCCTCTACTGAATTTGAAATTAAATTAAAAAAAATTCTAGCTACAGAACATACTTAAAGAAAAAAAAAATGTATTTGCATGGCAGTATGGAAAATTGTTTTTATGTCACGTAATACACAGTTAACTTTCAAATGTTTAAAAAAGTTAAATATGAAAGCTGTTAACCATTTTACGAATTTAAAAAATGCAAAGAGAAATCACACGCTGGGACTACAATTAACCAAATGTCAGACTTTAAAAGTTATGTGTAGTTACATTAATGAAATTAAAGATTGTGGAAATTGTTGTCATAGGTTCTTGTACAGTATTATTAAATACAATCCCAGTAGGAATTATCTAGTAAGGCAGTGGAAAAAAACAACCGATTAACATTTACATTTCATCAGTTTTGAGCAGTCAGTACAGTAAAAGATGATTGTAGATTGGATTTTATGGCATACTGCCCACAGTGAATTACTGTATAAAACAGACAATGGGGCTGATTTACAAACGTTTTGCACCATGAGTTGCGGCGCACGGCGATGCGCAACGGCCGTTTTCGTATTTACAAAACATTTGCGCCTGTCACACAGCGCAATTCCCCATTTACTATTATAATTTCGGCGCACGGGAGGTGGCGATCGGTGCGCCATTATAGACATGGCGCACAGCATCTTCAACTCAGAATTTAAAGAAGCTGGAAGTGCCAATATTATGGGGGTGATGTGAGGAAGTATAGTCATAACTGTCCAAGTAACAAATATGCCCAAAATAGAATGAAAAAGTAACTTTCTCTGAACAAGCCCGCTGCGCCTGCAAGTACACTTAGAACTGCGTGAGATCAATTTATGCACTGCGCATGCGCAAGCGGCATTTGCACATGTTCAAATGCTTTGGTTGACTGCGCTGGCAAAATCTTAGAACCCCCACAACCACCGGGCAAGGGTTGTGGGGATGAGGCCCTTTTCCTCATCAACATGGGGAAAAGGTGCTTTGGGGAGACCCCAAAGCACCCTCTTAATGTTGAGGGCATGTGGCCTGGTATGGTTCAGGAGGGGGGGGTGCTCTCTCGTCCCCTCTCTTTTCCTGCAGCCTGCCAGGTTGCATGCTCGGATAAGGGTCTGGTATGGATTTTGAGGGGGACTCCCATGCCATTTTTTTTTGGGTTACCCTTAAAATCCATACCAGACCTGAAGGGCCTGGTATGCTCTTGGAGGGGAACCCATGCCGTTTTTTTTTTTTTTATTAAAGTCGCCTGGCCTGGTCGTGTTGTAAGTCACCCTAAGTCGCGTTGTAAGTCGCCCCAAGTCGCACTGGAAGTCCTTTTGCCCCTGTGTGAATGGACTGTTAATGATACGGCATGCACTACTATCAATGCTATATTATTATCGCGTGCGCCGGCATATTATGTGTTGCGCCTATGCGTGCGCCGGTTCACACGCTTAATTAATAATTTATCTGGCGCACAAATTAAGCTGTAAAATTACACTTCCTGTTCATGTCCAGAAGCTTATAAAGGAGTGTAATGAAAGTAAATTTCAGTATATTATATGCTCCTTTGATAGAACATTTTTCTCTAGAAAAAGGGTCCACAGTGTAGTGTTCTTTTCTAATGCTGCTTGAATTGGAGAAAGCACATGTCTTACTTTGCCCTTAAATATTCTATGTTGTTATAATTGTATGTGCTCTGCGTATATCTGTTTTCTAGTAAAGTCTAGTTTCCGATGAAAAAATGTAACTATTGTAGAGAGCCCAGAATTATTTTTATCAATGTAAGAATTATTTATTACAAACATAATGCTGATCCATTTCAAACTGCTATGTGAATAGTGTTCTTTTATTTTTATAATGTGGAATATATAATTGCCTTTGTGTGAATAGTTTATCTTAAGAAAAAAACTCTATGCTTAGATGGTAATAGAAAAAGAATAAAATTACCCATGGTTTATTATCTTGTAACTTGATTATTTCAGAAGTCAGAAACACTGCTACACAGTATTGGATTGCTCAGATGTGTTATAAAGGTCATCAAAAGAGAGAAAAGGTGCTACTACCCCAAGTTATCCAAAAATCCTTCTGAGCAGGATGAGCAGTCGCACACGATTAGTAGAAGATAATCCGCAACTGCCTACATGCTCCTAACCCTTTCGCTGCCACGCCCTGTGCTCCATTTTGTACACTCGGTGGCCAGACTATTTTTGCAATTTTTCCTTTGCTTTTTTATTTTTCACTTATAGCATTCAGAATTTGTGAAAGACCCCCCAAACCATATATTTTCTGAAAGCACATGGTCAGTAGAATAAAAAGAAGGTGCTACTGATTTACACTCATAGTATTTGTGCAAATGTTTATCAAACCAATATATTTGCACAAAATACATTAAAACCATTATTAGCAGATAAAAACACAGCAAATTTTATTAAAATTCCTACCAAATATAAAAGCTTAACCTGTATGGAGTTAATAAATAACAAAAAGTTTTAATTTTTACACTTTTTTTTTGCAAAATGGTGAGAATCAGAATTTGAAAAGACCCCTCAAACTAGACATTTTCTAAAAGCACATGACCTTTAGAATAAAAAAAAAGTGCTACAGATTTTTTGGGCCCCGCAATAATTGCGCAAATGTTCATCATATCGCTATTTTCACAAAACATACACTAAAATCATTAATATTGCACAAAAACACAATATTGCACAAAAACACAATACCCACACAGGTATGCACAGGTGTGCTGTTCATCCCCGTACAAGCAATCCCAATTATGTCAGTTGTGATGCAACAGCTGCATAGGCATAGCTGCTGTTCCCAATCTGACATCCGTGTGGGTACATGACCCCAAATGCAGGCAGTGTAAGCTCAGAGACATGCATGCGGACCTACATGGATGTAAAATTGGGAGCAACGGCTCTGTTCGTGCAGGTGCTACATCCCAAATAACATCAATGGGACTGTCTGCTGAGAGATGCACAGAACACCCGTGCATCCCTGTAAAGGTACGCTGTGTATGCCCTGTGTGAACAAGGCCTTAGGCCCCTTTCACACAAGCAGACCGATCGGGTCTGCCTGTCCCTTTTCCAGGTGGGCCCAATCGGACCATCCATTGTTCTCTATGGAGAGGCTGATATAAATGGACATGTGTCCGTTTACACCCGCCTGTATCCGATCAAGTCCAGTCCCCTAAAAACAGACAGATGGGGATTCCAGCAGATCGGATCAGATGGTATCCGATGGAACTGGACAGGCAGTCCGTTTCCATCCAACCGTCCAACAGAGAATAGCGAGCTGTGTCTGTGTCTGCTCTGCATCAGCGGAGTGGACACGGACCTGTCATCCGCCCACTGAGCAGGCGGATCTGCTTGACAGAGTCGGCTCCATGTGAAAGGGGTCTTACCAGGAGGGGCCAGTCCATTAGGGGAGCTGGGGAGGACTCATGCTTATTTTTTTTTTCAAGCCGCATGATTAGTTGGGCTTGGGGAGCAGAGCATTGCACCCCGAACCCACCCACTTGTGACAATAGCGAATTAATATTCGCTATCGTCTTCCGGCTTCTCCTCCTGGCCAATCAGGACGGATCGGGTTGGCCGGCAGGAGAAGCTGAGGTATCCGTGGAGGGGTGGGTGCGGGGGTGGGGACCGCCACCCTGGAGGGGTGAGTGCGGGTGGACCTGGAAGGCTCTTAATATGTGTTTTTTTTTTTTTTTTAATTACATTTTTTTTACAGTCATTTTTTTACTTTTAGCTTTTTTTTTTTGGTGAGATATCAGAGGTCTAAACAGACCTCCATATCTCTTTTTTTGAGACAGAGAACGGGACTGAAGATAATCCCTTTTCTCTGTATCACTTTACTTGAATGAATGAAAAATCTGTATAGAGAGTCCATTCATTCAGAAAATTACAGTCTGATATATTGTAACCGTAAGTGTTACAATGTCCCAGCTGTCTGTAGTGATCGCTAGATGCTCCCTCGCCTCTACAGGGGGGAGTTTAGTAAACACATGTTTACTAAGTCCTCCATGCCCCTATTTCACCCCCACCCGCTGCACCCCACCCCCCCTGCGCCCCCCAGCCTGACAGATCATAGGAGATCTGTGCAGGGAGAAGCTGCAGGAGGAGGGAGGGGAAGGAGAAATGCCGCTCGGAGCGGCCATAGATCGGGGGTGCAGGGGCATTACAGGGGTGATCTGACTGGCGGGGGACACATCTGGATCCCCCCAAGCCCCATGCAGCACCTGAAGCAGGTGAGAGTGGACGAGGAGGGATGCCAGCTAATGATGGTGGCTGCGGGGAGCGGGTTTGCAGGGGGGGGTCGGATTGGGTGGAGGGGGGTAATCAGTGCTGGGGGGGAAAAGGGGGTGAAGGGGATAGGAGAGGGGGGCAGTTTTAGATGGAAGAGTGCAGCAGGGGTGGGGAGGCAGGGGGCAGGGAAGCAATGGCATGGGTGGGGGGGTGGTCACATTAGGGGTTAATAACTCTGATCAGTGGGTTTTAATCCACTGATCAGAGTTATAGAATTGTTCAGCAGAGTCTACTAAATGATTCTGATATAAGCTTATGGTCATTGAAGTGACCATAAGCTTATAGGAGAGGGAAAAAAGAGGTCCGTACGCCATACTGACCTGGCCACCTGCAGGAACTTCTGTAGGTCCATACAGCGTACGGACTTGGCAGTGAAAGGGTTAAATATCTTCAAATTTATTAGTACTTCATAAAAGACAAATATGGTGCAGCAGATGTTAACGCGTTTCAGCCACGATGGCCTTGTTCGGCCACACGTTAACATCTGCTGTAACAGATTTGTCTTTTATGGAGTACTAATAAATTTGAAGATATTTAAGTGCATGTATGGAGTTGCACTTATTATCTTTTTTATCAATTATCTTCTTCTACTAGTTGTGTTATAAAGGTACCCTTAAGTATATACTCAAGGGTACCTTTATAACCCAATTAGTAGAAGAAGATAATCTGCAACTCCATACATGCACTTAAATATCTTCAAACTTATTATTACTGTGCCTTGAAAAAATATTCATACCCCTTGAAATTTTCCACATTTTGTCATGTCATACAACCAAAAACGTTAATGTGTTTTATGTGATAGACCAATACAAAGTGGCACATAATTGTGAAGTGGAAGGAAAATTATGAATGTTTTTCAAAATTTTTTACAAATAAATATCTAAAAAGTGTGGTGTGCATTTGTATTCAGCCCCCTTTTCTCTGATATCCCTAACTAAAATCTAGTTGAACCAATTGCCTTCAGAAGTCACCTAATTAATAAATAGAGTCCACCTGTGTGTAATTTAATCTCAGTATAAATACAGCTGTTCTGTGAAGCACTCAGAGGTTTGTTGGAGAACCTTAGTGAACAAACAGCACCATGAAGGCCAAGGAACACACCAGACAGGTCAGGGATAAGGTTGTGGAGAAGTTTAAAGCAGGGTTAGGTTATAAAAAACCGTTCGAATCGAGCACCGGGCATTCGCCCGCTCGGCGAGCCCAGAACTATTTGGGCCGCTCGCATCACATTCGTGTGATGCGAGCGGCCCGCAATGCATTGTGGCCGGCGCAGTGCATTGCTGGCTGATGATTGGCCAAGCATGCACTGTGACCCCGCATGCTTGGCCAATCACAGCGCCCGAAACTAGGAGAGCAATAATTGGCTACAGGCAGGACGCCTGTAGCCAATTAAAGCTCAGGGGCTTTAGTACACGCCCCACTCTATAAAAGGCCGCCACGCCGTCGGCCCAGGGCACATGTGTTCCGGCTTTTAGAAGAGCAGTCTGCTGATTGATTTTCTTCTTTGCTAAACCATTGCTGTCTCCTGACCTGAGTCATTCAAATCATTACTGATCATTGCTGCTGATTGCACAGAGTGTGATATTATCTGCTGCTGGGGATTAGTCTGGTGTGTGCGTGCTGTTAGTACAGCATTGCAGTAGCACCAATCGCAGTGCTGTTAGAACAGCATTGCACCCCAACTTCTGTCCCAACCTTCTGTCCCATCCCAAGCAGGGATTTATAGGAGCCATATTGTGTTTGTGTCAGCACACATAGGAGCTAGTGTGTGTGTTGTGAGCACACATAGGAGCTCTATTTCTTCGTCAACACACATAGTACCTCTAGTGTGTTTGTGTCAGCACCCATAGGACCTATAGTGTGTTGTGAGCACACATAGGACCTATATTTTTTTGTCAGCACACATAGTACCTATAGTGTGTTTGTGTCAGCACCTATAGGACCTATAGTGTGTTGTGAGCACACATAGGACCTATATTTTCTTGTCATCACACATAGTACCTATAGTGTGTTTGTGTCAGCACCCATAGGACCTATAGTGTGTTGTGAGCACACATAGGACCTATATTTTTTTGTCAGCACCCATAGGACCTATAGTGTGTTGTGAGCACACATAGGACCTATATTTTTTTGTCAGCACACATAGTACCTATAGTGTGTTTGTGTCAGCACCCATAGGACCTATAGTGTGTTGTGAGCACACATAGGAGCTCTATTTCTTCGTCAGCACACATAGTACCTCTAGTGTGTTTGTGTCAGCACCCATAGGACATATAGTGTGTTGTGAGTACACATAGGACCTATATTTTTTTGTCAGCACACATAGTACCTATAGTGTGTTTGTGTCAGCACCCATAGGACCTATAGTGTGTTGTGAGCACACATAGGACCTATTTTTTTGTCAGCACACATAGTACCTATAGTGTGTTTGTGTCAGCACCCATAGGACCTATAGTGTGTTGTGAGCACACATAGGACCTATATTTTTTGTCAGCACACATAGTACCTATAGTGTGTTTGTGTCAGCACCCATAGGGCCTATAGTGTGTTGTGAGCACACATAGGAGCTCTATTTCTTCGTCAGCACACATAGTACCTATAGTGTGTTTGTGTCAGCACCCATAGGACCTATAGTGTGTTGTGAGCACACATAGGACCTATATTTTTTTGTCAGCACACATAGTACCTATAGTGTGTTTGTGTCAGCACCCATAGGACCTATAGTGTGTTGTGAGCACACATAGGACCTATATTTTTTTGTCAGCACACATAGTACCTCTAGTGTGTTTGTGTCAGCACCCATAGGACCTATAGTGTGTTGTGAGCACACATAGGAGCTCTATTTCTTCGTCAGCACACATAGTACATATAGTGTGTTTGTGTCAGCACCCATAGGACCTATAGTGTGTTGTGAGCACACATAGGACCTATATTTTTTTGTCAGCACACATAGTACCTATAGTGTGTTGTGAGCACACATAGGACCTATATTTTTTTGTCAGCACACATAGTACCTATAGTGTGTTTGTGTCAGCACCCATAGGACCTATAGTGTGTTGTGAGCACACATAGGAGCTCTATTTCTTCGTCAGCACACATAGTACCTCTAGTGTGTTTGTGTCAGCACCCATAGGACATATAGTGTGTTGTGAGTACACATAGGACCTATATTTTTTTGTCAGCACACATAGTACCTATAGTGTGTTTGTGTCAGCACCCATAGGACCTATAGTGTGTTGTGAGCACACATAGGACCTATTTTTTTGTCAGCACACATAGTACCTATAGTGTGTTTGTGTCAGCACCCATAGGACCTATAGTGTGTTGTGAGCACACATAGGACCTATATTTTTTGTCAGCACACATAGTACCTATAGTGTGTTTGTGTCAGCACCCATAGGGCCTATAGTGTGTTGTGAGCACACATAGGAGCTCTATTTCTTCGTCAGCACACATAGTACCTATAGTGTGTTTGTGTCAGCACCCATAGGACCTATAGTGTGTTGTGAGCACACATAGGACCTATATTTTTTTGTCAGCACACATAGTACCTATAGTGTGTTTGTGTCAGCACCCATAGGACCTATAGTGTGTTGTGAGCACACATAGGAGCTCTATTTCTTCGTCAGCACACATAGTACCTCTAGTGTGTTTGTGTCAGCACCCATAGGACCTATAGTGTGTTGTGAGCACACATAGGAGCTCTATTTCTTCGTCAGCACACATAGTACATATAGTGTGTTTGTGTCAGCACCCATAGGACCTATAGTGTGTTGTGAGCACACATAGGACCTATATTTTTTTGTCAGCACACATAGTACCTATAGTGTGTTTGTGTCAGCACCCATAGGACCTATAGTGTGTTGTGAGCACACATAGGAGCTCTATTTCTTTGTCAGCACACATAGTACCTCTAGTGTGTTTGTGTCAGCACCCATAGGACCTACAGTGTGTTGTGAGCACACATAGGAGCTCTATTTTTTATACAATATACACTACCCACTACAATGGCTGGAAGACCGCCAAGGAGAGGCAGACCGTCCCGAAGCAAGAACACAGGGCAAGCAGGCTCTGTTTCTAGAGACAACAGTGCTGGTCATGGACGTGGTCGTGCATCGTCATCAGCACGTGGCCATGGGACACGCTTGTCTTTGTTTTCGGCAGCTGGACATGTTGAGCCGCATCATGCTGAAGGCTTGGTAGAATGGATGACCAAGCCCTCCTCATCCTCCTCATCCTCTCTCACCCAGGCTCAGGGTACTGGCAGAGCAGCTGCCAATGCGTACTCAATGGCATCATCAGCCACCCTTTCCCTAGACCCACTATGTCCTCCTGAGGAGTCCCCCGAACTGTTTGAGCACAGTGTTGGGTACATGCTCCAGGAGGATGCCCAACGATTTGAAGGCTCGGATGATGATACCCAGCTTGAGGAAGGCAGTAGTGTGCGTGCAGAGAGAGGGGATGCTGAAGGACAGCAATCTGGCAGTAATTTTCCACCAACTGCAGCTTACTGCCAGATTTGCCCTAGTGGTGAAGAGGGAGGGGATGATGAGGTCACTGACTCCACGTGGGTGCCTGAAGGGAGAGAGGAGGAGGAGGAGGAGGAGGAGAATGCGGCGGCACATGTCCAACGAGGCAGGATGCCACCTGGGGGCCAGCTAGAGGCCAGCACACCAACTGAATCACACCGCAGAGCTCCGCCTGTGCAGGGCGCTGCCTCTGTACGTTATCACAAAAGTTCTTTGGTGTGGGCCTTTTTTGAGACGAGTGCATCAGATCGCACCACTGCTATTTGCAATATTTGTCTCAAGCGTATCTCGCGTGGCCAAAACATCAGCCGCTTGGGCACCACAAGCATGACCAGACATATGTCGACCTGCCATGCAGCTCGTTGGCAAGCGCACATTAAAGACAAAAAACAAGTAAAAAAGGCGCATAGTCACAGTACCTCGTTTGTATGCAAGAGGTTCCTAATAGTCCAGAGGAAAAAAAAAAAGGGGGGGTGTAAAGCGGCTGGGTGTGTATGTACGATATACACAATGGGGCATATGGGGTCGTCAGGCCTGCCACTGAAAAGGCCTGAAGCCAGGTCCAATAAGAGCTAAAGGAGAAACACAAGGAGAGGGGCGCCTCTGAGTATATATCACATAAACATTTATTGAAAAAACAATATCCAATTACATCTTAGAAAGTAGTGTTGCATTCTGACATATCTCTGTAGACGGAGGGCCAGTGGGACTACAAGTCACAGGAGGTTCGCCCAGAAGCTGTCGTCCTTCTCATGTCCTGGAGGAGATGAATAAGGCAGATGGATGTAGCAGGTGGGGTTGTTTCCTCTCTTTAGTCCTCCAGAGGGGTGGTCACATCAATTTAAAGAGAAGTCAGATGGGTATCACAGCTCTTAATGTTCAAAGAGGGTTCCAGGTGGTAAAAGGGGGGGTGGGGGAAAAAGAGTCTCTGTATAGAGTTAAAATTAAAATGAAAAGAGGAAGGAATGGAGAGTGGGGAGACGTTTTAGCCCAGTTGCCTACTGCAGGGTCTGTGCGGCCAGGTTCGTTTCCGGGATGTATTCAGGCACGGCCGTGTCTATGGTGTCAGAACGAGGCTTGCACCGCAAACAGTACTAGGCGCCGAGGCGTGACGTCATATCTCTGCGACACGTTTCTGAGCTGGCAGCGCTATAGATGTTCAGTATAGCGGCGCTCCTTTCTCCCCCTTGCTTGAGAAAGGAGCGCCGCTATACTGAACATCTATAGCTCAGCAGACATTAAAGACCCACACCAAAGAACAAAGCGGACCTCTCCTTGCTCCTCATCAGCTGGGATCTCCATCCCCACTATATCTTCAGTCCTCTCTGAAAGCTGCTCTGAGAGGACTGAAGGTGTAGAATTAGCTGTGTCACAACCAAGTACTTGCAGTACACCGACGTCCGATTGTAGCAGGCAAATTTCCCTGCCCCAGCTGCTGGACCGTCGAAAGAAGTATACTCCCAGCCATCCACATGCCCAGCGGTTGAATGCTAGCTTGGCTAAATTGCTAGCACTTCAACTGCTGCCTTTTCAGTTGGTAGACTTGGCCCCCTTCCGACAGTTCCTCAGTGGCAGGTTCCCAAACGCCACTTTTTCTCACGGAAGGCGATTCCGTCTCTCTACCGGCATGTGTAAGGCAATGTCCATGCCTCGCTGGACAGGGCGGTCAGCGGTAAGGTGCATATTACCGCTGACTCATGGTCCAGCAGGCATGGACAGGGACGTTATCTGTCTTTCACGGCCCATTGGGTCACTCTATTGGCAGCTGGGAGGGATGCAGGACAAGGTGCAGTAGTGTTGGAGGTTGTTCCGCCATCACGCCTCCAAAATGCTACTACTGGTTGTGACACACCTCTCTCCTCCACCCCCTCCTCTTCTTCTTCCTCCATGGCCTCTTCGAGTGCTCTGTCCTCGGAACAAGCGGTGCTCCGTAGGCGTACAAGGGGCTACGCGAGTACGCAGGCAAAAAGATGCCATGCCATGCTTGCGCTGGGGGACAGGAGCCACACTGGGGCAGAGGTTCTGGCAGCTCTGCAGGGGCAGGCCGAGAGGTGGTTGACGCCACGCCAGCTTAAGCCAGGAATGGTGGTTTCTGACAATGGCACCAACCTCCTCTCCGCCCTGCGACAGGGGCAGCTCACCCATGTGCCCTGTATGGCTCACGTCCTCAACCTGGTGGTGCAGCGGTTCTTGGGCAGGTACCCAGGCTTACAGGATGTCCTGAGGCAGGCCAGGAATGTCTGTGTGCATTTCCGCCGATCGTATAATGCCAGTGCTCGGCTGGCTGAGCTGCAAAAGGAGCTGAACCTGCCCAAAAACCGCCTAATATGTGACATGCCCACCAGGTGGAACTCAACATTGGCCATGCTGCAGCGACTGCACACGCAGCAGAGGGCCATCAATGAGTACCTTTGCGACTACGGCACCAGGACAGGGTCAGGGGAGCTTGGCTTTTTTTCCCCACGCCAGTGGAGCATGATCAGGGATGCATGCACTGTCCTCTCACCATTTGAGGAGGCCACGAGGATGGTGAGCAGTGACAGTGCATGCATCAGTGACACTGTACCTCTTGTCCACCTGTTGGAGCATACGCTGCATGGGATAATGGACAGGGCACTTGAGGCAGAACAGAGGCAGGAAGAGGAGGCCTCTCAGGGCCCCCTTTATCCAGACAGTGTTCCTTCTGTCCCACCCATCACACAGGAAGAGGATGAGGAGGAGGAGGAGGAGGAGGATTGTGTGAGCATGGAGGTGGAGCCTGGCACTCAGCATCAGCAGCAGCAGTCTTTTAGGGATGATGTACAGTCCCAACAAACCAGTGGACTTGTACGTGGCTGGGAGGAGGTGGCTGGCGATCATGTCGTCCTCAGTGACCCAGAAGACTCCGGACTGAATGCCCCAGCTAACCTACGTTGCATGGCCTCCCTGATCCTGCAAAGCCTGCGGAAGGATCCTCGTATTCTTCGGATCAAGGAGAGGGACCATTACACTGTACAAGGGTAAGGTTGCGGACCTTATCTTGCCGTCGCAGAGGGAGCAGAGGATGAGACATCTCAGGGAGGCCTTGCAGAAAGGTCTGTGCAACGCGTTCCCAGAAACTGGGAGGTTACAAACTCCTGGTCCTGGACGACGAGTTGCTGAGGCTTCGGTCAGTAGCAGAAGGAGCGGTGGGGAAGGTGGACTTCTGACTGATGCGTTCAGACAATTTTTTAGTCCGCAGCCCCAAGGTATGATCGGTTCCAGCAACCATCGCCAGCGTCTGATATACATGGTGCAGGAATACCTAGGGGCAAGGTCAGACTTGGACACCTTTCCCACCGAAAATCCTCTGGCTTACTGGGTCTTGAGGATGGATCACTGGCCAGAGCTTGCACAGTATGCAATTGAGCTACTGGCCTGTCCTGCATCCAGCGTTCTTTCCGAACGCACATTCAGTGCTGCTGGAGGATTTGTCACCGATCACAGGGTGCGCCTCTCCACCGACTCGGTTGATCGACTGACCTTCATAAAAATGAATCAGTCTTGGATCACCACCAGCTATCAGGCACCTGAAGCGGATATAACTGAATAATTTATAATGTCACATCCCTTCAAGACTGCCTATGCTGATACTGGGTGACTGTCCTGTTATGTTCATTGACTATCCTCTTCCTCCTCCTTAATGATCCATTCCTTGATAGCTTGGAAGAACATTTTCGTTTCTGGGTGCCACCACACCAGTGCCTAAGGCACAATTTTTCAGCCCCTGTATAACAGGGGCGTGTAATTACAATTTTTTAAAAAAATGCTTTGCAACAGGTGTGACTGCTGTGCTCCAAGTACAGTATCTGTGAGGGGTTGCAGTGTTGTGGCACCAGCACCAGTGCCTAAGGCACAATTTTTCAGCCCCTGTTGGGGCGTGTAATTACAATTTTTAGGCAATGCTTTGCAACAGGTCTCATTGCTGTGCTCAGAGTACAGTATCTGTGAGGGGTTGCAGTGTTGTGGCACCAATGCCTAAGGCACAATTTTTCAGCCCCTGTTTAACAGGGGCATGTAATTACAATTTTTTAAGCAATGCTTCGCAACACATCTGACTGCTGTGCTCCAAGTACAGTATCTGTGAGGGGTTGCAGTGTTGTGGCACCAGCACCAGTGCCTAAGGCACAATTTTTCAGCCCCTGTATAACAGGGGCGTGTAATTACAATTTTTTTAAAAAAAATGCTTCGCAACAGGTGTGTCTGCTGTGCTCCAAGTACAGTATCTGTGAGGGGTTGCAGTGTTGTGGCACCAGCACCAGTGCCTAAGGCACAATTTTTCAGCCCCTGTTGGGGCGTGTAATTACAATTTTTAGGCAATGCTTTGCAACAGGTCTCATTGCTGTGCTCCAAGTACAGTATCTGTGAGGGGTTGCAGTGTTGTGGCACCAGCACCAGTGCCTAAGGCACAATTTTTCAGCCCCTGTTGGGGCGTGTAATTAAAATTTTTAGGCAATGCTTTGCAACAGGTCTCATTGCTGTGCTCAGAGTACAGTATCTGTGAGGGGTTGCAGTGTTGTGGCACTAGCACCAATGCCTAAGGCACAATTTTCAGCCCCTGTTTAACAGGGGCGTGTAATTACAATTTTTTAAGCAATGCTTCGCAACACGTCTGACTGCTGTGCTCCAAGTACAGTATCTGTGAGGGGTTGCAGTGTTGTGGCAAAAGCACCAGTGCCTAAGGCCCAATTTTTCTGCCCTGTTCAACAGGTGCATGCAATTACAAATCTTGATCTAATAACTCACAGCAGGGCCCATTCCTGCGCCCACCAAGAGTAACTGTGAGGGCTTACAGTCTTGTGGCAACACCGTCCACCACCACCACCACCATCACCAAAGGCCCAATTTTTCTGCCCTGTTCAACAGGTGCATGCAATTACAAATCTTGATCTAATAACTCACAGCAGGGCCCATTCCTGTGCCCACCAAGAGTAACTGTGAGGGCTTACAGTCTTGTGGCAACACTGTCCACCACCACCACCAAAGGCCCAATTTTTCTGCCCTGTTCAACAGGTACATGCAATTACAAATCTTGATCTAATAACTCACAGCAGGGACCATTCCTGAGCCCACCAAGAGTAACTGTGAGGGCTTACAGTCTTGTGGCAACACCGTCCACCACCACCACCAAAGGCCCAATTTTTCTGCCCTGTTCAACAGGTGCATGCAATTACAAATCTTGATCTGATAACTCACAGCAGGGCCCATTCCTGCGCCCACAAGAGTAACTGTGAGGGCTTACAGTCTTGTGGCAACACCGTCCACCACCACCACCAAAGGCCCAATTTTTCTGCCCTGTTTAACAGGTGCATGCAATTACAAATCTTGATCTGATAACTCACAGCAGGGCCCATTCCTGCGCCCACCAAGAGTAACTGTGAGGGCTTACAGTCTTGTGCAACACCGTCCACCACCACCACCAAAGGCCCAATTTTTCTGCCTTGTTCAACAGGTGCATGCAATTACAAATCTTGATCTAATAACTCACAGCAGGGCCCATTCCTGCGCCCACCAAGAGTAACTGTGAGGGCTTACAGTCTTGTGGCAACACCGTCCACCACCACCACCAAAGGCCCAATTTTTCTGCCCTGTTCAACAGGTGCATGCAATTACAAATCTTGATCTAATAACTCACAGCAGGGACCATTCCTGAGCCCACCAAGAGTAACTGTGAGGGCTTACAGTCTTGTGGCAACACCGTCCACCACCACCACCAAAGGCCCAATTTTTCTGCCCTGTTCAACAGGTGCATGCAATTACAAATCTTGATCTGATAACTCACAGCAGGGCCCATTCCTGCACCCACCAAGAGAAACTGTGAGGGCTTACAGTCTTGTGGCAACACCGTCCACCACCACCACCACCAAAGGCCCAATTTTTCTGCCCTGTTCAAAAGGTGCATGCAATTACAAATCTTGATCTGATAACTCACAGCAGGGCCCATTCCTGCGCCCACCAAGAGTAACTGTGAGGGCTTACAGTCTTGTGCAACACCGTCCACCACCACCACCAAAGGCCCAATTTTTCTGCCCTGTTCAACAGGTGCATGCAATTACAAATCTTGATCTAATAACTCACAGCAGGGCCCATTCCTGTGCCCACCAAGAGTAACTGTGAGGGCTTACAGTCTTGTGGCAACAACGTCCACCACCACCACCAAAGGCCCAATTTTTCTGCCCTGTTCAACAGGTGCATGCAATTACAAATCTTGATCTAATAACTCACAGCAGGGCCCATTCCTGTGCCCACCAAGAGTAACTGTGAGGGCTTACAGTCTTGTGGCTACACCAACATCTAATGGGGCAAATTTCTGCAGAGTATATACGGCAGGCCCCTACTTTCAAACATCCAACTTACAAACGACTCCTACTTGCAAACGGAAAGAGAAAACAGCAAGTGAGAGGAAATCTACCCCTAGGAAGGGAAATTCGATCCTGTTAGATTTAATTTGGGAAAAAGGTATCTCCTCTCTACTGATGCTTTATCACCAATCCTTGTTTCAATTAAAACCCCACTTTTCCAAAAAACATTTGTCATTGGGACGGAAAGTGAGGTGAAATGTTCTGAACAGATGTGCAAAGACAGCAAATGTTACAGGGGTGATAACCCCTCCCTATGTTCT
Source organism: Lithobates sylvaticus (assembly GCA_028564925.1). Taxonomy (NCBI): domain Eukaryota; kingdom Metazoa; phylum Chordata; class Amphibia; order Anura; family Ranidae; genus Lithobates; species Lithobates sylvaticus. The sequence goes on from CM053036.1 coordinate 173,842,589, forward strand.
CCAAAAAGCTTAAAAATAGATTTTTTTTTGGGATGGAGCTACACTTCATAATGTACAGTGGTGTGAAAAAGTGTTTGCCCCCTTCCTCATTTCCTGTTCCTTTGCATGTTTGTCACACTTAAGTGTTTCGGAACATCAAACCAATTTAATCAATAGTCAAGGACAACACAAGTAAACACAAAATGCAATTTGTAAATGAAGGTGTTTATTATTAAAGGTGAAAAAAAATCCAAACCATCATGGCCCTGTGTGAAAAAGTGATTGCCCCCTAAACCTAATAACTGGTTGGGCCACCCTTAGCAGCAACAACTGCAACCAAGCGTTTGCGATAACGTGCAATGTGGCTTTTACAGCGTCCTGGAGGAATTTTGGCCCACTCATCTTTGCAGAATTGTCCTAATTCAGTTACATTAGAGGGTTTTCGAGCATGAACGGTCTTTTTAAGGTCATACCACAACATCTCAATAGGATTCAGGTCAGGACTTTGGCTAGGCCACTCCAAAGTCTTCATTTTGTTTTTTCTTCAGCCATTCGGTGGTGGACTTGCTGGTGTGTTTAGGATCATTGTCCTGCTGCAGAACCCAAGTTCGTTTCAGCTTTAGTACACGAACAGATGGTCGGACATTCTCCTTCAGGATCTCTTGGTAGACAGCAGAATTCATAGTTCCTTTTATCACGGCAAGTCTTCCAGGTCCTGAAGCAGCAAAACAGCCCCAGACCATCACACTACCACCACCATATTTTACTGTTGGTATAATGTTCTTTTTCTGAAATGCAGTGTTCCTTCTACGCCAGATATACTTGGACACACACCTTCCAAAGAGTTCCACTTTTGTCTCATCGGTCCACAGAATGTTGTCCCAAAAGTCTTGGGGATCATCCAGATGTGTTGTGGAGAAATTGAGACAAGCTTTGATATTCTTTTTGCTCAGCAGTGGTTTTCTCCTTTGAACTCTGCCATGCAGGCCATTTTTGCCCAGTCTTTTCCTGATGGTGGAGGCATGAACGCTGACCTTAACTGAGGCAAGTGAGGCCTGCAGTTCCTTGGACGTTGTTGTGGGGTCTTTTGTGACCTCTTGGATGAGTCGTCGCTGCGCTCTTGGGGTAATTTTGGGCGGCCGGCCACTCCTGGGAAGGTTCACCACTGTTCCATGTCTTCGCCATTTGTGGATAATGGCTCTCACTGTGGTTCGCTGGATTCCCAAAGCTTTGGAAATGGCTTTATAACCCTTTCCAGACTGATAGATCTCAATTAATTTCTTTCTCAATTGTTCCTGAATTTCTTTGGGTCTCGGCATGATGTGTAGCTTTTAAGGATCTTCTGGTGGACCTTACTGTGTCAAGCAGCTCCTATTTAAGTGATGCCTTGATTGTGAACAGGTGTGGCAATAATCAGGCCTGGGTGTGGCTAGAGAAATTGAACTCAGGTGTGGACAACCACAGTTATAGTATGTTTTAACAAGGGGGGGCAATCACTTTTTCACACAGGGCCATGATGGTTTGGATTTTTTTTCACCTTTAATAATAAACACCTTCATTTACAAATTGCATTTTGTGTTTACTTGTGTTGTCCTTGACTATTGTTTAAATTGGTTTGATGTTCCGAAACACTTAAGTGTGACAAACATGCAAAGGAACAGGAAATGAGGAAGGGGGCAAACACTTTTTCACACCACTGTACCTGTTCAGATTCTACTTAAGAATAAACCTACAGTCCCTCTCTTGTTTGCACCGCCTATATACTGCTGTTCAGAGTATATAGGGTTGTAGGTATAGGGTTTTATTTTGGGTGCGGGGTCCCCCTTAATATCCATACAAGACCCAAAGGGGCTGGGGGGGGGGGGGGGGGTGATGGGGTAGCCATGCCATTTTTCTCAAGGATTTTCAGCCATATGGCGGCCAGGACAAGACATGACATTAAAGCCGCAAGTGGTTTTAAATGGCTTCTTTTTTTCCTTTACAAATGTCATTTTCCTTTACACATGCCACTTCACAGGCATACTTTAGACACCCCCCAGGTACCATATTTAAAGGAAATTTCACTTTTTTTTTTTCACTTTATGCATCATTAAAATGACTGCTCCCGAAAAAACGTTAGTTTTTAAAAGTTCTTTTTGCATTGATATATGTCCCCTGGGGCAGGACCCGGGTCCCCAAACCTGTTTTATGACATTAACATGCATATTGGCCGTTGTAATTAGCAATTTTGATTTTGAACGTTCGCATCCATTGTAACGAATAGGGTTCGAAAATTTGCGCGAACTTTCGGTCCGTTCAAAGGTTCTGGTGCGAACCGAACCCGGGGGTGTTCGGCTCATCCCTACTGCAAACCCACCAAGACATGGCTGTCCACCTAAACAGACAGGCCTGGCAAGAAGAGAATTAATCAGAGAAGCAGCCAAGAGGCCCATGGTCAGAGGCGTAGCTTGAAGCTTGTGGGCCCCGATGCAAAAGTTGATATGGCCTCCCCCCCCCACTACCACCCACCATTTCCACTGTGCATGCAGATACACCCACTGCATGCCAAGATACTCAAAATGGCTTAAGAGTTTTGCGTTCCCAGAGTTCCTCCTTTACATCAGAGCACAGGAAACACCGCTGGAGAATCAGAGAACAGGGATCACCGCTGGAAAATCAGAGGACAGGGTCCCCTAGCAGGTCACTTGGCAGAGCTCCTTTCTCATCCCAGCACTGTATACAGATCCCCCCCCCCCCCCCCTACACTACACAGGGCTGGAATCACATTCCTTTACACACAGTCTCTTAGTCTTCACAGGCAGGTTTCTGACTTTTATGTTGCCCTTCTGACCCGTGAAATTCTCTGGTCGGAACGGCAGTGTAGTTGAAGTAGGCAGATACACGCTGTGAAGATCGTGGCTGACTGGCTGTGTTGTAAAGGAATGTGATTTCAGCCATACGGAGGAGGAGCAGTATAGAGTGCCGTAATGGGAAAGGAGCTCAGCAGCCTGGCATAGCATCCAGGGCGGAGGGGGTGGTCAGGGGGCTTTGGGGGGGGGGGGGGGAAACTTAGATCTGGGGGGGGCAAAGCCGCGTGACACAAAATCTGGAGCAGCCCTCAGGGGCCCCTCAGGAGATGTTAAGGGATTGGTTTTAGCAGTTTATGAAGGTTTTTTTGTCAGTGTTGGCAGGTATTGGGGGAAGGTCACCTCCCAGAGGTGTGTGTATTTTCCCCAGTTGTCAGGGAAGTGGGGTAAGCAGACATCTCTGGGTGGGGGGGGGGGGGGGGTACAAAGAATCCCAGCTGGTGACTAGGAGACACTGAGCGGTGTAATACCTCACCAGTAACACCCATCCCATTGTGGCTACAGGAGAGCACTCTTCTCCTCTTAACTCACTGAGCTCGGTTACCATTCTATGTTGCCAGCACACAGCACAGACACTTCCCCATCCTGGGCTGTTCTCACCCCATGCTCCTCTCCATTCACGAAATGGCTCACAGCTTCTCCCCAGCCAATGATATTGGAGGGGTGTGGACTGTGGAAGGCAAAGTGGAAGCCCAGTATTGGAGCATGGCTGTGGGGCCCTAGAGCAGATCAGAGATGGACTTTGTGGAGGATATGATAATATGACAGGGAGGCTGCAGGGGCCCCCTGGAGCTAGGGGTGGGGTTGCGATTGTGACCCCTGCAACCCCTTATGCTACGTCCATGCCCATGGTAACTATGGAGGAGCTATAGGGATCTACAGCTCAGGTGAGAGAATCTGTCCACAGGACAACTTTTAGTCGTACACTCCACAAATCTGGCCTTTATGGAAGAGTGGCAAAAATAAAGCCATTGTTGAAAGAAAGCCAAAAGAAGTCCCCTTTGCAGTTTGTGAGAAGCCATGACACAGCAAATATTTGGAAGAAGGTGTTCTGGTTCGCGGAAAACTAACACTGCAAATCACTCTGAACACACCATCCCCACCGTGAAACATGGTGGTGACAGCATCATGTTGTGGAGATGCTTTTCTTCCGCAGGGACAGGGAAGCTGGCCAGAGTTGATGGGAAGATGGATGAAGCCAAATACAGAGCAATCTTAGAAGAAAACTTGTTAGAGTTTTCAAAAGACTTGAGACTGGGACAGAGGTTCACCTTCCAGCAGGACAACAGCCAGAGCTACAATAAAAGGGTTTAGATCAAATCTTATTCATGTGTTAGAATGGCCCAGTCAACCAGGTAGAAACGTCTGACTTAACCTTTCTACAACAATGGGAAACTGACCTACCTCCAAACTACTTTTTCTCAGATAAGATCAGACTTTTTGCTCACAAAGCCTCCTTGACTAGTAGATACCAGGAAGGAGATTATAAGCTCCTCACATGGTGGTATAGAACTTCAGCCAAATGGCATAGAATGTACCTGCAAGTCCCAAATACATGTTGGCACTGTGGGGAATATGTGGGGACCATTCTACACATATTCTGAGCGTGCCCAAAATGTAATCGTTTTTAGACAGATGTAGAAGCTACCATTAATACGCTGACCTGAGTGTCACTCAGTAGGAATCCGGCGACCTACCTATTGAACAACACCCCAATATCAAACAAGAAATTTAAGAACTCGTTACTGAGGCATTTGCTTACAGCTGCTAGGGCCTGTATTCAGGCTCTGTGGAAAGGTAAGTGTTCCCCTACAATTTTGTATTGGAAGATGAGAATCTCAGATATTCAAGTTATGGAGAGTCTTACCGTGACTTTGAAGGAGAAAGACAACAAATACTGGAAGATCTTCTATAGGGACCAGAAGCTGCTGGGCTCACAGCCAGTGAAGCATCCTGTGGAGTGAACTGGGCAATGAAGTTCCCTCCCTTTTTTTTACCTCCCTTCCCAGGCTGCTCTCTTACTTTGATATGAAAAAATTGTTCAGGGAATTTACAAAGCCCTCTGCATCCGGAATTACAGAGTGGAGCTGAGTAGGTTCGTTTTAAAGTGCTTAACAGTTGACATAATGTGTATTGAATACTGACTATGCTGGGATGTATCTTGTACTATCTTTGTACCTGTTTATTCTTTTTGATAATGGTGTTGTACAATTCCTTGACCTTAAAATAAAAAAAAATAAAAATAAAAATAGGCCCAGTCAAAGTCCAGACCTAAATCCGATAGCGAATCTGTGGCAAGACTTGAAAATTGCTGTTCACAGAGGCTCTCCATCCAATCTGATAGAGCAGAGCTTGAGCTTTTTGGGAAGACCCGTCTTTCATGGTGCACGTTGGCACCAATGACAAAGTCAGAGGAAGATGGAGTGTCCTAAAAAACTTTTAGGGACATAGGAGTTCAATTGAGGAAAAGGACCTCCAAGGTAGTATTCTCAGAAATACTACCGGTACCTTGAGCCTCACCAGAATGGCAGAGGGAGATTAGGGAAGTAAACAAGTGGCTGAGGAGCTGGTGTAGAAAGGAAGGGACAGACTGCACCTTAATGAGGAGGGTGAAGATCTGCTGGGAATGAAGATGGCCAAAAAAAAAAGTTAGAGGGGCTTTTAAACTAGGCGATGGGGGGGGGGGGGGGGGGGGGGGGGGTCAGAGGTAGAGATAGTCAGCACGGAACACATTCCAGAGGGTAGTATTGGGGGCATTAGTGGTAGGTTGACTAAAGCACTAAACCTGAGGGAAGTGGGTAGAGCTACAAAGGGAGCAAACTAAGGGCAAAATAATACTGAGAGTAAGCTATAGGCCCCCTGACCAGAGTGAGGAGGCAGAGGGGGGCCTCCTATCACAATTTGGATTAGCAGCAAGAATGGGAAGTTTATTAGAATGGGGGATTTTAATTATCCAATCATAGACTGGGTGGAAGGAACCACCAATTCCTAAATGTCTTGCAGTACAATTTCATGGGTCAGATGGTAAACGCACCAACTAGAAACAAAGCGTTACTAGACCTACTGATTACCAACATTACAGACCTGATCACGGATGTGGACATACGGGGCAATTTAGGAAACAGCGATCACAGGTCAATTAGTTTCCGTATAAATCACACAAATAGAAAGAATAAGGGGAATACAAAGACACTGAATTTCAAAAGAGCCAACTTCCCTAAACTAGAACCTTGCTAGAAGATATAAATTGGGATAAAATCTTAGGAACAAAGAACACGGAGGAAAAATGGGTATGCTTTAAGAGAATATTAAATAAGGGCATTAGCCAGTGCATCCCAATGGGAAATAAATTTAAAAGAGCTAATAAAAGTCCTGGGTGGCTTAACTACAATGTAAAAATGCATATAAAAGCAAAGGAGAAGGCCTTCAAAAAATACAAGGCTGAGGGGTCATCATCAGCATTCCAACTTTACAAAGAATCCAACAAGAAATGTAAGGGTGCAATCAGGGTAGCTAAGATAGAACATGATGGTGGTGGTGCTGGTGCCACAACACTGTAAGTCCTCACAGTTACTCTTGGTCGGCGCTGGAACGGGCCCTGCTGTGAAATATTATATCAATAATTGTAATTACATGCACCTGTTAAACAAACATGGCCTGAAAAATTGGGCCTTAGGCACTGGTGCCACAACACTGCAACCCCTCACAGATACTCTAGTTGGAGTGCAGGAATGAGCCCTGCTGCAAAGTATTGCATCAAAAATTGTAATTACATGCCCCTTGTTAAACGGGGGCTGAAAAATTGGGCCTTAGGCACTGGTGCTGGTGCCACGACACTGCAACCTCTCCCAAATACTCTAGTTGGAGTGCAGGAATGAGCCCTGCTGCAAAGCATTGCATCAAAAATTGTAATTTCATGCCCCTGTTAAACAGGGTCTGAAAAATTGGGCCTTAGGCACTGGTGGCGGCACCCAGAACCAAAAATGTTCTTCCAAGCTATCAGCAGGATCATTGAGGAGGAAGAGGATAGTCAGTCCACATAACAGGACAGTCACTCAGCATCAGCATAGGCAGTCTTGAAGGGATGTGACATTTCAAAAAAAATTATTCGGTTACATCAGCTTCAGGTGCTTGGTAGCTGGTGGTGATCCAAGACTGATTCATCTTCATGAAGGTCAGTCGATCAACCGAGTCGGTGGACAGGCGCACCCTGTGATCGGTTACAAAGCCTCCAGCAGCACTGAATGTGCATTTCGAAAGAACGCTGGATGCAGGACAGGCCAGTAGCTCAATTGCATACTGTGCAAGATCCTCAAGACCCAGTAAGCCAGAGAATTTTCGGTTGGAAAGGTGTCCAAGTCTGACTTTGCCCCTAGGTATTCCTGCACCATGTAAATCAGACACTGGCGATGGTTGCTAGAACCGATCATACCTTGGGGCTGCGGACTAAAAAATTGTCTGAACGCATCGGTCAGACGCCCACCTTTTCCACCGCTCCTTCTGTTGCTGACCGAAGCCTTAGCAATTCGTTGTCGAGGACCAGGAGTTTGTAACCTCCCAGTCTCTGGGAACGCGTTGCACAGACTTTTCTGCAAGGCCTCCCGGAGATATCTCATCCTCTGCGACGGCAAGATAAGGTCCGCAACCTTACCCTTTTACCATAGTTCAAGGAGAGTGGCCAGCCAGTAATGGTCCCTCTCCTTGATCCAAAGAATACGAAGATCCTTCCGCAGGCTTTGCAGGATCAGAGAGGCCATGCAGTGTAGGTTAGCTGAGGCATTCGGTCCGGAGTCCTCTGGGTCACTAAGGACGACATTATCTGCAGCCACCTCCTCCCAGCCACGTACAAGTCCACGGGTTTCTTGGGACTGTAAATCATCCCTAAACGACTGCTGCTGCTGATGCTGAGTGCCAGGCTCCACCTCCATGCTGATACAATCCTCCTCCTCCTCCTTCTATTCCTGTGTGATGTGTGGGACAGAAGGAACACTGTCTGGATAAAGGGGGCCTGGAGAGGCAAGAAAGTCCTCCTCTTCCTGCCACTGTTCTGCCTCAAGTACCCTGTCCATTATTCCACACAGCTTATGCTCCAACAGGTGGACAAGAGGTACAGTGTCACTGATGCATGCACTGTCACTGCTCACCATCCTCGTGGCCTCCTCAAATGGTGACAGGACAGTGCATGCATCCCTGATCATGCCCCACTGGAGTGGTGAAAAAAAACGAGCTCCCCTGACCCTGTCCTGGTGCAGCCGCTGCAGCATGGCCAACGTTGAGTTCCCCCTGGTGGGCATGTCACATATAAGGCGGTTCTTGGGCAGGTTCAACTCCTTTTGCAGCTCAGCCAACCGAGCACTGGCATTATATGATCAGCAGAAATGCACACAGACTTTTCTGGCCTGCCTCAGGACATCCTGTAAGCCCGGGTACCTGCCCAAGAACCGTTGCACCACCAGGTTAAGGACGTGAGCCACACAGGGCACATGGGTCAGTTGTCCCTGTCGAAAGGCAGATAGGAGGTTGGTGCCATTGTCGCAAACCATGATTCCTGGCTTAAGCTGAAGTGGTGTCAACCACCTCTCTGCCTGCCCCTGCAGAGCTGACAGAACCTCTGCCCCAGTGTGGCTCCTGTCCCCCAAACACACCAGCTCAAGCACGGCATGGCATCTTTTTGCCTGTGTACTTGCGTAGCCCCTTGAATGCCTACGAAGCACCGCTGGTTCCGAGGACAAAGCACAGGAAGAGGCCATGGAGGAAGAAGAAGAGGAGGGGGTGGAGAGAGGTGTGTCACAAGCAGTAATAGCATTTTGAAGGCGTGGTGGCGGAACAACCTCCAACACTACTGCACCTTGTCCTGCATCCTTCCCAGCTGCCAAAAGAGTGACCCAATGGGCCATAAAAGACAGGTAACGTCCCTGTCCATGCCTGCTGGACCATGAGTCAGTGGTAATATGCACCTTACCGCTGACCGCCCTGTCCAGCGAGGCATGGACATTGCTTTCCACATGTCGGTAGAGAGCCAGAATCGCCTTCTGTGAGAAAAAGTGGCGTTTGGGAACCTGCCACTGAGGAACCGCACATTGCACAAACTCACGGAAGGGGGCCAAGTCTACCAACTGAAAAGGCAGCAGTTGAAGTGCTAGCAATTTAGCCAAGCTGTTTTGACGGTCCAGCAGCTGGGGCAGGAAAATTTGCCTGGTACAATCGGACGTTGGTGTACTGCTAGCAGAGTGCCCGCAAGTACTTGGCTGTGACACACCTAATTCTACACCTTCATTCCTCTCAGTGCAGCTTTCAGAGAGGACTGAAGATATAGTGGGGTTGGAGATCCCAGCTGATGAGGAGCAAGGAGAAGTCCGCTTTGTTCTTTGGTGTGGGTCTTTAAGGTACGCTTGCCAATGAGCTGCAAGGCAGGTCAACATATGTCTGGTGAAGCATGTGGTGCCCAAGCGGCTGATGTTTTGGCCACGCGAGATACGCTTGAGACATATGTTGCAAATAACAGCGGTGCAATCTGCTGCCCTCGTCTCAAAAAAGGCCCACACCAAAGAACTTTTGGAATAATGCGTAGAGGCAGCGCCCTGCACAGGCGGAGCTCTGCGGTGTGATTCAGTCGGTGTGCTGCCCTTAAGCTGGCCCCCGGAGGGCATCCTGCCTCATTGGAGTTGTGCCTCCTCCTCTCTCTTATCAGGCACCCACGTGGAGTCAGTGACCTCATCATCCCCTCCCTCTTCATCACTGGAGCAAACCTGGCAGTATGCTGCAGCTGGTGGAACATGACTGCCAGATTGCTGTCCTTGAGCATCCCCTCTCTCTGCGCTCACACTACTGCCTTCCTCTAGCTGGGTATCATCATCAGAGCCTTCAAAACACCGGGCATCCAACTGGAGCATGTACCTAACACTGTGGTCAAACAGTTTGGGGGACTCCTCAGGAGGACATGGTGGGCCTAGGGAAGGAGTGACTGATGACATTGAGACGAGGGAAGAGGACGCATTGGCAGCTGCTTTGCCAGTACCCTGAGCCTGGGGGAGAAAGGATGAGGAGGATGAGGAGGGCTTGGTCATCCACTCTACCAAGTCTTCGGCATGATGCGGCTCAACACATCCAGCTGCCGAAAATAAGGACAAGCGTGTCCCATGGCCACGTGCTGATGACGATGCACCGCGTCCATGACCAGCACTGTTGCCTCTAGACACAGAGCTTGCTTGCCCTCTTTTATTGGCTCGTGACTGTCTGCCTCTCCCTGTTCGCCTTCCAGATATACTAATGGCCTGCAGGGGGATGGGAAAACCAGCAATAAGGGGTAGCTTCAGGTGTATACTGTTCAGGAGGCACCTACACCCACTGTAACTGCTGCAGATGCCTGTGTTACACTAACAGAACAACACCAGCAATAAGGGGTAGCTTCAGGTGTATAATGTGCAGGAGGCACCTACACCCACTGAAACTGCTGCAGATGCCTGAGTTGCACAACAGAACAACACCAGCAAAAAGGGGTAGCTTCAGGTGTATACTGTGCAGGAGGCACCTACACTCACTGAAACTGCTGCAGATGCCTGTGTTACACAACAGAACAACACCAGCAATAAGAGGTAGCTTCAGGTGTATACTGTGCAGTAGGGATGGGCCCGGTGTTCGATTCGAACCCATGTTCGAATCGAACATCGGCCGTTCTTCCGCTCGTCGAGTCCAGAACAAATTTGTGTGATGCGAACGGTCCACAATGCACTGCGCCAGTCGCAGTGCATTGCTGGCTGATGATTAGGGATGGGCCCGGTGCTCGATGTGAACCCACGTTCGCATCGAGCACCGGGCGTTCGCTCGCTCGGCGAGCCCAGAACTATTTGGGCCGTTCGCATCACATTCGTGTGATGCGAGCGGCCCCCGCAATGCATTGCGGCCGGCGCGGCCGGCGCAGTGCATTGCTGGCTGATAATTGGCCAAGCATGCACTGTGACCCCGCATGCTTGGCCAATCACAGCGCCGGAAATTCGGAGAGCAATAATCGGCTACAGGCAGGACGCCTGTAGCCAATTAAAGCTCAGGGGCTTTAGTACACGCCCCACCATTTAAAAGGCCGCCACGCCGTCGGCGCCGGTCACATGAGTTCCGGCTTTAGGAGAGATCAGTCTGCTGATTCTGTCTTTGCTTGATACATTGCTCCAGAAAGATTTGCTCTTCTTTGCTAAACCATTGGCTAGTTCTTTGCTAAACCATTGCTACCTAAGTCATTGATCGTTCATTGCTGCTGATTGTGTTTTTAGCTGCTGCTGGGGATTAGTCTGGTGCGTGCTTACTGTTAGTACAGTATTGCAGTAGTACCAACCGCAGTGCTGTTAGCACAGCATTGCACCCCAAAGGCACCCATAGGACTTCTAGTGTGTTAGTGGCAGCAAACAGAGCTCCCATATTTTCTTCTCAGAAGCACCCATAGGACTTCTAGTGTGTTAGTGGCATCACACAGAGCTCCCATATTTTCTTCCCAGAAGCACCCATAGGACTTCTAGTGTGTTAGTGGCATCACACAGAGCTCCCATATTTTCTTCCCAGAAGCACCCATAGGACTTCTAGTGTGTTAGTGGCATCACACAGAGCTCCCATATTTTCTTCCCAGAAGCACCCATAGGACTTCTAGTGTGTTAGTGGCATCACACAGAGCTCCCATATTTTCTTCCCAGAAGCACCCATAGGACTTCTAGTGTGTTAGTGGCATCACACAGAGCTCCCATATTTACTTCCCAGAAGCACCCATAGGACTTCTAGTGTGTTAGTGGCATCACACAGAGCTCCCATATTTTCTTCCCAGAAGCACCCATAGGACTTCTAGTGTGTTAGTGGCATCACACAGAGCTCTTATATTTTCTTCCCAGGAGCACCCATAGGACTTCTAGTGTGTTAGTGGCATCACACAGAGCTCCCATATTTTCTTCCCAGAAGCACCCATAGGACTTCTAGTGTGTTAGTGGCATCACACAGAGCTCCCATATTTTCTTCCCAGAAGCACCCATAGGACTTCTAGTGTGTTAGTGGCATCACACAGAGCTCCTATATTTTCTTCCCAGCAGCACCCATAGGACTTCTAGTGTGTTAGTGGCATCACACAGAGCTCCCATATTTTCTTAGCAGAAGCACCCATAGGACTTCTAGTGTGTTAGTGGCATCACACAGAGCTCCCATATTTTCTTCCCAGAAGCACCCATAGGACTTCTAGTGTGTTAGTGGCATCACACAGAGCTCCTATATTTTCTTCTCAGCAGCACCCATAGGACTTCTAGTGTGTTAGTGGCATCACACAGAGCTCCCATATTTTCTTCCCAGAAGCACCCATAGGACTTCTAGTGTGTTAGTGGCATCACACAGAGCTCCTATATTTTCTTCTCAGCAGCACCCATAGGACTTCTAGTGTGTTAGTGGCATCACACAGAGCTCCCATATTTTCTTCCCAGAAGCACCCATAGGGCTTCTAATGTGTTAGTGGCATCACACAGAGCTCCTATATTTTCTTCTCAGCAGCACCCATAGGACTTCTAGTGTGTTAGTGGCATCACACAGAGCTCCTATATTTTCTTCCCAGAAGCACCCATAGGGCTTCTAGTGTGTTAGTGGCATCACACAGAGCTCCTATATTTTCTTCCCAGAAGCACCCATAGGACTTCTAGTGTGTTAGTGGCATCACACAGAGCTCCTATATTTTCTTCCCAGAAGCATCCATAGGACTTCTAGTGTGTTAGTGGCATCACACAGAGCTTCTATATTTTCTTCCCAGAAGCACCCATAGGGCTTCTAGTGTGTTAGTGGCATCACACAGAGCTCCTATATTTTCTTCCCAGCAGCACCCATAGGACTTCTAGTGTGTTAGTGGCATCACACAGAGCTCCTATATTTTCTTCCCAGAAGCACCCATAGGGCTTCTAGTGTGTTAGTGGCATCACACAGAGCTCCTATATTTTCTTCCCAGAAGCACCCATAGGACTTCTAGTGTGTTAGTGGCATCACACAGAGCTCCTATATTTTCTTCCCAGAAGCACCCATAGGACTTCTAGTGTGTTAGTGGCATCACACAGAGCTCCTATATTTTCTTCCCAGCAGCACCCATAGGACTTCTAGTGTGTTAGTGGCATCACACAGAGCTCCTATATTTTCTTCCCAGCAGCACCCATAGGACTTCTAGTGTGTTAGTGGCATCACACAGAGCTCCTATATTTTCTTCCCAGAAGCACCCATAGGACTTCTAGTGTGTTAGTGGCATCACACAGAGCTCCTATATTTTCTTCTCAGCAGCACCCATAGGACTTCTAGTGTGTTAGTGGCAGCACACAGAGCTCCTATATTTTCTTCTCAGCAGCACCCATAGGACTTCTAGTGTGTTAGTGGCATCACACAGAGCTCCCATATTTTCTTCCCAGAAGCACCCATAGGGCTTCTAGTGTGTTAGTGGCATCACACAGAGCTCCTATATTTTCTTCCAGAAGCACCCATAGGACTTCTAGTGTGTTAGTGGCATCACACAGAGCTCCCATATTTTCTTCCCAGAAGCACCCATAGGGCTTCTAGTGTGTTAGTGGCATCACACAGAGCTCCTATATTTTCTTCCCAGCAGCACCCATAGGACTTCTAGTGTGTTAGTGGCATCACACAGAGCTCCTATATTTTCTTCCCAGAAGCACCCATAGGGCTTCTAGTGTGTTAGTGGCATCACACAGAGCTCCTATATTTTCTTCCCAGAAGCACCCATAGGACTTCTAGTGTGTTAGTGGCATCACACAGAGCTCCTATATTTTCTTCCAGAAGCACCCATAGGACTTCTAGTGTGTTAGTGGCATCACACAGAGCTTCTATATTTTCTTCCCAGAAGCACCCATAGGGCTTCTAGTGTGTTAGTGGCATCACACAGAGCTCCTATATTTTCTTCTCAGCAGCACCCATAGGACTTCTAGTGTGTTAGTGGCATCACACAGAGCTCCTATATTTTCTTCCCAGAAGCACCCATAGGGCTTCTAGTGTGTTAGTGGCATCACACAGAGCTCCTATATTTTCTTCCCAGAAGCACCCATAGGACTTCTAGTGTGTTAGTGGCATCACACAGAGCTCCTATATTTTCTTCCCAGAAGCACCCATAGGACTTCTAGTGTGTTAGTGGCATCACACAGAGCTCCTATATTTTCTTCCCAGCAGCACCCATAGGGCTTCTAGTGTGTTAGTGGCATCACACAGAGCTCCTATATTTTCTTCCAGCAGCACCCATAGGACTTCTAGTGTGTTAGTGGCATCACAGAGCTCCTATATTTTCTTCCCAGAAGCACCCATAGGACTTCTAGTGTGTTAGTGGCATCACACAGAGCTCCTATATTTTCTTCTCAGAAGCACCCATAGGACTTCTAGTGTGTTAGTGGCAGCACACAGAGCTCCTATATTTTCTTCTCAGCAGCACCCATAGGACTTCTAGTGTGTTAGTGGCATCACACAGAGCTCCCATATTTTCTTCCCAGAAGCACCCATAGGGCTTCTAGTGTGTTAGTGGCATCACACAGAGCTCCTATATTTTCTTCTCAGCAGCACCCATAGGACTTCTAGTGTGTTAGTGGCATCACACAGAGCTCCTATATTTTCTTCCCAGAAGCACCCATAGGGCTTCTAGTGTGTTAGTGGCATCACACAGAGCTCCTATATTTTCTTCCCAGAAGCACCCATAGGACTTCTAGTGTGTTAGTGGCATCACACAGAGCTCCTATATTTTCTTCCCAGAAGCATCCATAGGACTTCTAGTGTGTTAGTGGCATCACACAGAGCTTCTATATTTTCTTCCCAGAAGCACCCATAGGGCTTCTAGTGTGTTAGTGGCATCACACAGAGCTCCTATATTTTCTTCTCAGCAGCACCCATAGGACTTCTAGTGTGTTAGTGGCATCACACAGAGCTCCTATATTTTCTTCCCAGAAGCACCCATAGGGCTTCTAGTGTGTTAGTGGCATCACACAGAGCTCCTATATTTTCTTCCCAGAAGCACCCATAGGACTTCTAGTGTGTTAGTGGCATCACACAGAGCTCCTATATTTTCTTCCCAGAAGCACCCATAGGACTTCTAGTGTGTTAGTGGCATCACACAGAGCTCCTATATTTTCTTCTCAGCAGCACCCATAGGACTTCTAGTGTGTTAGTGGCATCACACAGAGCTCCTATATTTTCTTCCCAGAAGCACCCATAGGACTTCTAGTGTGTTAGTGGCATCACACAGAGCTCCTATATTTTCTTCTCAGCAGCACCCATAGGACTTCTAGTGTGTTAGTGGCAGCACACAGAGCTCCTATATTTTCTTCTCAGCAGCACCCATTTTTTATACTATATACACTACCGACTACAATGGCTGGAAGACCGCCAAGGAGAGGCAGAGCGTGCCGAGGCAAGAACACAGGGCAGGCAGGCTCTGTTTCTAGAGACAACAGTGCTAGCCGTGGACATGGTCGTGCATCGTCATCAGCACGTGGCCATGGGACACGCTTGTCTTTGTTTTCGGCAGCTGGACATGTGGAGCCGCATCATGCCGAAGGCTTGGTAGAAAGGATGACCAAGCCCTCCTCATCCTCCTCATCATCCTCTCTCACCCAGGCTCAGGGTACTGGCAGAGCAGCTGCCAACGCGTACTCAATGGCATCATCAGCCACCCCTTCCCTAGACCCACCATGTCCTCCTGAGGAGTCCCCCGAACTCTTTGAGCACAGTGTTGGGTACATGCTCCAGGAGGATGCCCAACGATTCGAAGGCTCGGATGATGATACCCAGCTTGAGGAAGTCAGTAGTGTGCGCGCAGAGAGAGGGGATGCTGAAGGACAGCAATCTGGCAGTACTGTTCCACAAGCTGCAGCTTACTGCCAGGTTTGCTCTAGTGGTGAAGAGGGAGGGGATGATGAGGTCACTGACTCCACGTGGGTGCCTGGAGGGAGAGAGGAGGATGTGGCGTCACATGTCCAACGAGGCAGGATGCCCCCTGGAGGCCAGCTAGAGGCCAGCACACCAACTGTACCACACCGCAGAGCTCCGCCTGTGCAGGGCGCTGCCTCTGCACGTTATCAGAAAAGTTCTTTGGTGTGGGCCTTTTTTGAGACGAGTGCATCAGATCGCACCACTGCTATTTGCAATATTTGTCTCAAGCGTATCTCGCGTGGCCAAAACATCAGCCGCTTGGGCACCACAAGCATGAGCAGACATATGTCGACCTGCCATGCAGCTCGTTGGCAAGCACACATAAAAGACCCACACCAAAGAACAAAGCAGACCTCTCCTTGCTCCTCATCAGCTGGGATCTCCATCCCCACTATATCTTCAGTCCTCTCTGAAAGCTGCTCTGAGAGGACTGAAGGTGTAGAATTAGGTGTGTCACAACCAAGTACTTGCAGAACACCGACGTCCGATTGTAGCAGGCAAATTTCCCTGCCCCAGCTGCTGGACCGTCGAAAGAAGTATACTCCCAGCCATCCACATGCCCAGCGGTTGAATGCTAGCTTGGCTAAATTGCTAGCACTTCAACTGCTGCCTTTTCAGTTGGTAGACTCGGCCCCCTTCCGTGAGTTTGTTCAATGTGCGGTTCCTCAGTGGCCGGTTCCCAAACGCCACTTTTTCTCACGGAAGGCGATTCCGTCTCTCTACCGGCATGTGGAAGGCAATGTCCATGCCTCGCTGGACAGGGCGGTCAGCGGTAAGGTGTATATTACCGCTGACTCATGGTCCAGCAGGCATGGACAGGGACGTTATCTTTCTTTCACGGCCCATTGGGTCACTCTATTGGCAGCTGGGAGGGATGCAGGACAAGGTGCAGTAGTGTTGGAGGTTGTTCCTCCACCACGACTCCAAAATGCTACTACTGGTTGTGACACACATCTCTCCTCCACCCCCTCCTCTTCTTCTTCCTCCAGTGCTCTGTCCTCGGAACCAGCGGTGCCCTGTAGGCGTACAAGGGGCTACGCGAGTACGCAGGCAAAAAGATGCCATGCCGTGCTTGCGCTGGTGTGTTTGGGGGACAGGAGCCACACTGGGCCAGAGGTTCTGGCAGCTCTGCAGGGGCAGGCCGAGAGGTGGTTGACGCCACGCCAGTTTAAGCCAGGAATGGTCGTTTCTGACAATGGCACCAAACTCCTCTCCGCCCTGCGACAGGGGCAGCTCACCCATGTGCCCTGTATGGCTCACTTCCTCAACCTGGTGGTGCAGCGGTTCTTGGGCAGGTTCCCAGGCTTACAGGATGTCCTGAGGCAGGCCAGGAAAGTCTGTGTGCATTTCCGCCGATCTTATAATGCCAGTGCTCGGCTGACTGAGCTGCAAAAGGAGCTGAACCTGCCCAAGAACCGCCTAATATGTGACATGCCCACCAGGTGGAACTCAACGTTGGCCATGCTGCAGCGACTGCACACGCAGCAGAGGGCCATCAATGAGTACCTTTGCGACTACGGCACCAGGACAGGGTCAGGAGAGCTTGGCTTTTTTTCCCCACGCCAGTGGAGCATGATCAGGGATGCATGCACTGTCCTCTCACCATTTGAGGAGGCCACGAGGATGGTGAGCAGTGACAGTGCATGCATCAGTGACACTGTACCTCTTGTCCACCTGTTGGAGCATACGCTGCGTGGGATAATGGACAGGGCACTTGAGGCAGAACAGAGGCAGGAAGAGGAGGACTTCCTTGCCTCTCAAGGCCCCCTTTATCCAGACAGTGTTCCTTCTGTCCCACCCATCACACAGGAAGAGGATGAGGAGGATTGTGTGAGCATGGAGGTGGAGCCTGGCACTCAGCATCAGCAGCAGCAGTCTTTTAGGGATGATGTACAGTCCCAACAAACCAGTGGACTTGTACGTGGCTGGGAGGAGGTGGCTGGCGATCATGTCATCCTCAGTGACCCAGAAGACTCCGGACTCCGGACTCAGCTAACCTATGCTGCATGGCCTCCCTGATCCTGCAAAGCCTGCGGAAGGATCCTCGTGTTCTTCGGATCAAGGAGAGGGACCATTACTGGCTGGCCACTCTCCTTGATCCACGGTACAAGGGTAAGGTTGCGGACCTTATCTTGCCGTCGCAGAGGGAGCAGAGGATGAGACATCTCAGGGAGGCCTTGCAGAAAGGTCTGTGCAACGCGTTCCCAGAAACTGGGAGGTTACAAACTCCTGTTCCTGGACGACGAGTTGCTGAGGCTTCGGTCAGTAGCAGAAGGAGCGGTGGAGAAGGTGGACGTCTGACCGATGCGTTCAGACAATTTTTTAGTCCGCAGCCCCAAGGTATGATCGGTTCCAGCAACCGTCGCCAGCGTCTGATATACATGGTGCAGGAATACCTAGGGGCAAGGTCAGACTTGGACACCTTTCCCACCGAAAATCATCTGGCTTACTGGGTCCTGAGGATGGATCACTGGCCATAGCTTGCACAGTATGCAATTGAGCTACTGGCCTGTCCTGCATCCAGCGTTCTTTCCGAACGCACATTCAGTGCTGCTGGAGGATTTGTCACCGATCATAGGGTGCGCCTGTCCACCGACTCGGTTGATCGACTGACCTTCATAAAAATGAATCAGACTTGGATCACCACCAGCTACCAGGCACCTGAAGCGGATATAACAGAATAATTTATAATGTCACATCCCTTCAAGACTGCCTATGCTGATGCTGAGTGACTGTCCTGTTATGTTCACTGACTATCCTCTTCCTCCTCCTCAATGATCCATGCCACCACACCAGTGCCTAAGGCACAATTTTTCCGCCCCTGTATAACAGGGGCGTGTACTTACAATTTTTTTAAAAAATGCTTCGCAACAGGTGTGACTGCTGTGCTCCAAGTACAGTATCTGTGAGGGGTTGCAGTGTTGTGGCACCAGCACCAGTGCCTAAGGCACAATTTTTCAGCCCCCGTTGCGGCGTGTAATTACAATTTTTAGGCAATGCTTTGCAACAGGTCTCATTGCTGTGCTAAGAGTACAGTATCTGTGAGGGGTTGCAGTGTTGTGGCACCAGCACCAATGCCTAAGGCACAATTTTTCAGCCCCTGTTTAACAGGGGCGTGTAATTACAATCTTGATCTAATAGTTCACAGCAGGGCCCATTCCTGCGCCCAACAAAACTAACTATGAGGGCCTACAGTCTTGTGGCAACACCGTCCACCACCACCACCACCACCGCCAAAGGCCCAATTTTTCTGCCCTGTTCAACAGGTGCATGCAATTCCAAATCTTGATCTAATAACTCACAGCAGGGCCCATTCCTGCACCCACCAAGAGTATCTGTGAGGGGTTGCAGTCTTGTGGCACCAGCACCACCACCCCCACCACCAAAGGCACAATTTTTCAGCCCGGTTCAACAGGGGCGTGCAAGTACAAATCTTGATCTATTAGTTCACAGCAGGGCCCATTCCTGCGCCCAACAAAACTAACTATGAGGGCCTACAGTCTTGTGGCAACACCGTCCACCACCACCACCACCACCGCCAAAGGCCGAATTTTTCTGCCCTGTTCAACAGGTGCATGCAATTCCAAATCTTGATCTAATAACTCACAGCAGGGCCCATTCCTGCACCCACCAAGAGTAACTGTGAGGGCTTACAGTCTTGTGACAACACCGTCCACCACCACCACCACCACCACCACCACCAAAGGCCCAATTTTTCTGCCCGGTTCAACAGGTGCATGCAAGTACAAATCTTGATCTATTAACTCACAGCAGGGCCCATTCCTGTGCCCACCAGTCTTGTGGCTACACCAACATCTAATAGGGCAAATTTCTACTTTCAAACATCCAACTTACAAATGACTCCTACTTGCAAACGGAAAGAGAAAACAGGAAGTGAGAGGAAATCTACCCCTAGGAAGGGAAATTCTATCCTGTTAGATTTAATTTAGGAAAAAGGTATCTCCTCTCTACTGATGCTTTATCACCAATCCTTGTTTCAATTAAAACCCCACTTTTCCAAAAACATTTGTCATTGGAACGGAAAGTGAGGTGACATGTTTTGAACAGATGTGCAAAGACAGCAAATGTTACAGGGGTGATAACCTATAACCTATAACCTATAACCCTATGTTCTCCAAAAAGCTTAAAAATTGATTTTTTTTTTGGGATGGACCTACACTTCATAATGTACCTGTTCAGATTCTACTTAAGAACAAACCTACAGTCCGTGTCTTGTTTGCACCACCTATATAGTGCTGTTCAGAGTATATAGGGTTGTAGGTATAGGGTTTTATTTTGGGTGCGGGGTCCCCCTTAATATCCATACAAGACCCAAAGGGGCTGGGGTGGGGGGGGTGATGGGGTAGCCATGCCATTTTTCTCAAGGATTTTCAACCATATGGCGGCCAGGACAAGACATGACATTAAAGCCGCAAGTGGTTTTAAATGGCTTCTTTCGCGTCCATTATAACGAATAGGGTTCGAAAATTCGCGCAAACTTTCGGTCCGTTCGAAGGTTCTGGTGCGAACCGAACCCGGGGGTGTTCGGCTCATCCCTACTGATGATTGGCCAAGCATGCACTGTGACCCCGCATGCTTGGCCAATCATAGAGCCCGGGGCGAGGAGAGCAATAATTGGCCACAGGCAGGATGCCTGTAGCCAATTATAGCTCAGGGGGTTTAGTACAGGCCCCACACGCGCCGGCGGCCTCATGGAGTGTGTTCATGTAGTGTGTTCCGGCGTAAGGAACAGTCAGTGTCAGTGACATTATCTGCTTGTGATTCATTTCTGTTTGTGGATTCTGGGGATTAGTGTAGGGAAAGAGGAAAAATAGGCAGGGATAGTTTATTCTTCTCAGTGCTGTTCTCAATCTCTACCAATCCAGCCATCTGCAGGAGTAGTTAGTGTGTGTGCGTGCTGTATTAGTATAGCACAGCAGTAGCACACTAAACCACCTTACCCTGTATCTGCCCTTCTGGCCTGTTGCCATCTAAGGCAGCCAGACAGCCATCTGCAGGAGTTAGTGTGTGTGTGTGTGTGCTCTGTGACTATAAGACAGCACACTAAACCACCTTACCCTGTATCTGCCCTTCTGGCCAGGTGTCATCTAAGGCAGCCAGCCAGCCAGCCAGCCATCTGCAGGAGATAGTGTGTGTGTGCTCTGTGACTATAAGAAAGCACACTAAACCACTTCACCCTGTATCTGCTCTTCTGGCCAGGTGTCATCTAAGGCAGAATCGCCAGCCAGCCAGCCATCTGCAGGAGATAGTGTGTGTGTGTGTGTGCTCTGTGACTATAAGACAGCACAATAAACCACCTTACCCTGTATCTGCCCTTCTGGCCTGTTGTAATCTAAGGCAGCCAGCCAGCCATCTGCAGGAGTTAGTGTGTGTGTGTGTGTGTGTGTGTGTGTGCTCTGTGTGTGTGTGTTTGCTCTGTGACTATAAGAAAGCACACTAAACCACTTAACCCTGTATCTGCCCTTCTGGCCAGGTGTCATCTAAGGCAGCCAGCCAGCCATCTGCAGGAGATAGTGTGTGTGCTCTGTGACTATAAGAAAGCACAATAAACCACCTTACCCTGTATCTGCCCTTCTGGCCTGTTGTAATCTAAGGCAGCCAGCCAGCCATCTGCAGGAGTTAGTGTGTGTGTGTGTGTGTGTGTGTGTGTGTGTGTGTGTGTGTGTGTGTGTGTGTGTGTGTGTGTGTGTGTGTGTGTGTGTGTTTGCTCTGTGACTATAAGAAAGCACACAAAACCACTTAACCCTGTATCTGCCCTTCTGGCCAGGTGTCATCTAAGGCAGCCAGCCAGCCAGCCAGCCATCTGCAGGAGATAGTGTGTGTGTGTGTGTGTGTGTGCTCTGTGACTATAGGAAAGCACACTAAACCACTTAACCCTGTATCTGCCCTTATGGCCAGGTGTCATCTAAGGCATCCAGCCAGTCAGCCATCTGCAGGAGATAGTGTGTGTGTGTGTGTGTGTGTGCTCTGTGACTATAAGAAAGCACACTAAACCACTTAACCCTGTATCTGCCCTTCTGACCAGGTGTCATCTAAGGCAGCCAGCCAGCCAGCAATCTGCAGGAGATAGTGTGTGTGTGTTTGTGTGTGTGTGTGTGTGTGTGTGTGTGTGTGTGTGTGTGTGTGCTCTGTGACTATAAGAAAGCACACTAAACCACTTAACCCTGTATCTGCCCTTCTGGCCAGGTGTCTAAGGATCTAAGGCAGCCAGCCAGCCATCTGCAGGATATAGTGTGTGTGTGTGTGTGCTCTGTGACTATAAGACAGCACAATAAACCACCTTACCCTGTATCTACCCTTCTGGCCTGTTGTCATCTAAGGCAGCCAGCCAGCCATCTGCAGGAGTTAGTATGTGTGTGTGTGCTCTGTGACTATAAGAAAGCACACTAAACCACTTAACCCTGTATCTGCCCTTCTGGCCAGGTGTCATCTAAGGCAGAATCGCCAGCCAGCCAGCCATCTGCAGGAGATAGTGTGTGTGTGTGTGCTCTGTGACTATCAAGCCCCATACACACGGTCGGATTTTTGCATGGATTCTGTCCGATCGGACAATGTTGTTGAAAAATCAGACCGTGTGTATGCACCATCGGACAGTGTACGTCGTATTGTCCGACGGACAAAGTCCTATCTCCTGCTGGATAGATTTTCCGACAACACGGTCCGATCACACCAAATCCGATCGTGTGTACGGTTGTCCGGCCGGACAAAGTGCTACGCATGCTCAGATCACATTACAAGACCAAAGCTATTGGCTACTAGCCTCTACGTAGTCCCGTCGTAGGCAACAAACGTCACCACGTTCAGAATGATCGGATTTTCCGACAACTTTGTCCGACCGTGTGTACGCAAAACCAACATCAGACAAAGTATGACGGACATGGTCTGACGGACCTGGTCCTCGGATAATGTGTGCGTGTGTATGGGGCTTAAGACAGCACAATAAACCACCTTACCCTGTATCTGCCCTTCTGGCCTGTTGTAATCAAAGTCAGCCAGCCAGCCATCTGCAGGAGTTAGTGTGTGTGTGTGTGTGTGTGTGTGCTCTGTGACTATAAGAAAGCACACTAAACCACTTAACCCTGTATCTGCCCTTCTGGCCAGGTGTCATCTAAGGCAGCCAGCCAGCCATCAGCCATCTGCAGGAGATAGTGTGTGTGTGTGTGCTCTGTGACTATAAGAAAGCACACTAAACCACTTAACCCTGTATCTGCCCTTCTGGGCAGGTGTCATCTAAGGCAGCCAGCCAGCCAGCCATCTGCAGGAGATAGTGTGTGTGTGTGTGTGTGTGTGTGTGTGTGTGTGTGTGTGTGTGTGTGCTCTGTGACTATAAGAAAGCACACTAAACCACTTAACCCTGTATCTGCCCTTCTGGCCAGGTGTCATCTAAGGCAGCCAGCCAGCCATCTGCAGGAGATAGTGTGTGTGTGTGTGTGTGTGTGTGTGTGTGTGTGTGCTCTGTGACTATAAGAAAGCACACTAAACCACTTAACCCTGTATCTGCCCTTCTGGCCAGTTGTCATCTAAGGCAGCCAGCCAGCCATCTGCAGGAGATAGTGTGTGTGTGTGTGCTCTGTGACTATAAGAAAGCACACTAAACCACTTAACCCTGTATCTGCCCTTCTGACCAGGTGTCATCTAAGGCAGAATCGCCAGCCATCTGCAGGAGATAGTGTGTGTGTGTGTGTGTGTGTATGTGTGTGTGCTCTGTGACTATAGGAAAGCACACTAAACCACTTAACCCTGTATCTGCCCTTCTGGCCAGGTGTCTAAGGATCAAAGGCAGCCAGCCAGCCATCTGCAGGATATAGTGTGTGTGTGTGTGTGCTCTGTGACTATAAGACAGCACAATAAACCACCTTACCCTGTATCTACCCTTCTGGCCTGGTGTCATCTAAGGCAGCCAGCCAGCCATCTGCAGGAGTTAGTATGTGTGTGTGTGCTCTGTGACTATAAGAAACCACACTAAACCACTTAACCCTGTATCTGCCCTTCTGGCCAGGTGTCATCTAAGGCAGAATCGCCAGCCAGCCAGCCATCTGCAGGAGATAGTGTGTGTGTGTGTGCTCTGTGACTATAAGACAGCACAATAAACCACCTTACCCTGTATCTGCCCTTCTGGCCTGTTGTAATCAAAGGCAGCCAGCCAGCCATCTGCAGGAGATAGTGTGTGTGTGTGTGTGTGTGTGTGTGCTCTGTGACTATAAGAAAGCACACTAAACCACTTAACCCTGTATCTGCCCTTCTGGCCAGGTGTCATCTAAGGCAGCCAGCCAGCCATCTGCAGGAGATAGTGTGTGTGCTCTGTGACTATAAGAAAGCACACTAAACCACTTAACCCTGTATCTGCCCTTCTGGCCAGGTGTCTAAGGATCTAAGCCAGCCAGCCAGCCATCTGCAGGAGATAGTGTGTGTGTGTGCTCTGTGTGTGTGGGCTCTGTGACTATAAGAAAGCACACTAAACCACTTAACCCTGTATCTGCCCTTCTGGCCAGGTGTCATTTAAGGCAGCCAGCCATCTGCAGGAGATAGTGTGTGTGTGTGTGTGTGTGTGTGTGTGTGAGCTCTGTGACTATAAGAAAGCACACTAAACCACTTAACCCTGTATCTGCCCTTCTGGCCAGGTGTCATCGAAGGCAGCCAGCCAGCCAGCCATCAGCAGGAGATAGTGTGTGTGTGTGCTCAGTGACTATAAGAAAGCACACTAAACCCCTTAACCCTGTATCTGCCCTTCTGCCTTCTGGCCAGGTGTCTAAGGATCTAAGGCAGCCAGCCAGCCAGCCCAGACACTCTGCTGGATTTAGATAGATAGAGAGAGAGATCACTTGCAGAGATTGAGTTAGATAGCTTCAGTTACAAAGATTGATTGACAAAGAGGGGCTTGTAGTGTGCTCGTGGCAGGCAGGCAGAGCTCCTATATTTTGTTACCAGAAGCACCTATAGGACTTGTAGTGTGTTCGTGGCAGGCAGGCAGAGCTCCTATATTTTGTTACCAGAAGCACCTATAGGACTTGTAGTGTGTTAGTGACAGGCAGGCAGAGCTCCTATATTTTGTTACCAGAAGCACCTATAGGACTTGTAGTGTGTTAGTGGCAGGCAGGCAGAGCTCCTATATTTTGTTACCAGAAGCACCTATAGGACTTGTAGTGTGTTAGTGGCAGGCAGGCAGAGCTCCTATATTTTGTTACCAGAAGCACCTATAGGACTTGTAGTGTGTTAGTGACAGGCAGGCAGAGCTCCTATATTTTGTTACCAGAAGCACCTATAGGACTTGTAGTGTGTTAGTGGCAGGCAGGCAGAGCTCCTATATTTTGTTACCAGAAGCACCTATAGGACTTGTAGTGTGTTCGTGGCAGGCAGGCAGAGCTCCTATATTTTGTTCCCAGAGGCACCTATAGGACTTGAAGTGTGTTAGTCCCATTACACACACAGAGCTATATTTTGTTCCCAGAAGCACCTATAGGACTTGAAGTGTGTTAGTCCCATTACACACACAGAGCTATATTTTCTTCCAGAAGCACCTATAGGACTTGAAGTGTGTTAGTCCCATTACACACACAGAGCTATATTTTCTTCCCAGAAGCACCTATAGGACTTGAAGTGTGTTAGTCCCATTACACACACAGAGCTATATTTTCTTCCAGAAGCACCTATAGGACTTGAAGTGTGTTAGTCCATCACACACACAGAGCTATATTTTCTTCCCAGAAGCACCTATAGGACTTGAAGTGTGTTAGTCCCATCACACACACAGAGCTATATTTTCTTCCCAGAAGCACCTATAGGACTTGAAGTGTGTTAGTCCCATCACACACACAGAGCTATATTTTCTTCCCAGAAGCACCTATAGGACTTGTAGTGTGTTAGTGGCAGGCAGGCAGAGCTCCTATATTTTGTTACCAGAAGCACCTATAGGACTTGTAGTGTGTTCGTGGCAGGCAGGCAGAGCTCCTATATTTTGTTCCCAGAGGCACCTATAGGACTTGAAGTGTGTTAGTCCCATTACACACACAGAGCTATATTTTGTTCCCAGAAGCACCTATAGGACTTGAAGTGTGTTAGTCCCATTACACACACAGAGCTATATTTTCTTCCCAGAAGCACCTATAGGACTTGAAGTGTGTTAGTCCCATTACACACACAGAGCTATATTTTCTTCCCAGAAGCACCTATAGGACTTGAAGTGTGTTAGTCCCATTACACACACAGAGCTATATTTCTTCCCAGAAGCACCTATAGGACTTGAAGTGTGTTAGTCCCATCACACACACAGAGCTATATTTTCTTCCCAGAAGCACCTATAGGACTTGAAGTGTGTTAGTCCCATCACACACACAGAGCTATATTTTCTTCCCAGAAGCACCTATAGGACTTGAAGTGTGTTAGTCCCATCACACACACAGAGCTATATTTTCTTCCCAGAAGCACCTATAGGACTTGAAGTGTGTTAGTCCCATTACACACAAAGAGCTATACTTTGTTCCCAGAAGCACCTATAGGACTTGAAGTGTGTTAGTCCCATCACACACACAGAGCTATATTTTCTTCCAGAAGCACCTATAGGACTTGAAGTGTGTTAGTCCCATCACACACACAGAGCTATATTTTCTTCCCAGAAGCACCTATAGGACTTGAAGTGTGTTAGTCCCATTACACACAAAGAGCTATACTTTGTTCCCAGAAGCACCTATAGGACTTGAAGTGTGTTAGTCCCATCACACACACAGAGCTATATTTTCTTCCCAGAAGCACCTATAGGACTTGAAGTGTGTTAGTCCCATCACACACACAGAGCTATATTTTCTTCCCAGAAGCACCTATAGGACTTGAAGTGTGTTAGTCCCATTACACACAAAGAGCTATACTTTGTTCCCAGAAGCACCTATAGGACTTGAAGTGTGTTAGTCCCATTACACACACAGAGCTATATTTTCTTCCCAGAAGCACCTATAGGACTTGAAGTGTGTTAGTCCCATCACACACACAGAGCTATATTTTCTTCCCAGAAGCACCTATAGGACTTGAAGTGTGTTAGTCCCATTACACACACAGAGCTATATTTTCTTCCCAGAAGCACCTATAGGACTTGAAGTGTGTTAGTCCCATTACACACACAGAGCTATATTTTGTTCCAGAAGCACCTATAGGACTTGAAGTGTGTTAGTCCCATCACACACACAGAGCTATATTTTTGTTCCCAGAAGCACCTATAGGACTTGAAGTGTGTTAGTCCCATTACACACACAGAGCTATATTTTGTTCCCAGAAGCACCTATAGGACTTGAAGTGTGTTAGTCCATTACACACACAGAGCTATATTTTGTTCCC
The DNA here is from genome assembly GCA_028564925.1 of Lithobates sylvaticus. NCBI lineage: Eukaryota > Metazoa > Chordata > Amphibia > Anura > Ranidae > Lithobates > Lithobates sylvaticus. The sequence goes on from CM053036.1 coordinate 173,869,684, forward strand.
AGAAGCACCTATAGGACTTGAAGTGTGTTAGTCCCATCACACACACAGAGCTATATTTTGTTCCCAGAAGCACCTATAGGACTTGAAGTGTGTTAGTCCCATTACACACACAGAGCTATATTTTGTTCCCAGAAGCACCTATAGGACTTGAAGTGTGTTAGTCCCATCACACACACAGAGCTATATTTTCTTCCCAGAAGCACCTATAGGACTTGAAGTGTGTTAGTCCCATTACACACAAAGAGCTATACTTTGTTCCAGAAGCACCTATAGGACTTGAAGTGTGTTAGTCCCATTACACACACAGAGCTATATTTTGTTCCCAGAAGCACCTATAGGACTTGAAGTGTGTTAGTCCCATTACACACACAGAGCTATATTTTCTTCCCAGAAGCACCTATAGGACTTGAAGTGTGTTAGTCCCATTACACACACAGAGCTATATTTTCTTCCCAGAAGCACCTATAGGACTTGAAGTGTGTTAGTCCCATTACACACACAGAGCTATATTTTCTTCCCAGAAGCACCTATAGGACTTGAAGTGTGTTAGTCCCATTACACACACAGAGCTATATTTTCTTCCCAGAAGCACCTATAGGACTTGTAGTGTGTTAGTGGCATCACACAGAGCTCCTCTATTTTCTTTGCAGAAGCACCCATAGGACTTCTAGTGTGTTAGTGGCATCACACAGAGCTCCTATATTGTATTCTCAGCAGCACCCACAGGACTTCTAGTGTGTTAGTGGCATCACACAGAGCTCCTCTATTTTCTTTGCAGAAGCACCCATAGGACTTCTAGTGTGTTAGTGGCATCACACAGAGCTCCTATATTTTCTTCTCAGCAGCACCCACAGGACTTCTAGTGTGTTAGTGGCATCACACAGAGCTCCTATTTTTTCTTTGCATAAGCACCCACAGGACTTCTAGTGTGTTAGTGGCATCACACAGAGCTCCTCTATTTTCTTTGCAGAAGCACCCACAGGACTTCTAGTGTGTTAGTGGCATCACACAGAGCTCCTCTATTTTCTTTGCAGAAGCACCCACAGGACTTCTAGTGTGTTAGTGGCATCACACAGAGCTCCTCTATTTTCTTTGCAGAAGCACCCATAGGACTTCTAGTGTGTTAGTGGCATCACACAGAGCTCCTATATATTCTTCTCAGCAGCACCCACAGGACTTCTAGTGTGTTAGTGGCATCACACAGAGCTCCTATATTTTCTTTGCAGAAGCACCTATAGGACTTCTAGTGTGTTAGTGGCATCACACAGAGCTCCTCTATTTTCTTTGCAGAAGCACCCACAGGACTTCTAGTGTGTTAGTGGCATCACACAGAGCTCCTCTATTTTCTTTGCAGAAGCACCCATAGGACTTCTAGTGTGTTAGTGGCATCACACAGAGCTCCTATATATTCTTCTCAGCAGCACCCACAGGACTTCTAGTGTGTTAGTGGCATCACACAGAGCTCCTATATTTTCTTTGCAGAAGCACCTATAGGACTTCTAGTGTGTTAGTGGCATCACACAGAGCTCCTCTATTTTCTTTGCAGAAGCACCCATAGGACTTCTAGTGTGTTAGTGGCATCACACAGAGCTCCTATATATTCTTCTCAGCAGCACCCACAGGACTTCTAGTGTGTTAGTGGCATCACACAGAGCTCCTATATTTTCTTTGCAGAAGCACCTATAGGACTTCTAGTGTGTTAGTGGCATCACACAGAGCTCCTCTATTTTCTTTGCAGAAGCACCCACAGGACTTCTAGTGTGTTAGTGGCATCACACAGAGCTCCTCTATTTTCTTTGCAGAAGCACCCATAGGACTTCTAGTGTGTTAGTGGCATCACACAGAGCTCCTATATATTCTTCTCAGCAGCACCCACAGGACTTCTAGTGTGTTAGTGGCATCACACAGAGCTCCTCTATTTTCTTTGCAGAAGCACCCACAGGACTTCTAGTGTGTTAGTGGCATCACACAGAGCTCCTCTATTTTCTTTGCAGAAGCACCCATAGGACTTCTAGTGTGTTAGTGGCATCACACAGAGCTCCTATATATTCTTCTCAGCAGCACCCACAGGACTTCTAGTGTGTTAGTGGCATCACACAGAGCTCCTATATTTTCTTTGCAGAAGCACCTATAGGACTTCTAGTGTGTTAGTGGCATCACACAGAGCTCCTCTATTTTCTTTGCAGAAGCACCCACAGGACTTCTAGTGTGTTAGTGGCATCACACAGAGCTCCTCTATTTTCTTTGCAGAAGCACCCATAGGACTTCTAGTGTGTTAGTGGCATCACACAGAGCTCCTATATATTCTTCTCAGCAGCACCCACAGGACTTCTAGTGTGTTAGTGGCATCACACAGAGCTCCTATATTTTCTTTGCAGAAGCACCTATAGGACTTCTAGTGTGTTAGTGGCATCACACAGAGCTCCTCTATTTTCTTTGCAGAAGCACCCATAGGACTTCTAGTGTGTTAGTGGCATCACACAGAGCTCCTATATATTCTTCTCAGCAGCACCCACAGGACTTCTAGTGTGTTAGTGGCATCACACAGAGCTCCTATATTTTCTTTGCAGAAGCACCTATAGGACTTCTAGTGTGTTAGTGGCATCACACAGAGCTCCTCTATTTTCTTTGCAGAAGCACCCACAGGACTTCTAGTGTGTTAGTGGCATCACACAGAGCTCCTCTATTTTCTTTGCAGAAGCACCCATAGGACTTCTAGTGTGTTAGTGGCATCACACAGAGCTCCTATATATTCTTCTCAGCAGCACCCACAGGACTTCTAGTGTGTTAGTGGCATCACACAGAGCTCCTATATTTTCTTTGCAGAAGCACCTATAGGACTTCTAGTGTGTTAGTGGCATCACACAGAGCTCCTCTATTTTCTTTGCAGAAGCACCCATAGGACTTCTAGTGTGTTAGTGGCATCACACAGAGCTCCTATATATTCTTCTCAGCAGCACCCACAGGACTTCTAGTGTGTTAGTGGCATCACACAGAGCTCCTATATTTTCTTTGCAGAAGCACCTATAGGACTTCTAGTGTGTTAGTGGCATCACACAGAGCTCCTATATTTTCTTCTCAGCAGCACCCACAGGACTACCGACTACAATGGCTGGAAGACCGCCAAGGGGAGGCAGAGCGTGCAGAGCCAAGAACACAGGGCAGGCAGGCTCTGTTTCTAGTGGACGTGGCCGTGGACGTGGTCGTGCATCGTCATCAGCACGTGGCCATGGGACACGCGCGTCTTTGTTTTCGGCAGCTGGACATGTGGAGCCGCATCATGCTGAAGGCTTGGTAGAATGGATGACCAAGCCCTCCTCATCCTCCTCATCCTCTCTCACCCAGGCTCAGGGTACTGACAGAGCATCATCAGCCACCCCTTCCCTAGACCCACCATGTCCTCCTGAGGAGTCCCCCGAACTCTTTGAGCACAGTGTTGGGTACATGCTCCAGGAGGATGCCCAACGATTCGAAGGCTCGGATGACGATACCCAGCTTGAGGAATCTGGCAGTACAGTTCCACCAGCTGCAGCTTACTGCCAGGTTTGCTCTAGTGGTGAAGAGGGAGGGGATGATGAGGTCACTGACTCCACGTGGGTGCCTCAAGGGAGAGAGGATGAGGAGGAGGACGAGGAGGAGGAGGATGCGGCGTCACATGTCCAACGAGGCAGGATGCCCCCTGGAGGCCAGGTAGAGGCCAGCACAGCAACTGTACAACACCGCAGAGCTCCGCCTGTGCAGGGCGCTGCCTCTGCACGTTATCAGAAAAGTTCTTTGGTGTGGGCCTTTTTTGAGACGAGTGCAGCAGATCGCACCACTGCTATTTGCAATATTTGTCTCAAGCGTATCTCGCGTGGCCAAAACATCAGCCGCTTGGGCACGACAAGCATGACCAGACATATGGCGACCTGCCATGCAGCTTGTTGGCAGGCACACATAAAAGACCCACACCAAAGAACTAAGCGGACCTCTCCTTGCTCCTCCTCAGCTGGTATCTCCATCCCCACTACACCTTCAGTCCTCTCTGAAAGCTGCTCTGAGAGGACTGAAGGTGTAGAATTCGGTGTGTCACAACCAAGTACTTGCAGTACACCGACGTCCGAATGCAGCAGGCAAATTTCCCTGCCCCAGCTGCTGGACCGTAGAAAGAAGTACACTCCCAGCCATCCACATGCCCAGCGGTTGAATGCTAGCCTTGCTAAATTGCTAGCACTTCAACTGCTGCCTTTTCAGTTGGTAGACTCGGCCCCCTTCCGTGAGTTTGTTCAATGTGCGGTTCCTCAGTGGCAGGTTCCCAAACGCCACTTTTTCTCGCGGAAGGCGATTCCGTCTCTCTACCGGCATGTGGAGGGCAATGTCCATGCCTCGCTGGACAGGGCGGTCAGCGGTAAGGTGCATATTACCGCTGACTCATGGTCCAGCAGGCATGGACAGGGACGGTACCTTTCTTTCACGGCCCATTGGGTCACTCTATTGGCAGCTGGGAGGGATGCAGGACAAGGTGCAGTAGTGTTGGAGGTTGTTCCGCCACCACGCCTCCAAAACGCGACTACTGCTACTGGTTGTGACACACCTCTCTCCTCCACCCCCTCCTCTTCTTCTTCCTCCAGTGCTCTGTCCTTGGAACCAGCGGTGCTCCGTAGGCGTACAAGGGGCTACGCAAGTACGCAGGCAAAAAAGATGCCATGCCGTGCTTGCGCTGGTGTGTTTGGGGGACAGGAGCCACACTGGGCCAGAGGTTCTGGCAGCTCTGCAGGGGCAGGCCGAGAGGTGGTTGACGCCACGTCAGCTTAAGCCAGGAATGGTCGTTTCTGACAATGGCACCAACCTCCTCTCCGCCCTGCGACAGGGGCAGCTCACCCATGTGCCCTGCATGGCTCACGTCCTCAACCTGGTGGTGCAGCGGTTCTTGGGCAGGTTCCCAGGCTTACAGGATGTCCTGAGGCAGGCCAGGAAAGTCTGTGTGCATTTCCGCCGATCTTATAATGCCAGTGCTCGGCTGACTGAGCTGCAAAAGGAGCTGAACCTGCCCAAGAACCGCCTAGTATCTGACATGCCGACCAGGTGGAACTCAACGTTGGCCATGCTGCAGCGACTGCACACGCAGCAGAGGGCCATCAATGAGTACCTTTGCGACTACGGCACCAGGACAGGGTCAGGGGAGCTTGGTTTTTTTTCCCCACGTCAGTGGAGCATGATCAGGGATGCATGCACTGTCCTCTCACCATTTGAGGAGGCCACGAGGATGGTGAGCAGTGACAGTGCATGCATCAGTGACACTGTCCCTCTTGTCCACCTGTTGGAGCATACGCTGCGTGGGATAATGGACAGGGCACTTGAGGCAGAACAGAGGCAGGAAGAGGAGGACTTCCTTGCCTCTCAAGGCCCCCTTTATCCGGACAGTGTTCCTTCTGTCCCACCCATCACACAGGAAGAGGATGAGGAGGAGGAGGAGGAGGAGGAGGAGGAGGATTGTGTGAGCATGGAGGTGGAGCCTGGCACTCAGCATCAGCAGCAGCAGTCTTTTAGGGATGATGTACAGTCCCAACAAGCCAGTGGACTTGTACGTGGCTGGGAGGAGGTGGCTGGCGATCATGTCATCCTCAGTGACCCAGAAGACTCCGGACCGAATGCCTCAGCTAACCTACGCTGCATGGCCTCCCTGATCCTGCAAAGCCTGCGGAAGGATCCTCGTGTTCTTCGGATCAAGGAGAGGGACCATTACTGGCTGGCCACTCTCCTTGATCCGCGGTACAAGGGTAAGGTTGCGGACCTTATCTTGCCGTCGCAGAGGGAGCAGAGGATGAGACATCTCAGGGAGGCCTTGCAGAAAGGTCTGTGCAACGCGTTCCCAGAAACTGGGAGGCTACAAACTCCTGGTCCTGGGCGACGAGTTGCTGAGGCTTCGGTCAGTGGCAGAAGGAGCGGTGGGGAAGGTGGACGTCTGACCGATGCGTTCAGACAATTTTTTAGTCCGCAGCCCCAAGGTATGATCGGTTCCAGCAACCATCGCCAGCGTCTGATATACATGGTGCAGGAATACCTTGGGGCAAGGTCAGACTTGGACACCTTTCCCACCGAAAATCCTCTGGCTTACTGGGTCCTGAGGATGGATCACTGGCCAGAGCTTGCACAGTATGCAATTGAGCTACTGGCCTGTCCTGCCTCCAGCGTTCTTTCCGAACGCACATTCAGTGCTGCTGGAGGATTTGTGACTGATCATAGGGTGCGCCTGTCCACCGCCTCGGTTGATCGACTGACATTCATCAAAATGAATCAGTCTTGGATCACCACCAGCTACCAGGCACCTGAGGCGGATATAACCGAATAATTTTTAATGTCACATCCCTTCAAGACTGCCTATGCTGATGCTGAGTGACTGTCCTCTTATGTTCACTGACTATCCTCTTCCTCCTCCTCAATGATCCATGCCACAGCACCAGTGCCTAAGGCACAATTTTTCAGCCCCTGTTTAACAGGGGCGTGTACTTACAATTTTTTTAAAAAAATGCTTCGCAACACGTGTGACTGCTGTGCTCCAAGTACAGTCTCTGTGAGGGCCGTGTTGCAGTGTTGTGGCACCAGCACCAGTGCCTAAGGCACAATTTTTTCAGCCCCTGTTTAACAGGGGCGTGTACTTACAATTTTTTAAAAAAATGCTTCGCAACACGTGTGACTGCTGTGCTCCAAGTACAGTCTCTGTGAGGGCCGTGTTGCAGTGTTGTGGCACCAGCACCAGTGCCTAAGGCACAATTTTTCAGCCCCTGTTTAACAGGGGCGTGTACTTACAATTTTTTAAAAAAATGCTTCGCAACACGTGTGACTGCTGTGCTCCAAGTACAGTCTCTGTGAGGGCCGGGTTGCAGTGTTGTGGCACCAGCACCAGTGCCTAAGGCACAATTTTTCAGCCCCTGTTTAACAGGGGCGTGTACTTACAATTTTTTAAAAAAATGCTTCGCAACACGTGTGACTGCTGTGCTCCAAGTACAGTCTCTGTGAGGGCCGTGTTGCAGTGTTGTGGCACCAGCACCAGTGCCTAAGGCACAATTTTTCAGCCCCTGTTTAACAGGGGCGTGTACTTACAATTTTTTAAAAAAATGCTTCGCAACACGTGTGACTGCTGTGCTCCAAGTACAGTCTCTGTGAGGGCCGGGTTGCAGTGTTGTGGCACCAGCACCAGTGCCTAAGGCACAATTTTTCAGCCCCTGTTTAACAGGGGCGTGTACTTACAATTTTTTAAAAAAAAATGCTTCGCAACACGTGTGACTGCTGTGCTCCAAGTACAGTATCTGTGAGGGCCGGGTTGCAGTGTTGTGGCACCAGCACCAGTGCCTAAGGCACAATTTTTCAGCCCCTGTTTAACAGGGGCGTGTACTTACAATTTTTTTAAAAAATGCTTCGCAACACGTGTGACTGCTGTGCTCCAAGTACAGTCTCTGTGAGGGGTTGCAGTGTTGTGGCACCAACACCAGTGCCTAAGGCACAATTTTTCAGCCCCTGTTTAACAGGGGCGGGTAATTACAAATCTTGATCTAATAGTTCACAGCAGGGCCCATTCCTGCGCCCACCAAGAGTAACTATGAGGGCCTACAGTCTTGTGGCAACACCGTCCACCACCACCGCCAAAGGCCCAATTTTTCTGCCCTGTTCATCAGGTGCTTGCAATTACAAATCTTGATCTAATAACTCACAGCAGGGCCCATTCCTGCGCCCACCAAGAGTAACTGTGAGAGCTTACAGTCTTGTGGCAAAACCGTCCACCACCACCACCACCACCACCCCCAATTTTTTCTGCCCTGTTCAACAGGTGCATGCAATTACAAATCTTGATCTATTAACTCACAGCAGGGCCCATTCCTGTGCCCACCAGTCTTGTGGCTACACCAACATCTAATAGGGCAAATTTCTGCAGAGTATATACGCCAGGCCCCTACTTTCAAACATCCAACTTACAAACGACTCCTACTTGCAAATGGAAAGAGAAAACAGGAAGTGAGAGGAAATCTACCCCTAGGAAGGGAAATTCTATCCTGTTAGATTTAATTTGGGAAAAAGGTATCTCCTCTCTACTGATACTTTATCACCAATCCTTGTGACTATAAGACAGCACAATGAACCACCTTACCCTGTATCTACCCTTCTGGCCTGTTGTCATCTAAGGCAGCCAGCCAGCCATCTGCAGGAGTTAGTATGTGTGTGTATGTGCTCTGTGACTATAAGACAGCACACTAAACCACCTTACCCTATATCTGCCCTTCTGACCTGTTGTCATCTAAGGCAGCCATCTGCAGGAGTTAGTGTGTGTACTGTGTGACTCCAGCACAATATACACTACCCATTACAATGTCTGGAAGACCAACAAGGAGAGGCAGACAGTCACGAGCCAAGAAAACAGGCCAAGCAGGCTCTGTGTCTAGAGACAACAGTGCTGGTCATGGACGCGGTGCATTGTCATCAGCACGTGGCCATGGGACAAGCTTGTCCTTATTTTCGGCAGCTGGACATGTTGAGCCGCATCATGCCAAAGGCTTGGTAGAGTGGATGACCAAGCCCTCCTCATCCTCTCTCACCCAGGCTCAGTGTACTAGCAAAGCAGCTGCCAACGCGTCCTCTTCCCTTGTCTCAATGTCATCAGTCACTCCTTCCCTAGACCCACCATGTCCTCCTGAGGAGTCCCCCGACTGTTTGAGCACAGTGTTGGGTACATACTCCAGGAGGATGCCCAGCGTTTTGAAGGCTCAGATGATGATACCCAGCTAGAGGAAGGCATTAGCGTGAGCGCAGAGAGAGGGGATGCTCAAGGACAGCAATCTGGCAGTCATGTTCCACCAGCTGCAGCTTACTGCCAGGTTTGCTCCAGTGGTGAAGAGGGAGGGGATGATGAGGTCACTGACTCCACGTGGGTGCCTGAACGGAGAGAGGAGGAGGAGGAGGAGGAGGCGGCACATCTCCAATGAGGCAGGATGCCCTCCGGGGGCCAGCTTGAGGCCAGCACACCAACTGAATCACACCGCAGAGCTCCGCCTGTGCAGGGCGCTGCCTCTGCACATTATTACAAAAGTTTTTTGGTGTGAGCCTTTTTTGAAACGAGTGCATCAGATCGCACCACTGCTATTTGCAACATATGTCTCAAGCGTATCTTGCGTGGCCAAAACATCAGCCGCTTGGGCACCACAAGAATGACCAGACATATGTTGACCTTCCATGCAGCTCGTTGGCAAGCGCACATTAAAGACCCACACCAAAGAACAAAGCGGACCTCTCCTTGCTCCTCATCAGCTGGGATCTCCAACCCCACTATACCTTCAGTCGTCTCTGAAAGCTGCACTGAGAGGAATGAAGGTGTAGAATTAGGTGTGTCACAGCCAAGTACTTGCGGGCACTTTGCTAGCAGTACACCGACGTCCGATTGTACCAGGCAAATTTCCCTGCCCCAGCTGCTGGACCATCGAAAGAAGTTTACTCCCAGCCATCCACATGCCCAGCGGTTGAATGCTAGCTTGGCTAAATTGCTAGCACTTCAACTGCTGCCTTTTCAGTTGGTAGACTCGGCCCCCTTCCGTGAGTTTGTTCAATGTGCGGTTCCTTAGTGGCAGGTTCCCAAACGCCACTTTTTCTCACGGAAGGCGATTATGGCTCTCTACTGGGATGTGGAAGGCAATGTCCATGCCTCCCTAGACAGGGCAGTCAGTGGTAAGGTGCATATTACCGCTGACTCACTCACCCAGCAGGCATGGACAGGGACGTTACCTGTCTTTCACGGCCCATTGGGTCACTCTTTTGGCAGCTGGGAAGGAAGCAGGACAAGGTGCAGTAGTGTTGGAGGTTGTTCCGCTACCACGCCTCCAAAATTCTACTACTGGTTGTGACACACCTCTCTCCTCCACCCCCTCCTCTTTTTCATCCTCCATGGCCTCTTCGAGTGCTCTGTCCTCTGAACCAGCGGTGCTTCGTAGGCGTCCAAGGGGCTACGCAAGTACGCAGGCAAAAAGATGCCATGCCGTGCTTGAGCTGGTGTGTTTGGGGGACAGGAGCCCCACTGGGGCAGAGGTTCTGTCAGCTCTGCAGGGGCAGGCCGAGAGGTGGTTGACGCCACGCCAGCTTAAGCCAGGAATGGTGGTTTGTGACAATGGTACCAACCTCCTCTCCGCCCTGCGACAGGGACAGCTGACCCATGTGCCCTGTATGGCTCACGTCCTTAACCTGGTGGTGCAGTGGTTCTTGGGCAGGTACCCAGGCTTACAGGATGTCCTGAGGCAGGCCAGGAAAGTCTGTGTGCATTCCAGCCGATCATATAATGCCAGTGCTCGGCTGGCTGAGCTGCAAAAGGAGTTGAACCTGCCCAAGAACCACCTTATATGTGACATGCCCACCAGGCAGAACTCAACGTTTGCCATGCTGCAGCGACTGCACATGCAGCAGAGGGCCACCAATGAGTACCTGTGCGACTACGGCACCAGGACAGGGCCAGGGGAGCTCGGATTTTTTTCCCCACGCTAGTGGAGCATAATCAGGGATGCATGCACTGTCCTGTCACCATTTGAGGAGGCCACGAGGATGGTGAGAAGTGACAGTGCATGCATCATTGACACTGTACCTCTTGTCCACCTGTTGGAGCATACGCTGCATGGAATAATGGACAGGGCACTTGAGGCAGAACAGAGGCAGAAAGAGGAGGACTTCCTTGCCTCTCAAGGCCCCCTTTATCCAGACAGTGTTCCTTCTCTCCCACCCATCACACAGGAAGAGGATGAGGAGGAGGAGGAGGATTGTGTCAGCATGGAGGTGGAGCCTGTACTCAGCATCAGCAGCAGCAGTCTTTTAGGGATGATTTACAGTCCCAAGAAACCAGTGGACTTGTACGTGGCTGGGAGGAGGTGGCTGCGGATCATGTCGTCCTCAGTGACCCAGAAGACTCCGGACCGAATGCCTCAGGTAACCTACGTTGCATGGCCTCCCTGATCCTGCAAAGCCTGCGAAAGAATCCTCGTATTCTTCGGATCAAGGAGAGGGACCATTACTGGCTGGCCACTCTCCTTGATCCACGGTACAAGGATAAGGTTGAAGAGGGAGCAGAGGATGAGACATCTCCAGGAGGCCTTGCAGAAAGGTCTGTGCAACACATTCCCAGAGACATGGAGGTTACAAACTCCTGTTCCTGGACGACGAGTTGCTGAGGCTTCGGTCAGTAGCAGAAGGAGCGGTGGGGAAGGTGGACGTCTGACCGATGCGTGCAGACAATTTTTTAGTCCGCACCCCCAAGGTATGATCGGTTCCAGCAACCATCGCCAGGGTCTGATATACATGGTGCGGGAATACCTAGGGGCAAGGTCAGACTTGGACACCTTTCCCACCGAAAATCCTCTGGCTTACTGGGTCTTGAGGATGGATCACTGGCCAGAGCTTGCACAGTATGCACTTGAGCTACTGGCCTGTCCTGCATCCAGTGTTCTTTCGGAACGCACATTCAGTGCTGCTGGAGGCTTTGTCACCGATCACAGGGTGCGCCTGTCCACCGACTCGGTTGATCGACTGACCTTCATAAAGATGAATCAGTCTTGGATCACCACCAGCTACCAGGCACTTGAAGCTGATATAACAGAATAATTTATTTTGAAATGTCACATCCCTTCAAGACTGCCTATGCTGATGCTGAGTGACTGTCCTGTTATGTTGACTGACTATCCTCTTCCTCCTCAATGATCCTGATGATAGCTTGGAAGAAAATTTTTGTTTCTGGGTGCCACCACCAGTGGCTAAGGCCCAATTTTTCAGCCCCTGTTTAACAGGGGCGTGTAATTACAATTTTTTATGCAATGCTTTGCAACAGGTCTCATTGCTGTGCTCCAAGTACAGTATCTGTGAGGGGTTGCAGTGTTGTGGCACCAGCACCAGTGCCTAAGGCCCAATTTTTCAGCCCCTGTTTAACAGGGGCGTGTAATTACAATTTTTTATGCAATGCTTTGCAACAGGTCTGATTGCTGTGCTCCAAGTCCAGTATCTGTGAGGGGTTGCAGTGTTGTGGCACCAGCACCAGTGCCTAAGGCCTAATTTTTCAGCCCCTGTTTAACAGGGGCGTGTAATTACAATTTTTTATGCAATGCTTTGCAACAGGTCTGATTGCTGTGCTCCAAGTACAGTATCTGTGAAGGGTTGCAGTGTTGTGGCACCAGCACCAGTGCCTAAGGCTCAATTTTTCAGCCCCTGTTTAACAGGGGCGTGTAATTACATTTTTATATGCAATGCTTTGCAACAGGTCTGACTGCTGTGCTCCAAGTACAGTATCTATGAGGGGTTGCAGTGTTGTGGCACCAGCACCAGTGCCTAAGGCACAATTTTTCAGCCCCCGTTTAACAGGGGCGTGTAATTACAATTTTTATGCAATGCTTTGCAACAGGTATGATTGCTGTGCTCCAAGTACAGTATCTGTGAGGAGTTGCAGTGTTGTGGCACCATTACCAGTGCCTAAGGCCCAATTTTTCAGCCCCTGTTTAAAAGGGACGTGTAATTACAATTCTTTATGCAATGCTTTGCAACAGGTCTGATTGCTGTGCTCCAAGTACAATATCTGTGAGGGGTTGCCGTGTTGTGGCACCAGCACCAGTGCCTAAGGCCCAATTTTTCAGCCCCTGTTTTACAGGGGTGTGTAATTACAATTTTTTATGCAATACTTTACAACAGGTCTGACTGCTGTGCTCCAAGTACAGTATCTGTGAGGGGTTGCAGTGTTGTGGCACGAGCACCAGTGCCTAAGGCACAATTTTTCAGCCCGTGTTAAACAGGGGCGTGTAATTACAATTTTTTATGCAATGCTTTGCAACAGGTCTGATTGCTGTGCTCCAAGTACAGTATCTGTGAGGGGTTGCAGTGTTGTGGCACCAGCACCAGTGCCTAAGGCCCAATTTTTCAGCCCCTGTTTAACAGGGGCGTGTAATTACAATTTTTTATGCAATGCTTTGCAACAGGTCTGATTGCTGTGCTCCAAGTACAGTATCTGTGAGGGGTTGCAGTGTTGTGGCACCAGCACCAGTGCCTAAGGCCCAATTTTTCAGCCCCTGTTTAAAAGGGGCGTGTAATTACAAATCTTGATATAATAATTCACAGCAGGGCCCATTCCTGTGCCCACCAAGAGTAACTGTGAGGGCTTACAGTCTTGTGGCAACACTGTCCACCACCACCACCAAAGGCCCAATTTTTCAGCCCCTGTTTAACAGGAGCGTGTTATTACAAATCTTGATCTAATAATTCACAGCAGAGCCCATTTCTGCACCCACCAAGAGTAACTGTGAGGGCTTACAGTGTTGTGGCAACACCGTCCACCACCACCACCAAAGGCCCAATTTTTCTGCCCCTGTTCAACAGGTGCATGCAATTACAATTCTTGATCTAATAATTCACAGCAGGGCCCATTCCTACGCCCACCAAGAGTAACTGTGAGGGCTTACAGTGTTGTGGCAACACCATCCACCAGCACCACCACCAAAGGCCCAATTTTTCTGGCCCTGTTCAAAAGGTGCATGCAATTACAAATCTTGATCTAATAATTCACAGCAGGGCCCCTTCCTGTGCCCACCAAGAGTAGCTGTGAGGGCTTACAGTGTTGTGGCAACACCAACATCTAATGGGGCAAATTTCTGCAGAGTATATACGGCAGGCCCCTACTTTCAAACATCCAACTTACAAACGACTCCTACTTGCAAACGGAAGGAGAAAAAACAGGAAGTGAGAGGAAATCTACCCCTAGGAAGGGAAATTCTATCCTGTTAGATTTAATTTAGGAAAAAGGTATCGCCTCTCTACTGATGCTTTATCACCAATCCTTGTTTCAATAAAAACCCCACTTTTCCAAAAACATTTGTCATTGGGACGGAAGTGAGGTGAAATGTTCTAAACAGGTGCACAGACAGCAAAACAAATGTTACAGGGGTGATAACCCTTCCCTATGTTCTCCAAAAAGCTTAAAAATAGATTTTTTTGGATGGAGTTACACTTAAAAATGTACCTGTTCAAAATTACAAACAGATTCTACTTAAGAACAAACCTACAGTCCCTGTCTTGTTTGCACCGCCTGTATACTGCTGTTCAGAGTATATAGGGTTGTAGGTATAGGGGTTTTATTTTGGGTGCAGGGTTCCCCTTAATATCCATACAAGACCCAAAGGGGCTGGTAATGGGCTGGTAATGGGCTGGGGTGGGTGGGTGGGGGGTTGATGGGGTAGCCATGCCATTTTTCACACCCACCCACCCACTGTAACTGCTGAAGATGCCTGTGTTACACAACAGAACAACACCAGCAATAAGGGGTAGCTTCAGGTGTATACTGTGCAGGAGGCCCCTACACCCACTGTAACTGCTGCAGATGCCTGTGTTACACAACAGAACAACACCAGCAATAAGGGGTAGCTTGAGGTGTATACTGTGCAGGAGGCACCTACACCCACTGTAACTGCTGCAGATGCCTGTGTTACACAACAGAACAACAGAACAACACCAGCAATAAGGGGTAGCTTGAGGTGTATACTGTGCAGGAGGCACCTGCACCCACTGTAACTGCTGCAGATGCCTGTGTTACACAACAGAACAACATCAGCAATAAGGGGTAGCTTCAGGTGTATACTGTGCAGGAGGCACCTACACCCACTGTAACTGCTGCAGATGCCTGTGTTACACAACAGAACAACAGAACAACACCAGCAATAAGGGGTAGCTTCAGGTGTATACTGTGCAGGAGGCACCTACACCCACTGTAACTGCTGCAGATGCCTGTGTTACACAACAGAACAACAGAACAACACAAGCAATAAGGGGTAGCTTCAGGTGTATACTGTGCAGGAGGCACCTACACCCACCGTAACTGCTGCAGATGCCAGTGTTACACAACAGAACAACAGAACAACAGAACAACACCAGCAATAAGGGGTAGCTTCAGGTGTATACTGTGCAGGAGGCACCTACACCCACCAAAACTGCTGCAGATGCCTGTGTTACACAACAGAACAACACCCGCAATAAGGGGTAGCTTCAGGTGTATACTGTGCAGGAGGCACCTACACCCACTGTAACTGCTGCAGATGCCTGTGTTACACAACAGAACAACACCAGAAATAAGGGGTAGCTTCAGGTGTATACTGTGCAGGAGGCACCTACACCCACTGTAACTGCTGCAGATGCCTGTGTTACACAACAGAACAACAGAACAACACCAGCAATAAGGGGTAGCTTCAGGTGTATACTGTGCAGGAGGCACCTACACCCCCCGAAATGGCTGCAGATGCCTGTGTTGCACAACAGAACAACACCAGCAATAAGGGGTAGCTTCAGGTGTATACTGTGCAGGATGCACCTACACCCACTGTAACTGCTACAGATGCCTGTGTTACACAACAGAACAACACCAGCAACAAGGGGTAGCTTCAGGTGTATACTGTGCAGGAGGCACCTACACCCACTGTAACTGCTGCAGATGCCTGTGTTACACAACAGAACAACACAACACCAGCAATAAGGAGTAGCTTCAGGTGTATACTGTGCAGGAGGCACCTACACCCACCGAAACTGCTGCAGATGCCTGTGTTGCACAACAGAACAACACCAGCAATAAGGAGTAGCTTCAGGTGTATACTGTGCAGGAGGCACCTACACCCACTGTAACTGCTGCAGATGCCTGTGTTGCACAACAGAACAACAGAACAACACCAGCAATAAGGGGTAGCTTCAGGTGTATACTGTGCAGGAGGCACCTACACCCACTGTAACTGTTGCAGATGCCTGTGTTACACAACAGAACAACACCAGCAATAAGGGGTAGCTTCAGGTGTATACTGTGCAGGAGGCACCTACACCCACTGTAACTGCTGCAGATAACTGTGATGCACAACAGAACAACAGAACAACACCAGCAATAAGGGGTAGCTTCAGGTGTATACTGTGCAGGAGGCACCTACACCCACTGAAACTGGTGCAGATGCCTGTGTTGCACAACAGAACAACAGAATAACACCAGTAATAAGGGGTAGCTTCAGGTGTATACTGTGCAGGAGGCACCTACACCCACTGAAACTGCTGCAGATGCCTGTGTTGCACAACAGAACAACAGAACAACACCAGCAATAATGGGTAGCTTCAGGTGTATACTGTGCAGGAGGCACCTACACCCACTGTAACTGCTACAGATGCCTGTGTTACACAATAGAACAACAGAACAACACCAGCAATAAGGGGTAGCTTCAGGTGTATACTGTGCAGGAGGCACCTACATCCACTGTAACTGCTGCAGATGCCTGTGTTACACAACAGAACAACAGAACAACACCAGCAATAAGGGGTAGCTTCAGGTGTATACTGTGCAGGAGGCACCTACACCCACCAAAACTGCTGCAGATGCCTGTGTTACACAACAGAACAACACCAGCAATAAGGGGTAGCTTCAGGTGTATACTGTGCAGGAGGCACCTACACCCACTGTAACTGCTGCAGATGCCTGTGTTACACAACAGAACAACAGAACAACACCAGCAATAAGGGGTAGCTTCAGGTGTATACTGTGCAGGAGGCACCTACACCCACTGTAACTGCTGCAGATGCCTGTGTTACACAACAGAACAACAGAACAACACCAGCAATAAGGGGTAGCTTCAGGTGTATACTGTGCAGGAGGCACCTACACCCACCGAAATGGCTGCAGATGCCTGTGTTGCACAACAGAACAACACCAGCAATAAGGGGTAGCTTCAGGTGTATACTGTGCAGGAGGCACCTACACCCACTGTAACTGCTACAGATGCCTGTGTTACACAACAGAACAACACCAGCAATAAGGGGTAGCTTCAGGTGTATACTGTGCAGGAGGCACCTACACCCACTGTAACTGCTGCAGATGCCTGTGTTACACAACAGAACAACAGAACAACACCAGCAATAAGGGGCAGCTTCAGGTGTATACTGTGCAGGAGGCACCTACACCCACCAAAACTGCTGCAGATGCCTGTGTTGCACAACAGAACAACACCAGCAATAAGGAGTAGCTTCAGGTGTATACTGTGCAGGAGGCACCTACACCCACTGTAACTGCTGCAGATGCCTGTGTTGCACAACAGAACAACACCAGCAATAAGGAGTAGCTTCAGGTGTATACTGTGCAGGAGGCACCTACACCCACCGAAACTGCTGCAGATGCCTGTGTTGCACAACAGAACAACACCAGCAATAAGGAGTAGCTTCAGGTGTATACTGTGCAGGAGGCACCTACACCCACTGTAACTGTTGCAGATGCCTGTGTTACACAAACACAACAACACCAGCAATAAGGGGTAGCTTCAGGTGTATACTGTGCAGGAGGCACCTACACCCACTGTAACTGCTGCAGATAACTGTGTTACACAACAGAACAACAGAACAACAGAACAACAGCAATAAGGGGTAGCTTCAGGTGTATACTGTGCAGGAGGCACCTACACCCACTGAAACTGGTGCAGATGCCTGTGTTGCACAACAGAACAACAGAACAACACCAGCAATAAGGGGTAGCTTCAGGTGTATACTGTGCAGGAGGCACCTACACCCACTGTAACTGCTGCAGATGCCTGTGTTACACAACAGAACAACACCAGCAATAAGGGGTAGCTTCAGGTGTATACTGTGCAGGAGGCACCTACACCCACCAAAACTGCTGCAGATGCCTGTGTTACACAACAGAACAACACCAGCAATAAGGGGTAGCTTCAGGTGTATACTGTGCAGGAGGCACCTACACCCACTGTAACTGCTGCAGATGCCTGTGTTACACAACAGAACAACACCAGCAATAAGGGGTAGCTTCAGGTGTATACTGTGCAGGAGGCACCTACACCCACTGTAACTGTTGCAGATGCCTGTGTTACACAACAGAACAACACCAGCAATAAGGGGTAGCTTCAGGTGTATACTGTGCAGGAGGCACCTACACCCACCGAAATGGCTGCAGATGCCTGTGTTGCACAACAGAACAACACCAGCAATAAGGGGTAGCTTCAGGTGTATACTGTGCAGGAGGCACCTACACCCACTGTAACTGCTACAGATGCCTGTGTTACACAACAGAACAACACCAGCAATAAGGGGTAGCTTCAGGTGTATACTGTGCAGGAGGCACCTACACCCACCAAAACTGCTGCAGATGCCTGTGTTGCACAACAGAACAACACCAGCAATAAGGGTAGCTTCAGGTGTATACTGTGCAGGAGGCACCTACACCCACTGTAACTGCTGCAGATGCCTGTGTTGCACAACAGAACAACACCAGCAATAAGGAGTAGCTTCAGGTGTATACTGTGCAGGAGGCACCTACACCCACCGAAACTGCTGCAGATGCCTGTGTTGCACAACAGAACAACACCAGCAATAAGGAGTAGCTTCAGGTGTATACTGTGCAGGAGGCACCTACACCCACTGTAACTGTTGCAGATGCCTGTGTTACACAACAGAACAACACCAGCAATAAGGGGTAGCTTCAGGTGTATACTGTGCAGGAGGCACCTACACCCACTGTAACTGCTGCAGATAACTGTGATGCACAACAGAACAACAGAACAACACCAGCAATAAGGGGTAGCTTCAGGTGTATACTGTGCAGGAGGCACCTACACCCACTGAAACTGGTGCAGATGCCTGTGTTGCACAACAGAACAACAGAACAACACCAGCAATAAGGGGTAGCTTCAGGTGTATACTGTGCAGGAGGCACCTACACCCACTGTAACTGCTGCAGATGCCTGTGTTACACAACAGAACAACACCAGCAATAAGGGGTAGCTTCAGGTGTATACTGTGCAGGAGGCACCTACACCCACCAAAACTGCTGCAGATGCCTGTGTTACACAACAGAACAACACCAGCAATAAGGGGTAGCTTCAGGTGTATACTGTGCAGGAGGCACCTACACCCACTGTAACTGCTGCAGATGCCTGTGTTACACAACAGAACAACACCAGCAATAAGGGGTAGCTTCAGGTGTATACTGTGCAGGAGGCACCTACACCCACTGTAACTGCTGCAGATGCCTGTGTTACACAACAGAACAACACCAGCAATAAGGGGTAGCTTCAGGTGTATACTGTGCAGGAGGCACCTACACCCACCGAAATGGCTGCAGATGCCTGTGTTGCACAACAGAACAACACCAGCTATAAGGGGTAGCTTCAGGTGTATACTGTGCAGGAGGCACCTACACCCACTGTAACTGCTACAGATGCCTGTGTTACACAACAGAACAACACCAGCAATAAGGGGTAGCTTCAGGTGTATACTGTGCAGGAGGCACCTACACCCACTGTAACTGCTGCAGATGCCTGTGTTACACAACAGAACAACAGAACAACACCAGCAATAAGGGGCAGCTTCAGGTGTATACTGTGCAGGAGGCACCTACACCCACCGAAACTGCTGCAGATGCCTGTGTTGCACAACAGAACAACACCAGCAATAAGGAGTAGCTTCAGGTGTATACTGTGCAGGAGGCACCTACACCCACTGTAACTGCTGCAGATGCCTGTGTTGCACAACAGAACAACACCAGCAATAAGGAGTAGCTTCAGGTGTATACTGTGCAGGAGGCACCTACACCCACCGAAACTGCTGCAGATGCCTGTGTTGCACAACAGAACAACACCAGCAATAAGGAGTAGCTTCAGGTGTATACTGTGCAGGAGGCACCTACACCCACTGTAACTGCTGCAGATGCCTGTGTTACACAACAGAACAACAGAACAACAGAACAACACCAGCAATAAGGGGTAGCTTCAGGTGTATACTGTGCAGGAGGCACCTACACCCACTGTAACTGTTGCAGATGCCTGTGTTACACAACAGAACAACACCAGCAATAAGGGGTAGCTTCAGGTGTATACTGTGCAGGAGGCACCTACACCCACTGTAACTGCTGCAGATAACTGTGATGCACAACAGAACAACAGAACAACACCAGCAATAAGGGGTAGCTTCAGGTGTATACTGTGCAGGAGGCACCTACACCCACTGAAACTGGTGCAGATGCCTGTGTTGCACAACAGAACAACAGAACAACACCAGTAATAAGGGGTAGCTTCAGGTGTATACTGTGCAGGAGGCACCTACACCCACTGAAACTGCTGCAGATGCCTGTGGTGCACAACAGAACAACAGAACAACACCAGCAATAAGGGGTAGCTTCAGGTGTATACTGTGCAGGAGGCACCTACACCCACTGTAACTGCTACAGATGCCTGTGTTACACAATAGAACAACAGAACAACACCAGCAATAAGGGGTAGCTTCAGGTGTATACTGTGCAGGAGGCACCTACACCCACTGTAACTGCTGCAGATGCCTGTGTTGCACAACAGAACAACAGAACAACACCAGCAATAAGGGGTAGCTTCAGGTGTATACTGTGCAGGAGGCCCCTACACCCACTGAAACTGCTGCAGATGCCTGGCGATCAACCGCGCCACAGAGCGAGTTTTTTTGGGGCAAATGAAGCGCATCGTCTGCTATATCGTGATACAATGCACATTTTTTTTTTCTTAAAGTGACATGTTTAAATAATTTTTTTTTTAACATTTTTTTTGAGCGCCCAGGCACCCCCTATGGACGGGCTGCCACTGTGTGAGTACATGGATTGAAAACTGGCTACAGGGGCAAGTTCAGAAGGTAGTGATAAATGGGGAATACTCAGAATGGTCCAGGGTGGAAAGTGGAGTCCCCCAGGGTTCTTTCCTGGGACCAATGCTATTTAATTTATTCATAAACGACCTGGAGGATGGGATAAACAGCTCAATTTCTATTTGCAGATGATACTAAGCTAAGCAGGGCAATAACTTCTTCGCAGGATGTGGAAACCTTGCAAGAAGATCTGAACAAATTAATGGGGTGGGCAAGTATATGGCAAATGTTTAATGTAGAAAAATGTAAAATAATGCATTTGGGTGGCAAAAATATGAATGCAATCTACTCACTAGGGGGAGAACCTCTGGGGAATCTAGAATAGAAAAGGACATGGGTGTCCTAGTAGATGACAGGCTCAGCTGCTGCAAGCAAAGCCAACAGAATATTGGCATGCATTAAAAGGGGATTAACTCCAGAGATGAGGTAATTCTTCCACTCTACAAGACTCTGGTTCTGTTGCACCTGGAGTATGCTGTCTAGTTCTGGGCACCAGTCCTCAGGAAGGATGTGCAGGAACTGGAGAGAGTCCAGAGAAAGGCAACAAAACTGGGACTGGAGGACCTTAGTTATTATGAGGAAAGATTCCGAGCACTGAACTACCCCACAATAGGGATAAAACTTTTCCACGAAAGGGAATTTAATAAGACACGCAGCCATTCACTAAAATTAGAAGAAAAGTGGTTTAACCTTAAACTGCGTGGAGGGTTCTTTACTGTAAGAGCGGTTAGGAAGTCCAATTCTCTTCCACAGGCAGTGGTTTCAGTGGGGAGCATCGATAATTTCAAAAAACTATTAGATAAGCACCTGAATGACCACACCATATAGGGATATGCAATGTAATGAATGCGCAGTGCTAAAAAGGTGCCCTAATATTGGGTGCAGCGCATCATCAGCTTTGTTTTTCTTTAGTACATGCAATATAAGCTTTTGTCACTACAAAGTGGGGGGGTAAATGCTTTTATATTGTTAGAATATTCTGCATGAATAAAAATGTCACAGCATCCTCAAGCACACTACTCTATTGGTAATAATGCCAATTAAAAAGATGCAGTTGCTCTGCTCATGTCTCAGCCTTGGTCTAGCATTTCAGGAAACTGCAAAATACTATGAAAGGTTCATAGTAAGCACAAACCCCTGAGTGTCAGATATGACTTAGCTGCAATAATGGAGTGAAAATTGATTAGATGCAGTAATCTCAATAGCTTTTAACTCAATATCTTGATTTTTCTTGGGCAAGAATTCTATACTAAACCAAAAAAAAATCTTTAACATTTCTTACCGCTCTGTCAAGGTTTATCCTTAAACACCCTTAAGCCACAAAGGAGTTGGAGTATCTGCTTACCACATAGTGCTGTCATGTCTGTAATTTAATTCCTTTAGGACTGAGTTCTCCCCCTTCGATAGGAAAAGTGAAATGGAGATAGGATGTCGTTGCATGTGGAACATTGGGCAAAGCTGAAAATGTTTTATTTTATTTTTAAACTTCAGTGACTGTAGAATGAGGTATGGAGAAGATTCATAATTATAAAAAGAAAAAAAAAAAAGAAAAATTTGCAGGGCTTAGCTTCCTTCCAGAAAATAAAAAAAATTAAAAAAATACTGGATATTACATAAAGTTTATTTTCATCTACTGGAGAACAAAATAATGCATTAAAAGACCAAATGTACTTTCACTGAAAACTAATTAACTAAATTGCTAGTGCCGTAATACACAAATTTTTAAATGTTACATTTATTAGGCTTTTATTTGAGCTTTAGAGCCAGTTAAAGATCCTCTCCCTAGGGCAGTAGGCTTCAGATTAGGGATGAGCTTATGCTTTTATCCGAAATTTTGCTGGGACCCGAACATCTAGTATAATATCGGTATTACTACTGCAAATATAAACAATAGCTTTGTGTTGTCAATGGCTGTTAAAGATACCGACGGGTGCAGCAACCAGTGATGTCACCAGCGCCATTCACTTACATGACAGAGAATCCCCGGCCATGTAAGCAAAGGAGCTGGGTAGAGTTAAAAAAAAACTAACGTTCCCCCCCCCCAATTCTTACCAAGCCCATCATGTCTGCTATGAATTTTAAGGAGGACCACATGCATGACGCAAAGAAACAAACACGTGAGCTTCCCCTCCATACAAAAATCCATACCTGACCCCTATCCAAGCATGTGGCCTTACGGCCAGGATGAATAAGTGTGTGTGTGTGTGGGGGGGGGGTAAAACAAGTGTGCATCCCTTCCTCTTCCTGAACCATACAAGACCAAATGCCCTCAATAACAATAAAGGGGCTACCAGACACAATTCTTCTCCATGTGAATGAGTAAAGGGCACATCGTACTTATTCACAAAAAAAATGTAACCTGTAAATAAAGACAGAGACAGCTTTTATGTTCAATCTGAGTATAATAAAGCTTTATACAAAATACAAAATACAAAGCAAAAAAAGTAAATAAAATAAACATCCAGTACTGACAATATTGAAGTACAGTAAAAGAGTACAATCTTGGGTAGAGGGGAGGGAAGACAAAAAAAAGGGGGATTACAATAATAATCAAGGCAAACAAACAATAAAGAATGACCTGGGAGTGGGCAACGACATTATCCAATACAGATTACAAAGCCCACGACCATACATAAAATGAGATATTCCTAGATAAATAGGCCCATGATGAGTATGTGCATCAGAAAGGACAATGCAGTAGTAGTTAAACTGTCAGGAGCCAAACAGGGTGGATCGATAAAACAGACAATTTTTGAAACATCCTTTAAATAAAAAAAAAAATAAAAAAAAAAAATATATATATATATATATACACACATATATACATACACACACACACACATGGCTCAACTAGCCAGGCCTTAAGAGTTACGCGCCACCAGTTGCCCCATCCAACCCCTACATTGCCCCGTCCCTAATTCCATCCCTAAACACGCCCTCATAAATAATCTCATAAAATTACACTTAATATTTATTTTTGTAACTTAATTCTGCATAAAACATTTAACAACTTTCAGTGCCCATCAGTAGAGATGGCCTTGCGGTTCGCCCGGCGGTCGGTTTGCTTGTTCGCGATTCGCCAAACCGGCGGACTTATGGCGCTGTTCGCGGCGCCCATATTCGTTTACATTGAGAAGAACTTTAACCCATGACACATCCATCATGGGGTACAGGATAGCCAATTGAGACATTTCAGCACATGGACATACCCCCTACCTTATAAATAGACCTGATCTGGCGGCCATTTTACATTCTGTCTTTTGTCAGTGTAGGGAGAGGACGCTGTGTGGAGCAGGGACAGTCAGTCTAATCACTAGCTATTACTATTAGGTCCACAAAAGTCCTTTTAAGGACTGGTATAGGTGTACAGTATATAGAGGTGAAATACACTGATAATATACTTTCTTTCAAATATAGAAAGCATATTATAGTGCAGTGCTCAGCGATTGTGCAGCTGTCATTTCTCAGTGTAGGGAAAGGTTGGCAATTGGAGCAGGGATAGTCTGTAATACACTAGCTAGCTACTATTAGGTCCACAAAAGTTCTTTTAAGGACTGTTATAGGTGTACAGTATATAGAGGTGAAGTACACTGATAATATACTTTCTTTCAAACACAGAAAGCATATTATAGTGCAGTGCTCAGCGATTGTGCAGCTGTCATTTCTCAGTGTAGGGAAAGGTTGGCGTTTGGAGCAGGGATAGTCTGTAATACACTAGCTAGCTACTATTAGGTCCACAAAAGTCCTTTTAAGGACTGATATAGGTGTACAGTATATAGAGGTGAAATACACTGATAATATACTAAATATAATAAAATACTTTCAAATATAGAAAGCATAGTATAGTGCATTTCTACTGTGCAGCATTGTGACTGCTTAGCGGTTCTGCAGCGATACTACAAAGAGTGACAAACGCAATTATAAAAAAGTATTATAACTGGTGTGATAGACCAGTGGCCCCCCAAAGCGACAAATTGAAGCGGGGTGTTATATAACTTCTTCCACATATACTGCACTTCTCTAGAGACTTTTGTCACAGGGTCATTTAAAAAAGGACAGGCAGAGGAAGAGGCAGGCCCTTCCGCAGGGGTGGTAGGGGTAGGGCAGGAGCAACAGGCTTGAGCCAAAGTGGGAAGTTGCAGAAGGTGCATTCGATTACGTCAAAGGACGCACCAGACTTGGTTGAGTGCCTCCGCTTGAGTCCCAGGAATTATTTTCCGATCCATCACCACAAGACATTTCCGATGCGCAGCCATTCTTGGCATTGGATCAGGAAAAGGAGGTAGCAACAACCGCCACTCAGCAGTCTGACGACAGTACCCAGATCAGCCCATGGAGGTTGGTCCCCGCTGTTGCTGCCTACTCCGTGATCTCTAATTATAGCAGTGGGGAAGGTGACGTCGATGATGGCGTGTCTAGGGACATCACATAGGTGCCCACAAGAGAGGAAGAGGAGGGGAGTTCAGAGGGAGAGATGGACCAGCAGATAGGGAGGAGAAGCAGGCGGAACTTACATTGCACAGGAGGGACAAACCAGACTGCTAATATATCAGGAGCGAGGCATCAACCATGTATGGTCACCTGGTGACTCCCAGGACGCCGGCACATGGCTCCGCAGTGAGGGCTTTTTTTAACGTGTCCGCTGCTGACAATAGTGTTGCCATCTGCAGCCTTTGAATGCAACGTATAAGTCGCGGTAAGCCCAACACTCACCTAGGGATGACCGCCTTAAGAAGGCACATGAGCTGCCATCACCGAGCCCAGTGAGAGCAACGCCGTCAGAACCCACAAAGCCACACTCCAGGCTCTCATCATCCAGTCTCTTCAACTTCTCCTTCTCCTCTCTCCTCAGTCATCTAATCCAGCCATCTGCAGGATTTAGTGTGTGTGTGTTGTGTGAGTCCAGCACAGCACAGTATACAACCTGCACCTGTATCTGCCCTAGTGTCATCTAATACAGCCATCTGCAGGAGTTAGTGTGTGTGTTGTGTGAGTCCAGCACAGCACAATATACAACCTGCACCTGTATCTGCCCTTGTGTCATCTAATCCAGACATCTGCAGGAGTTAGTGTGTGTGTGTGTTGTGTGAGTCCAGCACAGCACAGTGTACAACCTGCACCTGTATCTGCCCTGGTGTCATCTAATCCAGCCATTTGCAGGAGTTAGTGTGTGTGTGTTGTGTGAGTCCAGCACAGTGTACAACCTGCACCTGTATCTGCCTTGGTGTCATCTAATCCAGCCATCTGCAGGAGTTATGCCGCGTACACACGATCGGAATTCTCATCAGAAAAAACTCTGACGGTTTTTCCAACGGAATTCCGCTCAAGCTGTGTTGCCTACACACGATCACACCAAATTCCGACGGTCAATAACACAGCGGCATAACACACGTTCGACAGCACTATAAAAGGGAAGTTTAATGCGTCCGAGCATGCGTCGAATTGTTTCCGAGCATGCGTCGGAATTTTGCGTGTCGGAATTGCCTACACACGATCGGAAAATCCAATAGAAAGGTTTTCCGTCAGAAAAATTGAGAACAGGTTCTCAATTCAAAGTCCGTCGGAAATTCCGACAGAAAAAGACAGTTGACCATACACACGGTCGGAAAATCCGATGAAAAGCTCCCATCGGACTGTTTCCATCGGAAATTCCGACCGTGTGTACGCCGCATTAGTGTGTGTGTTGTGTGAGTCCAGCACAGCACAGTATACAACCTGCACCTGTATCTGCCCTGGTGTCATCTAATCCAGCCATCTGCAGGAGTTAGTGTGTGTGTGTTGTGTGAGTCCAGCACAGCACAGTGTACAACCTGCACCTGTATTGGCCCTGGTGTCATCTAATCCAGTCATCTGCAGGAGTTAGTGTGTGTGTTGTGTGAGTCCAGCACAGCACAGTATACAACCTGCACCTGTATCTGCCTTGGTGTCATCTAATCCAGCCATCTGCAGGAGTTAGTGTGTGTGTTGTGTGAGTCCAGCACAGCACAGTATACAACCTGCACCTGTATCTGCCCTGGTGTCATCTAATCCAGCCATCTGCAGGAGTTACTGTGTGTGTGTTGTGTGAGTCCAGCACAGCACAGTATACAGCCTGCACCCGTATCTGCCCTGGTGTCATCTAATCCAGCCATCTGCAGGAGTTAGTGTGTGTGTGTTGTGTGAGTCCAGCACAGCACAGTATACAACCTGCACCTGTATCTGCCCTGGTGTCATCTAATCCAGCCATCTGCAGGAGTTAGTGTGTGTGTGTTGTGTGAGTCCAGCACAGCACAGTATACAACCTGCACCTGAATCTGCCCTGGTGTCATCTAATCCAGCCATCTGCAGGAGTTAGTGTGTGTGTGTTGTGTGAGTCCAGCACAGCACAGTATACAACCTGCACCTGTATCTGCCCTGGTGTCATCTAATCCAGCCATCTGCAGGAGTTAGTGTGTGTGTGTTGTGTGAGTCCAGCACAGCACAGTATACAACCTGCACCTGAATCTGCCCTGGTGTCATCTAATCCAGCCATCTGCAGGAGTTAGCGTGTGTGTTGTGTGGCTCCAGCACAATATACACTACCCAATTGCTGTTTTTCCCATCTCCCTGCAGGCCATTACAATGTCTGGAAGGCCAACAAGGAGAGGCATACAGTCACGAGCCAAGAAAAGAGGGCAAGCAGGCTCTGTGTCTAGAGACAACAGTGCTGGTCTGGACGCGGTGCATCGTCATCAACACGTGGCCATGGGACACGCTTGTACTTATTTTCGGCAGCTGGACATGTTGAGCCGCATCATGCCGAAGGCTTGGTAGAGTGGATGACCAAGCCCTCCTCATCCTCCTCATCCTCTCTCACCCCGGCTCAGGGTACTGGCATAGCAGCTGCCAACGCATACTCTTCCCTCGTCTCAATGTCATCAGTCACCCCTTCCCTAGACCCACCATGTCCTCCTGAGTAGTCCCCCGAACTGTTTGAGCACAGTGTTGGGTACATGCTCCAGGAGGATGCCCAGCGTTTTGAAGGCTCTGATGATGATACCCAGCTAGAGGAAGGCAGTAGCGTGAGCGCAGAAAGAGGGGATGCTCAAGGACAGCAATCTGGCAGTCATGTTCCACCAGCTGCAGCATACTGCCAGGTTTGCTC
This sequence comes from Lithobates sylvaticus, assembly GCA_028564925.1. Lineage (NCBI taxonomy): Eukaryota > Metazoa > Chordata > Amphibia > Anura > Ranidae > Lithobates > Lithobates sylvaticus. Next base: position 173,897,483 of record CM053036.1, read on the forward strand.
CAGTGGTGAAGAGGGAGGGGATGATGAGGTCACTGACTCCACGTGGGTGCCTGATCGGAGAGAGGAGGAGGAGGAGGCGGCACATCTCCAATGAGGCAGGGTGCCCTCTGGGGGCCAGCTTGAGGGCAGCACACCAACTGAATCACACCGCAGAGCTCTGCCTGTGCAGGGCGCTGCTTCTGCGCGTTATTACAAAAGTTCTTTGGTGTGGGCCTTTTTTGAGACGAGTGCATCAGATCGCACCGCTGCTATTTGCAACATATGTCTCAAGCGTATCTCGCGTGGCCAAAACATCAGCCGCTTGGGCACCACAAGCATAACCAGACATATGTTGACCTGCCATGCAGCTCGTTGACAAGCGTACCTTAAAGACCCACACCAAAGAACAAAGCTGACCTCTCCTTGCTCCTCATCAGCTGGGATCTCCATCCCCACTATACCTTCAGTCCTCTCTGAAAGCTGCACGGAGAGGAATGAAGGTGTAGAATTAGGTGTGTCACAGCCAAGTACTTGCAGGCACTCTGCTAGCAGTACACCGACGTCCGATTGTACCAGGAAAATTTCCCTGCCCCAGCTGCTGGACCGTCAAAAGAAGTTCACTCCCAGCCATCCACATGCCCAGCGGTTAAATGCTAGCTTCGCTAAATTGCTAGCACTTCAACTGCTGCCTTTTCAGTTGGTAGACTCAGCCCCCTTCCGTGAGTTTGTGCAATGTGCGGTTCCTCAGTGGCAGGTTCCCAAGCGCCACTTTTTCTCATGGAAGGCGATTCCGTCTCTCTACCGGCAGGTGGAAGGCAATGTCTTGGCCTCGCTGGACAGGGCGGTCAGTGGTAAGGTGCATATTACCGCTGACTCATGGTCCAGCAGGCATGGACAGGGACGTTACCTATCTTTTACGGCCCATTGGGTCACTCTTTTGGCAGATGGGAAGGATGCAGGACAAGGTGCAGTAGTGTTGGAGGTTGTTCCGCCACCACGCCTCCAAAATGCTACTACTGGTTGTGACACACCTCTCTCCTCCACCCCCTTCTCTTCTTCTGCCTCCATGGCCTCTTTGACTGCTCTGTCCTTGGAACCAGCGGTGCTCCGTAGGCGTTCAAGGGGCTACGCAAGTACGCAGGCAAAAAGATGTCATGCCGTGCTTTCCCTGGTGTGTTTGGGGGACAAGAGCCACACTGGGGCAGATGTTCTGTCAGCTCTGCAGGGGCAGGCCGAGAGGTGGTTGACGCCACGCCAGCTTAAGCCAGGAATGGTGGTTTGTGACAATGGCACCAACCTCCTATCCGCCCTGCAACAGGGACAACTGACCCATGTGCCCTGTATGGCTCACGTCCTTAATCTGGTGGTGCAGCGGTTCTTGGGCAGGTTCCCAGGCTTACAGGATGTCCTGAGGCAGGCCAGGAAAGTCTGTGTGCATTTCCACCGATCATATAATGCCAGTGCTCGGCTGGCTGAGCTGCAAAAGGAGTTGAACCTGCCCAAGAACCGCCTTATATGTGACATGCCCACCAGGCTGCACACGTAGCAGAGGGCCATCAATGAGTACCTGTGCGACTACGGCACCAGGACAGGGTCAGGGGAGCTCAGATTTTTTTCACCATGCCAGTGGAGCATGATCAGGGATGCATGCACTGTCCTGTCACCATTTGAGGAGGCCACGAGGATGGTGAGCATTGACAGTGCATGCATCAGTGACACTGTACCTCTTGTCCACCTGTTGGAGCATACGCTGCATGGAATAATGGACAGGGCACTTGAGGCAGAACAGAGGCAGGAAGAGGAGGACTTCCTTGCTTCTCAAGGCCCCCTTTATCCAGACAGTGTTCCTTCTCTCCCACCCATCACACAGGAAGAGGATGAGATGAGGAGGAGGAGGAGGAGGATTGTGTCAGCATGGAGGTGGAGCCTGGCACTCAGCAGCAGCAGTCTTTTAGGGATGATTTACAGTCCCAAGAAACCGGTGGACTTGTACGTGGCTGGGAGGAGGTGGCTGCGGATCATGATCGTCCTCAGTGACCCAGAAGACTCCGGACCGAATGCCTCAGCTAACCTACGTTGCATGGCCTCCCTGATCCTGCAAAGCCTGCAGAAGGATCCTCGTATTCTTCGGATCAAGGAGAGGGACCATTACTGGCTGGCCACTCTCCTTGATCCACGGTACAAGGGTAAGGTTGCGGACCTTATCTTGCCATCGCAGAGGGAGCAGAGGATGAGACATCTCCGGGAGACCTTGCAGAAAGGTCTGTGCAACGCGTTCCCAGAGACTGGGAGGTTACAAACTCCTGGTCCTGGACGACGAGTTGCTGAGGCTTTGGTCAGTAGCAGAAGGAGCGGTGGGGAAGGTGGACGTCTGACCAGTGTGTTCAGACAATTTTTTAGTCCGCAGCCCCAAGGTATGATTGGTTCCAGCAACCATCACCAGCGTCTGATATACATGGTGCAGGAATACCTAGGGGCAAGGTCAGACTTGGACACCTTTCCCACCGAAAATCCTCTGGCTTACTGGGTCTTGAGGATGGATCACTGGCCAGAGCTTGCACAGTATGCACTGTAGCTACTGGCCTGTCCTGCATCCAGCGTTCTTTCCGAACGCACATTCAGTGCTTCAGAGGCTTTGTCACCGATCACAGGTTGCACCTGTCCACCGACTCGGTTGATCGACTGACCTTCATAAAGATGAATCAGTCTTGGATCACCACCAGCTACCAGGCACCTGAAGCTGATATAACTGAATCATTTATTTTAAAATGTCACATCCCTTCAAGACTGCCTATGCTGATGCTGAGTGACTGTCCTGTTATGTTGACTGACTATCCTCTTCCTCCGCAATGATCCTGATAATAGCTTGGAAGAACATTTTTGTTCCTGGGTGCCACCACCAGTGTCTAAGGCCCAATTTTTCAGCCCCTGTTGAACAGGGGCGTGTAATTACAATTTTTTATGCAATGCTTTGCAACAGGTCTCATTGCTGTGCTCCAAGTTCAGTATCTGTGAGGGGTTGCAGTGTTGTGGCACCAGTGCCTAAGGCCCAATTTTTCAGCCCCTGTTTAACAGGGGCGTGTAATTACAATTTTTTATGCAATGCTTTGCAACAGGTCTCATTGCTGTGCTCCAAGTACAGTATCTGTGAGGGGTTGCAGTGTTGTGGCACCAGTGCCTAAGGCACAATTTTTCAGCCCCTGTTTAACAGGGGCGTGTAATTACAATTTTTTATGCAATGCTTTGCAACAGGTCTCATTGCTGTGCTCCAAGTACAGTATCTGTGAGGGGTTGCAGTGTTGTGGCACCAGCACCAGTGCCTAAGGCACAATTTTTCAGCCCCTGTTTAACAGGGGCGTGTAATTACAATTTTTATGCAATGCTTTGCAACAGGTCTCATTGCTGTGCTCCAAGTACAGTATCTGTGAGGGGTTGCAGTGTTGTGGCACCAGCACCAGTGCCTAAGGCATAATTTTTCAGCCCCTGTTTAACAGGGGCGTGTAATTACAAATCTTGATCTAATAATTCACAGCAGGGCCCATTCCTGCCCCCACCAAGAGTAACTGTGAGGGCTTACAGTGTTGTGGCAACACCGTCCACCACCACCACCAAAGGCCCAATTTTTCTGCCCCTGTTCAACAGGTGCATGCAATTACAATTCTTGATCTAATAATTCACAGCAGGGCCCATTCCTACGCCCACCAAGAGTAACTGTGAGGGCTTACAGTGTTGTGGCAACACCGTCCACCACCACCACCACCAAAGGCCCAATTTTTCTGCCCCTGTTCAACAGGGGCATGCAATTACAATTCTTGATCTAATAACTCACAGCAGGGCCCATTCCTGCGCCCACCAAGAGTAACTGTGAGGGCTTACAGTGTTGTAGCACCAGCACCACCACCAAAGGCCCAATTTTGCCTACCACTGTTCAACAATGACATGTAATTACAATTCCTGATATAATAGTTCACAGCAGGGTGTTCCAGCGCCCACCAAGAGTAGCTGTGAGGGCTTACAATGTTATGGCAACACCAACATCTAATGGGGCAAATTTCTGCAGAGTATATACGGCAGGCCCCTACTTTCAACCATCCAACTTACAAACGACTACTACTTGCAAACGGAAGCAGAAAACAGGAAGTGAGAGGAAATCTACCCCTAGGAAGGGAAATTCTATCCTGTTAGATTTAATTTGGGAAAAGGGTATCTCCTTTCTACTGATGCTTTATCACCAATCCTTGTTTCAATAAAAACCCCACTTCTCTAAAAACATTTGTCATTGGGACGGAAAGTGAGGTGAAATGTTCTGAACAGGTTCGATTTTTTGGCTGGAGCTACACTTAAAAATGTACCTGTTCCAAAGTACAAACAGATTCTACTTAAGAACAAACCTACAGTCCCTGTCTTGTTTGCACCGCCTGTATACTGCTGTTCAGAGTATATAGGGTTGTAGGTATAGGGTTTTATTTTGGGTGCGGGGTTCCCCTTAATATCCATACAAGACCCAAAGGGGCTGGTAATGGGCTGGGGGGGGGGGGGGGGGGGGGGGTGATGGGGTAGCCATGCCATTTTTCTCAAAGATTTTCATCCATATTGCCAGGACAAGACATGACATTAAAGCCGCAAGCAGTTTTAAATGGCTTTTTTTTTTTCCTTTACAAATGTAATTTTGTGCAGGGACAGTTCTAAACACGGGAAACACATGCCACTTCATACATTAGACACCCCCCAGGTACCATATTTAAAGGAATATTTCACTTTTTTTAACTTTATGTATCATTAAAACGACTGCTCCAGAAAAAACGTCCATTTTTAAAACTTCTTTTTGCATTGATACATGTCCCCTGGGGCAGGACCCGGGTCCCCAAACCTTTTTTTATGACAACAACATGCATATTGGCCGTTATAATTAGCACTTTAGATTTCGAACGTTCGCATCCATTGTAACTAATAGGGTTCTAACGTTCTCGCAAACTTTCAGTCCGTTCGCAGGTTCTGGTGTGAACTGAACCCGGGGGTGTTCGGCTCATCCCTAGTTTAGATATGCGAGGGTCTCACTGTATCTCTCCTCTCCTGGCGTGTGTCCCAAGCCTCACTGTTGTTTACCCGGACGTGACGTTTTGTATGTCCCAGCAGACTCTATGCATTTCGCAAGTAAAATTGCGTCATCAGGAAACTCTGGAAAAGTGATCGGGATTTTTTTATTTTTTATTTTACAAATTATGATTGAATGCAACATTTTTACTGAATGAAACAAATTAATTCAGTGTGTATTGTTGTGATTAGCTGTGATTGGCCACAGCTAATCACATGGTACAGGTGAGCTGTGATTGGCCCTATCTGTACCATGTAATCACTGTGATCAATTACAGCTGGCAACACAATTGTACACAATGGATGGCATCCATTGTTTACAATTGTCATGTGATCTGCTGTGATTGGTTACAGCAGTCACATGGTATCGGCAGTGGGCCGGTGCACTGATCAGTCATCGGCTGTGTCCCGTGGACATAGAAAGTGACAGATCGTGCTGCAGCATGGCCCATGAGGCACGTTCTGGGAGAACGTCATATGATAACCACCCAAAACGACAAATGCCCCACCCAGCCGCCAGTTGACAAAAGGCTGGGCAGGAAGTGGTTAAGGTAAAAATGTTTAGGCATCATTACCCCCCCCCCCCTTTTACTGACCTGAACCCTCATTCAATCCAGTGCTGTGCACATCTGCAGCTCTTCTCTCCCCTCACGTTCTGGTCTCACTGGCTTTGCTGGGGGACATGTAGTTTCACGCTGCTATCAATCAAAGTCAATTACGAGGGAGCAGGGCGGGCGAAGCCGAGTCCCATTGTCTGTGTTAATAGACACAGACAGCGAGGCTCGGGAGCAAGCCCGCACGATTGCCCCAATAGACAGATTATTGGCAGGGCGTAAGGCGCCCTAGTGAGAACACTCTGGAACTGGACACAGCTACTGTTAGAGAACACCACATCCCCAGGTGTGCAGCATTTCTGAGCCGGTGGTCACGAAAGGCTTGCAGCTCTGCTGCAAGCTGGAGGCTTCAGGATCTCCCTGCCGGTACTCAGAAAACAGGAGCAGGCATCAGTCAGTCCTCTGTGACCAGGCCCTGTTGGGTGGGGTGAAATGCATCAGAGGGCGTGACCAGAGAAGCACCAGCTGAAGCCATACACCGTGACTATAGCGGGCCGGTTTGAGCGGCATCTTTTCCTCAGTTCACCCACATTACTGAGCCGGTACTGCAGAGCATGTACCGGTCTTCTCTAAGTCAGCAATGCTGCCACCTTTCTCCCAACTGTTGCTACTGGATACAGGAAACGGACTTCTTCCATCCTCTGTGCTTGCTTTCTCTTTCCCAGGGCCCCGCTACATCTCTTGCTCCTGCGACTCCGGGTTGGGTTCCTAGGTACTCTGTGCTACAGGTCTGGCCCCAAAAAGTAAGGAGCCAGCCGCTAGTGAAGGAGCCAAGCACAAAACACCCTTTACAACCAGAGTAACCATCACCTTGGCCATGTCACAAGTCCCCTGGCTGGTTAGCTGCTTTGGCATATGACACAGACACCATGGTCATTAGCAATAGCAAGATAGCTTTCTCTGGACAGTGTTCTGCTTGTTAGACACATGTGCTGTATCTTCTCTAACTTCAGTCCCCTAGTTGTAAGCCTTGTTCTGTTGGTATGCATACATGTGCCCACTTCAGCAGTGGTGGCCCGCACTGCAGGGCACAGGGGTGCTGCCCCCTATCCATGCGTCCAGACCCCTAATCTACATGCAGGGCATCGGACACATAGATTCCAATATTTTTTTTTTTTTAAGCACATTATTAGAGACAGAGGCTCTAATAGGCTTAAAAAAAGGGTCGGCTTGGGGCGCAGAGCACTGCGCCCCGAGCCCACCCAGTTGTGTAACATTAGCAAATTAATATTCGCTATTGTCTTTCTGAGTCTCCTCATGGGCCAATCAGGAAGCGGGTCCTGAGACCCATCACCCGATTGGCCGAAAGCAATCCTTTTAAGGCAAGTGTCCACAACAGGCAATAAATCCACAAAAGGCAACCATAGTCCCTTAACCAGTTCTGAACAAGCCGCCGCAGTATGCGGCAGGTTGGCTCCCCTGGGCGAGACGTTGTAGCTGTACGTCGGGAGCGGCGATTGGATTTGCTTCAGAACTGATCATTTTCCAGGCCCAGGCCAATGATTTCTAGCCTGGACCTGGTGATCGGTTCTGGTGAATGGGAGACTGTCCCCTGCCTGTAAAGCCCCATACACACGGTCGGATTTTCCGATGGATTCTGTCCTATCGGACAATGTTGTCGGAAATTCCGACCGTGTGTAGGCACCATCGGACATTTTCCATCGGATTGTCCGACGGACAAAGTTGTATCTCCTGCTCTAAAAATTTTCCGACAACAAAGTCCGATCACACCAATTCTGATCGTGTGTAGCGAATTCCGACGGACAAAGTGCCACGCATGCTCAGATCACATTACAAGACCAAAGCTATTGGCTACTAGCCTCTACGTAGTCCCGTCATAGGCAACAAACGTCACCACGTTCAGAATGATCGGATTTTCCGACAACTTTGTCTGACCGTGTGTATGCAACACCAGTGTCGGACTAACGACCGTGTGTATGGGGCATTAGTGTAAACACAGGCAGGGGAAGTGATGTCATCTCCCTCTCTGAAATTCTTTTACGTTCCAGAGAGAGGAGAAAGGACATCTAAATGTGAGTTGCACCAACACTACACTAACACCAGTACACGTAGGAACACTTTTCACCCCCCCGATCACCACCCCCCCCCCCCCCCCCCCCCCCCCCCCCCCCCCGGTTAACCTACACTCCCTATCACAGTGTCCCCAGTTTTCATATTTTTCTTTACTCACTGTACTGGTGTCATTTGTGACACTAATCAGCGTTAGGGTACTTAAGGCCCAGATAGATCTACAGACCCCCCTAATAAAGGTTTAACCCCTTGCTCAGTATTTAGTGTGATGCTAGTTAACCAGTTACTGTCACCGTCAGGTTTTTATAGCGTCAGGGTACCCGCCTTATATTGCTGAATAAAGGTTTAACCCCCTGATCGCCCAGCGGGTGACATTAGTTTTAGTGTTAGTTAGGGTCTGCGTCAGCCCCAAGCAGCGTCAGATTAGTGCCAGTAGCGCTAACACCCATTCACGCACCATATACAGTGGTGTGAAAAAGTGTTTGCCCCCTTCCTCATTTCCTGTTCCTTTGCATGTTTGTCACACATAAGTGTTTCGGAACATCAAAATTTAAACAATAGTCAAGGACAACACAAGTAAACACAAAATTGTAAATGAAGGTGTTTATTATTAAAGGTGAAAAAAAATCCAAACCATCATGGCCCTGTGTGAAAAAGTGATTGCCCCCCTTGTTAAAACATACTATAACTGTGGTTGTCCACACCTGAGTTCAATTTCTCTAGCCACACCCAGGCCTGATTATTGCCACACCTGTTCACAATCAAGGCATCACTTAAATAGGAGCTGCTTGACACAGTAAGGTCCACCAGAAGATCCTTAAAAGCTACACATCATGCCGAGACCCAAAGAAATTCAGGAACAATTGAGAAAGAAAGTAATTGAGATCTATCAGTCTGGAAAGGGTTATAAAGCCATTTCCAAAGCTTTGGGAATCCAGCGAACCACAGTGAGTGCCATTATCCACAAATGGCGAAGACATGGAACAGTGGTGAACCTTCCCAGGAGTGGCCGGCCGCCCAAAATTACCCCAAGAGCGCAGCGACGACTCATCCAAGAGGTCACAAAAGACCCCACAACAATGTCCAAGGAACTGCAGGCCTCACTTGCCTCAGTTAAGGTCAGCGTTCATGCCTCCACCATCAGGAAAAGACTGGGCAAAAATGGCCTGCATGGCAGAGTTCCAAGGAGAAAACCACTGCTGAGCAAAAAGAACATCAAAGCTTGTCTCAATTTCTCCACAACACATCTTGATGATCCCCAAGACTTTTGGGACAACATTCTGTGGACCGATGAGACAAAAGGTGTGGAAGGTGTGTGTCCAAGTATATCTGGCGTAGAAGGAACACTGCATTTCAGAAAAAGAACATTATACCAACAGTAAAATATGGTGGTGGTAGTGTGATGGTCTGGGGCTGTTTTGCTGCTTCAGGACCTGGAAGACTTGCCGTGATAAAAGGAACTATGAATTCTGCTGTCTACCAAGAGATCCTGAAGGAGAATGTCCGACCATCTGTTCGTGTACTCAGGGGGGCAATCACTTTTTCACACAGGGCCATGATGGTTTGGATTTTTTTTCACCTTTAATAATAAACACCTTCATTTACAAATTGCATTTTGTGTTTACTTGTGTTGTCCTTGACTATTGTTTAAATTGGTTTGATGTTCCGAAACACTTAAGTGTGACAAACTTGCAAAGGAACAGGAAATGGGGCAAACACTTTTTCACACCACTGTACCTCCCTTAGCAGTATAGTGTCTGAACGGATCAATATATTTGATCTGACCAGATCTATACTAGCAGCTCCAGTAGTTTAGGGCTCTCAAAAATGCAGCTTTAGTGGGATCAGCCCAAATACCTGCTAGCATCTGCATTTAGCCCCTCCGCCCAGCCCAGCCAAGTGCAGTATCAATCGATCACTGTCACTTACAAAACACATAACCGCAGCGTTGGCAGTGTCAGGCCTGATCCCTGCAAACGCTAACAGTTTTTTGGGTAGCATTTGAAGCAGTCGCTGACAATCAGGTTACTAATTTTTCTTATGAGTTTCACTAGTTGTACCAGTAAATTTAGAGGCCACAATGTCCAATGGAAGGTACACTAGTGAAGAGGCCTACACGTTTCTGAGCATGACAGATGAGAGTGAAGAGGAAGTCAGATTCAGGCTCAGAATACGAACCAGTAGACAGCAACGGCACCCTGACAGATGCCAAGTGGTCCGTGCCAAGCTCAGGCGTACCCGACCCTGTTCTTCTGCTGTTGTTGAGGTGCAAGAACCGCAGGGCTCTTGAATGGAGCAGAGAGGCAGTACTAGTGCCGCTCATCCTTCTGGTGAACTGCCAAGCACCAGTGGCCTAGTACATCCTAGTCGTACATCCAGCACTGCATTAACACTTGGTGACGTGGCAAGTCCCATAAGTGCAGTTCAAGCTGGTGCGGTGGCTAGCACAAGTAGTTTCCCGCAGCCACCAAGAAGACAAATACAGGCCTGTCGAGCCCATAGTGCCCTTCCCGCTGCATTTGCCAATCCGAATTGAGAGCACACCACTTCTGCAGCGCCTGTACTTCCCCCCATTCACTGGCCAACCCGGAATTCAGGTGGAAACTTTTGATTTTACATCATTTGAATTTTATTCGCTGTTTTTCACAGAAGATCTCTATAGATCTATTGTGGACCAAAGCAATTTGTATGCTAGTCAATTTATTGCGCAAATCCCCAGTTGGCCCTTGTTAGAGATTGGAAACCTATTACAATTTCCGAATTTAAGACCTTCCTGGGGCTATCCCTCCTCATTGGCATCTCTAAAAAGAGTTGCGGTCATATTGGTCCACTGACCCAATTCATCATATGCCCGTGTTCTCTGCCTCCATGACCAGGATGCAATGCGAGCAGATCTTGCGGTTCATGCATTTTAATGACAATGAACTCTGTCGTCCTCGGGGTGACTCTGGACTTGATTGGCTCTACAAAATTTGGCCCCTCGTAAACAACTTCAACCAGCAGTTTGCAGCCTTGTTTACTCCCGATCAAGTTGTCTGCATTGATGAGTCCCTGGTTAAATTTTTTGGCCGCTTGTCTTACAAACAGTATTTTCCCAATAAGCGTGCCAGATATGGGGTCAAGATGTATAAGCTCTGTGCCAGGGCAACAGGCTATACATATAGTTTTATGGTTTACGAGGGAAGAGATAGTCACGTGGAGCCGGAGAACTGCCCAGACTACATAGGGAGCACTGGTAAGATTGTGGGGGACTTGGTGTCACCCTTATTCGGAAAGGGCTTCCACTTGTATGTAGACAATTATTACACAAGCTGCCACTTTTTGGTCGCCTTTTTGATTGTGGAATTGTAACATGTGGCACTGTGTAATCTAATTGCCGGGGCTTCCCCCAATGGCTTGTAGTGTCCCAACTTAGATGGGGGGAGATAGCCTGCTTGAGATGTAATCATTTGCTCGCAGGGAAGTGGAGGGATAATTGGAATGTTTTCGTTCTGTCCTCCCTTCAAGCAGATACGACAGTCCAAATTCCGACGGTGACTGGTATTGTGGAGAAATCCCTCTGTGTCCATGAATACAACCTTAACATGGGAGGGGTGGACCTCAACGACCAGTTGTTGGCACCATACCCAATTGCCCGTAAGGCCAGACGCTGGTACAAAAAAAGTGTCTGTATATTTATTGGCTCTGCTGAATGCTTATGTGCTATACAAAGCTTCAGGATGAACTGGATCCTTCCTAAAATTCCAGGAAGAGATCATCACAGCCCTTCTGTTTCGGTGCTGTGGCCCAACTTCCCAACGCAAATGCAGTGAGCCGACTGCATGAGAGGCATTTTCCGTATGTCCTCCCTGGTACCCCTGCCCAAAGAACACCCCAAAGAAGATTTTGTGTCTGCAGAAAATGCGGATTTAGGCATGACACCCGCTTTTATTGTCCCTCCTGTCCTGACTAACCTTGTCTTTGCATCGGTGACTGTTTCAAACGCTACCACACACTAGTGGAGTACTAGCATAGGGTACAGCACTACACAGTCCTAGGGCACACTTACACAGGGTCTCGAAAGATGAGATGGTCATCACATTTTGAGAGACCCTAATCTGGAACATTTAAAGTTACAGTTTACAGTTTATATAAAAGTGCAAAAAAAACACAAAAAAATAACTAAAGAGAGTTGACGTTTAATTTTTCTTCTCTCTTTATTGTTCTCTCTCTTAATTTCGCTCTCTATTGTCCGCTCTCTATTGTTCTATATCTATTGTTCTCTCTCTATTGTTACTGTATTTTAGAACTCTAATGTTTTATTTTTACTGTGTTTTATTGTATTTACTTTGCAGGTATGGTATGTCTTACTGTTATACTGTAATGTTCCTTGTTTTATTGTTAACCATTATTTGCTTAACAGGTACGCCATTCAGCTGCAGCATGGGTTTATTTAGTCTGACAGCAACAGTAGTTTGCTCCCGCGATACGTAAAGACATGACCAGCGCTGTAGGAGGTGATTTCACCACCACAGTTAAAAAAAAGAGCATATATGCCAAAGCATGGGGGCAGGGGTGGAGGAGTGATTTGCTCCTAACATTAGGGGCGGATTGCTCCCATGCTTCGGAATATATTTTTAGGCACAGATTGCGACGAAAAAATAAGTTGTTTTATTGAGTTGTTTTATTGTTACTATTGTTTGCTTTCAGGTACGCCATTCAGCTGCAGCATTAATTTATTTATCTTGACAGCAACAGTGTTTGCTCTCACGATATGTAAATCAGCGACTCCAGTGCTGTAGGAGGGGATTTCACCACCACAGTTAAAAAAATTAAATGGTGCATGTATGCCCATCATTAGAAGTGGGTGGATGAAGGGCGGTATTCTAATGGTGGGCATACCCACGATCAATCTCTTTTTTTCGTGTAGCCCACAGGCTGCATGAAAAAAAGAACATTACAATATATGCCCAACAAGGACCAGCAACGTACTGGTATGTTGCTGGACTTTGAGTGGTTATACCAGAATGATGCCTGCAGGTTTAGGTATCATCTTGGTATCATTTTCAGCCAGCGGTCGGCTTTCATGTAAAAGCAATCCTAGTGGCTAATTAGCCTTTTACAAGCAATAGGAAGGAACGTCACCCTCCCCCCGCCGTCTTCCATGGTTTACTCGGGCTCTCCTGTCCCACCAGGGAACACGAGAATGCAGCCGGTGGTTCTGCCAGCTGACCATAGAGCTGATCGGAGACCAGAATGGCTCAATCATCTCTATGGCCTAAGAAACCGGAAGCTTCGAGCATTTCATGACTTAGGTTTCGCCGGATATAAACAGCACCATTGGGAAATTGGGAAAGCATCTTATCACACCGATCTTGGTGTGGTCAGATTCTTTGAGGGCAGAGGAGAGATCTAGGGTCTAATAGACCCCAAAAAAAGAGTACCAGTCACTACTTTTTGCTATCATAGGGAATATTTACATTCCCTCAGAAAACAATAAAAAAAAATGAAAGGAACAGTTTAAAAATAAAATTAAAAAGCAAGATAAAGACAAAAAAAAAGCACTCGTGTCCCCCCATGCTCACACGCAAAGGCGAAACACGAGTGTCGGTCTCGTGTCTTATGTAAACAGCAATTGCACCATGCATGTGAGGTATCATTGCAAAAATCAGATCGAGGGCAGTAATTTTAGCAGTAGACCTCCTCTGTAGGTTTAAAGTGGTAACCTGTAAAGGCTTTTAAAAATGTATGTAGTTTGTCGCCGCTGCACAATGTGCACAATTTTAAAGCATGTCATATTTGGTATCCCTGTACTCGGCATAAGATCATCTTTTTTATTTCATCAAACATTTGGGCAATATAGTGCATTAAAATAAAAAATAATTGTTATTTAACCACTTGCCTACCAGGCACTTTAACCCCCCCCCCCCCCCCTCCCATCCAGACCAATTTTCAGCTTTCGGTGCTCTCACGCTTTGACTGACAATTACTCAGTCATGTAACACTGTACCCAAATTAATTTTTTGTCCTTTTTTTCACAAATAGAGCTTTCTTTTGGTGGTATTTGATCACCTCTGGGTTTTTTATTTTTTGCCCTATAATTGAAAAAAGACCGAAAATTTTGAAAAAAAACGCATTTTTCTTTGTTTCTGTGATACAATTTAGGAAATTATTAATTTTTTCTTCATAAATTTTGGCCACAATTTATACTGCCACATATCTTTGGTAAAAATAACCCAAATTAGTGGAAATTATTTGGTCTTTGTGAAAGTTACAGACTCTACAATCTGTGGTGCGAATTATACAAAATTGATCACATCTGATGCACTGGTGGCCAATCTTATTTCTTGCGACCCGAACAAGCCAGGAAAGTGCAAATACCCCCCAAATGACCCCTTTTTTGAAAGTAGACATTCCAAGGTATTTAGTAAGAGGCATGGTGAGCTTTTTGATGTTGTCATTTTTTCCCACAATTCTTTGCAAAATGAATTATTTTTTTATTTTTTATTTTTTTTTTTCTACAAAATTGTCATTGTAATAGGTTATTTCTCTCACATGGCATGTGTATACCACAAATGACACCCCAAAATAAATTCTGCTACACCTCCTGATTATTACGATACCACATATGTGGGACTTTTACACAGCCTGGCCACATAGAGAGGCCCAAAATGCAGGGAGCGCCATCACGTGTTCTGGGAGCATAAATTACACTAATCTAAATTGTTGACTACCTATTACACTTTTGAAGGCCCTGGAGCAACAGGACAATGACACGTGACACTGACGTGGCACTGATGACACGTGACACTGACATGGCACTGATGACACGTGACAGTGACGTGGCACTGATGACAGATGGTACTAATACGGGGCACTGATGACACGTGACACTGATGACAGATGGCACTAATATGTGGCACTGATGAGAGATGGCACTCATACGTGGCACTGATGACAGACGGCACTAATACGTGGCACTGATGACACATGACACTGATGACACTGATGACAGATGGCACTGATACGTGGCATTGATGACAGGTGACACTGATAACAGATGGCACGTGACACTGACAGGTGGCACTGATGACAGATGGCACTAATACGTGACACTGATGACAGATCGCACTAATATGTGGCACTGATGACAGATGGCACTATGTGGCACTGATGACAGATGGCACTAATGACAGGTGGCACTGATGACAGGTGGCACTGACTACAGATGGCACTGGCAGATGGCACTGGCAGATGGCACTGACTACAGATGGCACTGACTAAAGATGGCACTGGCAGATGGCACTGATGGCACAGATGGCACTGGGGATGGCACTGGGATGGCACTGGCAGATGGCACTGGGGGTGGCACTGGCAGATGGCAATGGCGATGTCACTGGGCACAGATGGCATTGGGGACAGATTGCAGTGGTGGCAGTGGGCACAGATGGCATTATATTTTTATTTTTTTTTTTAAACTTACGGCGCTGCAGCCGTTCATCTCCCCTCCTCACACGCTGTCTCTGTGTGAGGAGGGGGATCGGCGCTGACAGATGATCTCATATGTTTACATATGAGATCATCTCTCATTGGCCAGGGCGATCGCGCTGTAAACGGCCTCTGTGATTGGCTGTTTACAGCGATCTGTGATTGGCCGTGTCCGAGGGACACGGCCAACACAGAATTTCCCTGCTGCGCGCTCGTGAGCACGCACAGGGAACGAAGAAAGGGGAGGCCGTCATATGACGGCCTCCCGGGATTTTACATCCGCGCTGTGGCCGTCATTCGGCTACGGCCGGATGTGAAGTGGTTAAAAAAAAAATGTGTTTAAAAAATCACTGCGCAAATACTTGCAACACCCACCATTTTAATCTGTAGGGCCTTTGCTTTAAAAATATATATAATGTTTGGGGGTTCAAAGTAATTTTCTAGCAAAAAAGCTGAAAGGGCTTTGTATTCAATTGGTTAGAAGAATGGGTGATGTGTGACATAAGCTTCTAATGTTGTGCATAAAATGCCAGGACAGTTTAAACCCCCCCCCCCCCCCCCAAATGACCCATTTTTTTCACAAAGTTGTCACTAAATGATATATTGCTCAAACATGCCATGGGCATATGTGAAATTATACCACAATTATTAAAAATGTATTTTATTATGCTGCTTCTCCTGAGTACGGGAATATCACATTTGTGAGACTTTTTGGGAGCCTAGCCGTGTACAGGACCCTGAAAACCAATCGCCGCCTTCAGGTTTTCTAAGGGCGTAAAATAGTGATTTCACTTTCTCACTACCTATCACAGTTTTGGAGGCCATGAAACTTCCAGATAGCACAACCCCCCCCCCCCCCCCCCCCCCAAATGACCCCATTTTGGAAAGTAGTCACTTCAAGCTATTTGCTGAGAGTCATGTTAGGTCCATGGAATATTTTATATTTTGCCACAAGTTTCTGGAAAATTACAATTGTTTTTTTTTATATATTGTTCAAACATGGCATGGTTATATGTGATAGTGCATCCCAAAATACATTCTGCTGCTGCTCCTGAGTATGAGGATACCACATGTGTGAGACTTTTTTGGAGCCTAGCCACCCCAAAAACCAACCACCGCCTTCAGGCTTTCTAAGGGCGTAAAATGGTGATTTTACCCCTCACTACATATCACAGTTACGGAGGCCCTGAGATGTCAAGATAGCACAACCCCACAACCACCCCCCCCCCCCAAATGAACCCATTTTGGAAAGTAGACCCCCAAGGTATTTGCTAAGAGGTATGGTGAGTAGTTTGCAGCTCTCCTTTGTTTTTGAAAATGAAGAAAGAAAAGGAAAATTTTTTTTTATTTATTTTCTTTTTCAAATTTCAAAACTTTGTGACAAAAAGCGAGATCTGCAAAATACTCAACACGCCTCTCAGCAAATAGCTTGAATTGTCTTCTTTCCAAAATGGGGTAATTTGGGGGGGGGGGGGGGGGGGGGGGGGGGGGTTGTGCTATCTTGACATGCTGATGTCCCTGGAACGGCAGGATCCACCAGGGCCTGACTTGGATGGCTCTCCAAAGCCTCAACCCTGGCCCGCAACTCCTGACAGGAGGTTGCCAGTGAGCTCAGGGTGGCGTGAATCTGTGCAAGGGACAAGGCAACAGTCCGTAGGGTAACCTGCTCAGCATTAGAGCCTGAAGTACAGGGGAATAATAATCTTAAAAGTTCCGCTTTGCAAGCCAAAGCCGGGTATGAAAAACCCCTGCGTCACAGTTCTGCCATGAGTCTCGGTATGGTCCAGGTTGCTACCCTGTTCAGAACCCCTGGCTGGAGAAGGAGGAAATGGAGGCAAAATCTTCAATATCCACTGCCTGTGTCATGACCTATGTAACGGAGAACAACATAAGCAAGAGTTATACCTAATGTACCCCAAACTTACTTTAAGGTAAGGAAAATCTCTTTACTTTTTTTTTTTTTACTTTTTTTTTAACAACCTCCCAACAGTGTTTGTGGATAATGGCGAAGTATACATTGTGCAGGACTGAAAACGTCTCAAAACCTACCAAGGCAAAGTTACCTGAGGCGTATCAGGCAAATTAAAAATGTAAACTCTGGCCTATGAAACCTGAAGACATGTCAGGCAAGTAGTGAGATGTCATGACGTATGAAATCGCAATGTAAGCCGTATGAGAAACGGGTGAGGAGACTTGCCACCGCACAAGTCAATTAGAAACGATTATCTCAATCCGTTGGTACCCATAAATACAGGGCCGGACTGGCCTACAGGGATACTGGAAAATTTCCCGGTAGGCCGCCTGCCCTGGGGCCGCTTTGAGCTATGGCTCAAGCAGGGCCACTCCTGCGTGGCTGCACTGCGCCTGGGAACCAAAGCTTCCATGCTGTCCTCCCCTCCCTCTTCCCCATGTGTGGCACACAGCAGGCAGCGACGATCTCCCGACTCCCGCTGTGTCATGGAGCTGGGGGTCTGAGCTGTTCGGCGGCGCTGTAAGAAAGTTCTGCCTCCTACACCGGCTTCTGTGATTGTCGGAACACTGATCCAATGGGGCATTGAATCAGTGTGACTTGTGTCACAGGAGGCGGGACTTTCTTACAGCGGCCACCCGGGCGGGCAATTGAAATCCAAGCTCCATGACACCTGAGATTATGATCCAGGTACGGGCGGGCACTGCACTGATAGGCAGCATTTGGTGGATACTGCAAATTTGGGCTGCTGGGCTGGATCTGGTGGGCATTGCTCTGGTGGGCATTACACTGGTGGGCATTGCACTGGTGGGTATTGCATAGGTGGGTATTGCACTGGTGGGCTGCATCTGGTGGGCATTGCACTGGTGAGCTGCATCTGGAGGGCATTGCACAGGTGGGCTGCATCTGGTGGGCTACATCTGATGGGTATTGCACTGGAGAGCTGAATCTGATGGGTATTGCACTGGATGGCTGCATCTGTTGGGTATTGCACTGGTGGGTATTGCACTGGTGGGCTGCATTTGGAGGGCTGCATCTGGTGGGCATTGCACTGGCGGGCTGCATCTGGTGGGCATTGCACTGGCCGGCAGTGTTGGTCATCTTACTTTAAAAAAGTAATTAGTTAAGTTACAAGTTACTTCTCCCAAAAAGTAATTGCGTTAGTAACTCAGTTACTACATTGGAAAAGTAATTAGTTACTCAGCAAAGTAACTGTGATTTTTTTTTATATTCTAAGGGGCGGGTCTAGTATTACTGTACGCAAGGGGCACGTTCCCCCCTGCACGTCTATTTCCCCTCTGTACCCCCCTACACGTCTATTTCCCCTCTGTACCCCCCTGCACGTCTGTTCCCCCCCCCACACATATATATGTTCCCCCTCTGTACCCCACTACACGTCTGTCATCCCCCACACACACACATATATCTGTTCCCCCTCTGTACATCTGTCCCCCCCAAACTCACGGATCGGATCGTTCCTCGGATCAGAGTCATGGATCGGATCATTTTTTCGGATCAGCAAATAATAATTGAATTTGCAGCAACCTGTGAAAATTACACCACCGTATAGTCCCCATTATAATATCCACAATCTCCCCCACTGTAATATACATCTCCCCCACTGTAATATACATCTCCCTCCCTGTAATATCCACAATCTCCCCCACTGTAATATACATCTCCCCCACTGTAATATCCACGTTATCTTCCCCACTGTAATATTGGCTGAGTATGGCTGGGTACGGCTGAGCATGGCTGGGTACGGCTGGGTATCGCAGAGTATGGCTGGGTATTACCGAGTATTGCAGAGTATGGCAGAGTATGGCTGGGTATTATCGTGTATTGCAGAGTATGGCTGGGTATTACCGAGTATTGCAGAGTATTGCAGAGTATGGCAAAGTATGGCTGGGTATTACCAAGTATGGCAGAATATGGCAGAGTATGGCAGAGTATGGCTGGGTATTACCGAATATTGCAGAGTATGGCAGAGTATGGCTGGGTATTACCGAGTATTGCAGAGTATTGCAGAGTATGGCAGAGTATGGCTGGGTATTACCGAGTATTGCAGAGTATGGCTGGGTATTACAGAGAATTGCAGAGTATGGCAGAGTATGGCAGAGTATTGCAGAGTATGGCAGAGTATGTCAGAGTATGGCTGGGTATTACCGAGTATTGCAGAGTATGGCAGAGTATGGCTGGGTATTATCGAGTATTGAAGAGCATTGCAGAGTATGGCTGGGTATTACCGAGTATTGCAGAGTATGGCAGAGTATGGCTGGGTATTATCGAGTATTGAAGAGCATTGCAGAGTATGGCAGGGTATTACCGAGTATTGCAGAGTATTGCAGAGTATGGCAGAGTATGGCTGGGTATTACCGAGTATTGCAGAGTATGGCTGGGTATTACAGAGAATTGCAGAGTATGGCAGAGTATGACAGAATATGGCAGAGTATGGCAGAGTATGACAGAATATGGCAGAGTATGGCAGAGTATGGCTGGGTATTACCGAGTATTGCAGAGTATGGCAGAGTATGGCTGGGTATTACCGAATATTGCAGAGTATGGCAGAGTATGGCTGGGTATTACCGAGTATTGCAGAGTATTGCAGAGTATGGCAGAGTATGGCTGGGTATTACCGAGTATTGCAGAGTATTGCAGAGTATGGCTGGGTATTACAGAGAATTGCAGAGTATGGCAGAGTATGACAGAATATGGCAGAGTATGGCTGGGTATTACCGAGTATTGCAGAGTATGGCAGAGTATGGCTGGGTATTATCGAGTATTGCAGAGTATTGCAGAGTATGGCAGAGTATGGCAGAGTATGGCTGGGTATTACAGAGTATTGCAGAATGGCAGAGTATGGCAGAGTATTGCAGAGTATGGCAGAGTATGTCAGAGTATGGCTGGGTATTACCGAGTATTGCAGAGTATGGCAGAGTATGGCTGGGTATTACCGAGTATTGAAGAGCATTGCAGAGTATGGCTGGGTATTACAGAGTATTGCAGAGTATGGCAGAGTATTGCAGAGTATGGCAGAGTATGGCTGGGTATTACCGAGTATTGCAGAGTATTGCAGAGTATGGCTGGGTATTGCCGAGTATTCCAGAGTATGGCAGCGTATGGCAGAGTATGGCTGGGTATGGCAGGGTATGGCAGAGTATTGTCAGGGTATTGCAGAGTATTGTCAGGGTATTGTCAGGGTATGGAGGGATGGCTGTGACTGCAATTGTCACAGAGCAGCGCTGCGGGCACTACAGATCTAGCCCACAGTGCTGCTGCCATCCGATCTCTCCCCTCCACCGTACAAATCTGTACACAGAGGGGAGAGAGGAACCGGCGTCATCATGATGCCGGTTTGTTTACAAGTGATCGCTCTGTCATTTGACGGAGCAATAACATTGTAAATGGCCGACGGGTGCACCAAGATGGATTGCGGCGGGTAATTGTGGTAACGCCGCCCAAGTAATGGGAACGGCGTTACCATGAGGGGAAGAGTAATCAGTTAGACTACGCGTTACCCTCTAAAGTAAGGGCGTTAAAGCGGTTCTGCACACATTTCATTTAGTAAATCTCTTTGCCTTCCAAATCAGGCAAAGAGTACTAAATGAAATGTGTTTTTTTTTTTTTTTTTTCACTTACCTTGTAATCGATGACTTCCTGTCCTCTGTCTCTGCGGGGGTGGGCGGGGTCTGTGCGGGGATCCTCGTCACGCCGCACTGTCTCCTGGGATCTGGTGTCACTGATCCCAGGAGTCTGTGCGGGCATCTTCCGAAATCTCGTGAGATTTCGGCCACATCTTCCGAAATCTCGCGAGATTTCGGCCACATCTTCCGAAATCTCGCGAGATTTCGGCCACATCTTCCGAAATCTCGCGAGATTTCGGCCACATCTTCCGAAATCTCGCGAGATGTCGGCAGATGTGCCGACATCTCGCGAGATTTCGGAGAACGTGAGCTGCACTTTGCCGTTACTGCGCACGCGCGAGCTCGGCGCAGTAACGGCGGTGCATGCTGGGCCATCTAAAGTGCCTGTGGGGTTTCACATGCCCACAGGCAAGATGGCCCCCAGCAGAAAAGCAGCATATAAAGAATTTTATCGGAGGAAAACCGGATGCGATCGAGATGGAAGATGGAACAGGTGAGTCCCCAATTTAGCTATTAATCCTTAGCATATTCCCCCCCCAAAAAAAAAAAAACGCAGTGCAGAACCGCTTTAAGTAACGCCGTTTACTTTAACTCAGTTAGTTACATCACTGCTGGTGGGCTGCATATGGTGGGTATTGCACTGGTCGGTATTGCACTGGTGGGCTGCATTTGGAGGGCTGCAACTGGTGGGCATTGCACTGCCGGGCTGCATCTGGTGGGTATTGCACTAGTGGGCTACATCTGGTGGGCTGCATTTGGAGGGCTGCATCTGGTGGGTATTGTACTGGTGGGTATTGCACTGGTGTGCTGCATCTGGTGGGCTGCATTTGGAGGGCTGCATCTGGTGGGCATTGCACAGGTTTTCTGCATCTGGTGGGCATTGCACTGGTGGGCTGCATCTGGTGGGCTGCATTTTGAGGGCTGCATCTGATGGGTATTGCACTGGTGGGTATTGCACTGGTGTGCTGCATCTGGTGGGCTGCATTTGGAGGGCTGCATCTGGTGGGCATTGCACAGGTTTTCTGCATCTGGTGGGCATTGCACTGGTGGGTTGCATTTGGAGGGCTGCATCTGGTGGGCATTGAACTGGCAGGCTGCATCTGGTAGGCTGCATCTGGTGGGCTGCATTTGGAGGGCTGCATTGCCCAGGTTTTCTGCATCTGGTGGGCATTGCACAGGTTTTCTGCATCTGGTGGGCATTGCACTGGTGGGCTGCATTTGGAGGGCTGCATCTGGTGGGCATTGCACTGGTGGGCTGCATCTGTTGGGCTGCATTTGGAGGGCTGCATCTGGTGGGCATTGCACTGGTGGGCTGCAGCTGGTGGGCTGCAGCTGGTGGGCATTGCACTGGTGGGATGCATTTGTTGGGCTGCATCCAGTGGGCATTGCACACGTGGGCTGCATCTGGTGGGCATTGCGCAGATGGGCACTGGTGGGGCTGCATTTGATGGGCACTGGTGAGGCTGCATTGCTCTCTTGCACCTGATAGGAGGTCAGCATCAGCGCCGCCAAGCCAGTCTGAGGGGGGTCAGTGATGTAAGGGGGCAGTGAATACAATAATGTAAGGGGCACTGATATAAAGGTTTCCCCCATAAATCCGCCACCCCTTACCTTAGTGTACTCTTCCTGTGGAAAGTGGTATCTTGTCACCAGAGCCCCCCCCCCCCCCTCCCACATTCCCAGAGTCCCTGGGGGTTCCCCTTGATGATTGCTAAATTTTTACCACTTTTAACTGGAATTTGCTCATATATATATATATATAGCCCTATGTGCTTTCATATCTATATATAACACACTCTTCAAATGTGATTTAAATGCATGGTTTTCCCTTTTATGAATAAGAAAATGACATAATCGTGTTGTGCTAGTATAATAAAGCTATGGGGCAGGTGTGAAATTTTTTCCAGGGCTGATTTTTAATTCCCAGTCCGGCCCTGCATAAACATGATAGGTAAACCTGCGGTGGAGTGTTGCCGCAATACCTACAGTGTGAGGATATGATCATGTACCGTGTATGCGATGACAATGAATTGGATGTTCAGGGGAAAATAAAGTATGCGTCATATAAGACTAAGAAAATAATCACCGGGGGGCGGAGCCAGCGGCCGACATTTAAGCAGCGCTGAGACAGAGCTCCCGGCAGGACGAATTCCCAGCCTTTCACTCCACTTTATCTCACATTTTCCTACACCCTTTTCTTCCCATCACACCACATCCCCCCCTTCTTTCCCTCCCATCCCACTCTTCCCTTCCCACACATTCCCCATTTCCTTATGTGTATGAAGCGCGCCATACATATATACCTCTCGACCCTTGCCCTGTCCCCCCCCCCCCCTCCCCCGTTTCCTTTCCCCTAGTCCCCCCCCCCCCCCTTCCTTTCCACTCCCTTCCCCCTTCCTTCCTTCTGCAGGAATTCCCTCTCAGACTATTAACCTTTTCATTCTTTCCTTTCTCCACCTCTCTGAGGCTATCCCCTGTTCTTTAAGAAATTAAACCTAATGACATATTTTAAATTTGAAATAAGGGATCTCCTTCTCTCATGGAGAGCTCTTTCCTCCTTTGATTTGCCTCCCTGTTTATATAAATGTGCCTATAAACGTTTTCCTTGGTATATTCCAGGAGTCCGTTACCGGTGGTGCTCCACCTGGTTCTCTGTTCTCCCCTCCCCCTCTCTCTTTTTTCCCCCCCCCGTCCCCGCCGTGCCCTTGGGTGCCTCCCGTTTGGGGTCTCGTTTTCGGCAAGTCGATCATAAGTGTAACTCCTCGTAAGTCACATACGGCCTGGATGACTCACTGTGCTTCGACCCTCCGATAGAAGCTGGAATTGGAGGCCACCGGGAACAAATGAGGGGACTTTCATAAAGACCCATGCAGAGGATTATCTTGTACACTACATCCATACTGGTAACTATACTGATACATACTCTTTTCAATGTAAAAGAAAAACATGTATAGTGATATAAGTGCAAATGTATAGTGACATACCATTGAGTAGTTACTATCACATTGTTTCTTTTTTCCAACAGACAAAAATACTCTGAGGAAGACCCATATAGACAACAGGTCGAAACGCGTCAGTGTTTTTGTCCCATCTCACGCAATCATCCACTCTGATCACATCAGTTGTGGTGCTAGGTGTCACTTGTTGGTTTTTAAATTTATGTATTGTATTTGTATATTTTTTTCTCTGTATGGGCTTGTGTTTTTACATTCTCCCTCCCCCCCTTTCTTTTTATGTCATCTCTAATTTTTAATTTGAATAAACGCAAAATCTGATTTGGATTAAGACTTGGTCTCTCACTCAATATACCCGCCTGATAAAACCTTATCAGACGGACTGCTGCCTAAAAACCCCTCCACCAAGGGAGAACCTCTTTTCTTTTTCTACCAAACCCCGGGGTGAGCAGCTACTTGCAGCTCGTTATTGTGTCAATACCCCTCTTCTTTTTCGTATACAATTGGGTGGTTAAACACCCCGTCTCCCGTTTTTTTGACACTTTCGAACTAAAACACAAGCCCAACTATATGTCTCTGATCACATGAATCTATGTACTTTTGGTTTGCTCTTAAATAATTGCGATACCTGTATTGTTCAAACTGCTTAAACATGAGTAATTTTCAGGGTAATGAGTGGATTAGTCTTATGTCAAGCTATGAAAATGACTTTGAGAAAAAAGACCAAATAGAGACTCAAATCTCTTCCCTAATGGATAAACTCAACAAAACATTGGAGAAGAAATCTGCTCTCTTTTGGCATGTTAAATCTTTTAATCGCTATAGTAAGGAGAAGATAAACCCACTTGGCCTACGTGTACAAATCTTTCCAAATATAGACTCAATCAGTGGTGAATGTAAGAAAGAATGGGAGGACAACCTAAACCGCTGTTCACAACAAATGATGATCATATTGACTAATGAATACAATAGACAGATCGCATTATTAGACATCGAAATTAACACCTTAGAGAAATTACTTGAACCCTTTGTTCAGCATGCTCTATATGTGGAATCTCAGGTCAAACTCCGTGAGGACCTGAGCACCTACAATAAGGGCATTCTGCACAAAAAGGAAGTCAAATTTTGGAGGGACAAAATATCGTTCTCCGAGGGACGAGCATACAAGTGGAATGCTAATCCCCAAAACAAAAGACATTCAATCCCCAAGCCGCAGATGCAAAACAACTCTAATGTTATCAAAACTAGAAATGCCTCCAACTCTGGTCAAAATATTAATACCATCCAAAAAGGGAGGGGTAAATATAAAAGAAATAGGACTAACAAAGGGTCCCCAGAGCAGGAAAAGAAAAAACAAACTATTGAAATAGAAACAAAAAGAAACCAGGATACCACCAATCCCGACAATAGATATGAAGCCAAAGCAAAAGATGAGTCCTCGAGTATAGACGCAGATAACTCTGATTCTGCCTCTTCCAACAGCTCTAGTAACACTAAGCATGTAACTCCCACCTTGGAACGTTTGAGGCAGGCTCCTGGAGCCACTTTAAACTTGACACGGGGACTACTCTCTCCCCAGTCAAACAAGGGAGTGGGGAATCTAGACGCATACATTACCCGGACACAATCAAGTCCCTTAGCGTAATCAACCTATCATCTCATCCTCTCTCGGTAGCCGAGAGAAATATTTTATCCCGAGGACTAACCTTCTGCCCTGAACAGCACTGCGACACATTCGGTGTGATCGTCGATCTGCAGCTCTTTGCACGCAGACTCCTTCTTAGGAGCCTGCATGCAAAGACCACCGGTATCGACGACACAGATTGGTCAACCTTTAGCATGAAAGAATTCAAGGCGCTACGGGACCTGACCCTCCTATATCAGGAAAACAACACCATAGACCTCATTGACCAAATAGACTTAGAGGCACTCCTAGAGGATGCCAATAGACCACAAAAAATTCCAATTACGACCTTTAAAAAATCGTCCTCAAAATTTCCACCTTTAAACCTGAATCCTAACATTGAAACATTTGTTAATCAAGTACTTCGGGATTTGAATAAAATAACTTCGAAAAGGGTCCCCCCAAACAATCTGGGCCATGATGAAATTGATGCGATGAGAACACTATGTGCAAATACAAATATCACAATCAAGCCCTCAGACAAGGGCGGCAACGTGGTCCTGATGGAAAACCAGGACTACGTTGACATGTGTCAGTCCATTCTCGATAATAGTGAGTGGTACAAGAAGGTGCCTATGGCTCTAATACATACCTCTCATGAGCAGTTTTACGATATGATACACCGCTCCTTTGTGAGAGGAACCATATCGAAAGACCAATACGAATATATCAGAGTAAAATATCCACGTCTAGCCACTTTCTATAGTTTGCCGAAAATACATAAAGAGAAAACCAAACCACCCGGCCGACCAATAATTTCGGGTAACGGGAATATCTCTGAAAATTTAAGTAAATTTATCGACTCATTTTTACAACCCTTGGTGATTTCTCTACCTTCCTTCCTTAAGGATACAATTCACCTACTCGAGAGGGTTTCTGACCTACAACTTTCCGCCGAATCCCGCCTAGTGGCCATTGACGTGGAGGCCCTATACAGCTCGATCCCCCATACCAAGGGGATCGAGACTGTACGGGATGTTTTGACAAACAGCCAAAAATATGATCCCGATTTGAATACATTTATCTTAGAAGGTTTGGAGTACATCCTTACTCAGAACTTCTTTGTTTTCAACAACTCCCACTACCTCCAGGTGCAGGGCGTAGCCATGGGCACCTGTTGTGCCCCTGCCTACGCCAATCTGTACCTGGGGGAGTGGGAGAAAACACTCCTGGATGACGAGGGCCTCCTCGTGTATACCAGCCACATCAAGTTGTGGCTGCGCTACATTGATGACGTCCTCGTCATCTGGGAGGGATCTGAGGCACTACTGCAGGAGTTCTTCACTCGCATCAATGTGAATTCTCTTAATTTGAAATTCACAATGACCCATGACCCAGATACCATTACCTTCCTTGATGTGCAGTTATTACGCAACTCCCAGAATAAGATTTCAACCACCCTTTTCAGAAAAAAGACAGCGGGAAATACTATCCTTCATGCCTCTAGCTTCCACCCAGAGATTTTAAAAAATTCCATACCGTATGGACAATACTTACGGCTACGCCGGAATTGTTCGGAGGACTCCTCCTTCAAAATTGAAGCAGGGCATTTACAAGAGAGGCTATTAGCGCGTGGCTATACCCGCTCATGTCTAAGGAAAGCCTATAACAGAACCATTATGGAAACACGTTCCAACTTACTGTCCAAAAAATCTAAAAAGACTAGCGAAGGAAAGAGTTCCAGCAACGCCCCTACCCGAATTATACTCCGTTTTTCTCAACAGCACAAACACATTCGGAATATCATAAAGAAACATTGGAGCATCCTTCTGGATGACCCCAAAGTAAATACCTTTCTATCTGACCAACCAGCAATCACTTTTAAAAGGGCTACTTCCCTTAAGGATAAACTTGTACAGAGTGAATACAAAAATGAACAAAAACGCTCAAAGCATTGCACCACTTTGGGAACGTTCCCCTGTGGGCACTGCTCTGTCTGTCAATACATTACACGTGAGAGGACTCTTAGTCTCCCCAATGGGACCATCTTCAAACCCTCACACTATGCCAACTGTCAAACCAGAGGCATTGTCTACATCATGTTGTGCGAATGCGGGGCCTTCTATGTAGGGAAGACGAAGCAGGAGTTCCATCGCAGGATGGCCAAACACATATATTCTATGCAAATAGGGAATCATTATCTAGCCCTAGGCAGGCATGTCGTTGTCCAACACAACTACAAAATGCCCCGTATATCCTTCACCGCCCTCGACCGGGTACATATTCCCGGCCGAGGCGGTGACTGGAATAAGGTATTACTACAGCATGAACAGAGATGGATTCATAGACTGCAGGCTAATGTACCTCCAGGACTAAATGAATCCATCTCATATGCTCCCTTCCTTAAAGGCTTTGTGTCAGGCAAGACACAATAAGGACCTTAAAGCCATCCTGCATCCACCCCTGCTTCGTCTCCCCTCCCCCCTTTTCCACCTTCCCTTCTGACACTGTATAGTGACAGTATAATATGAAATATTGATTTGATTTTTTGTCCTCTGTCTACCCCTTCTTTGTTTTTCCCCCTTACATTAAGAGTATAGATAAACATGTGTTCTGGCGCCATATACACCGGTGCTTGCCTCATTTTACAAAAAGCAAGGTGCTTTGAAATATAAGCACCCTTACTATATGACCTATATAAGAAGGATATCCTATTTAGGATATATATGGACCACTTTTAAAACCATAGATCAAACGAGAGATATAAAATAACATCAGTTATAATGCACTCCATGTGACATAACAGTCCTGTGTAGTGTAGATTCTTTTTCCTGTATCACTTTTCTTTATGTTCAAATATATTCATCTATTAAACATTCTGTATTGTATTATTTATTTCATTTTCCCAACTTTTCCCTAGGTGGCGCCATCCGCTTCTGTTGGTAATGTCCCTGCACTGAGTACCTCGGCCCGTTGTGCCTTCCCAGCAAAGGTAAGGGAGTGGCCTTTTTATTTCGTCCCTCCCTGAATCCTCCCCTCACAGACGTCCAGGCTGGTCCTGGGCGTCTCTCTGGGGGGTTGGTCCTTTGCTGGCGGCGTCCTCCGACATTTCCGGACGTTGCGCGCATGTGCGGGGCCCCGTACGTGCGCGCACGGTCATGACGTCACGCCAGTTGCGACGGAAATGACGCAGTTGCGGGGCGTAGCCTTCGGAGAACGCCGGGGGAGTGTACACGAGGCGGACCTGACGGCCGCCATGACTTGCCCTGGGGACCATGCTGGGGCACCCGTGGGTGCGGTGACGTATGCGGGTGTGGGGGGGGGGAGGGGGGGGGGGGGTCTGGGAGCCTCGTGACCGCCCACCAACCGGACCAATCACAATTGGGAACATGCACTTATAAGCCATGTGGAGTGGAGAAGGACACTCCACTTCCACAGAAGGCTTAGCAGTCTCCAGGCACATCGGGGTAAAAAGTGAGTATCACTCTTCTCTCTAAGGGACCCCCCCTTCTGCACCAGCAACAGGGCTCTAAAGGAGAAACCCCCCCTTTTCTCTGTCTTTATGTGTTTTTTATTCTCCAGAATCCACCAGAGATTCCTGGCAAACCTCCCCAAAAAACATTTGTCTTTTGGTTGAGAATCCCATGCACTGCCACTCTGCGGCCTATGTGACCAAACACCACATTGAAGGTATTAACTACTACCATCCCTAAAGTACAGTTGTTTCCCCCCCTCTTTCTTCTCTGTGTTTCAATCTTTCCCCTCCCCCCCCCTTCCCCCCAATTCCCCCCTCCTTCCTCTCCCTTCCCCCCCCCCCCCCCCCCCCCAACCGCAACCCATCCCTCCCCCCCTTTCCCTCTTCCCGGCTTCCTTTTCCTTCCCCTTCTCATTGTTCTTCACATCCCCTGACATCCCTCCGAGACACACACATATGTACGATTTACACTAATTTTGTTTTCCCTCCCGGTTTCTCCCCTTCCCTTCCCCCCACTGTCATCATCCCCACCCTTCCCCCCCCCTCCTTTCCCTCCCTCCATAACCCCCACCACCTTTGCACTTACTTTTTTCTAACACTCCACACAATCACTATCCTCCCCCCCCCCCCCCCCCCCCCTCCCTCCCTCTTTCCCTTGGCTCCCCTTCCTACACAATACGCCACATGTTGTTTGCACCATCACTCCTGTACATTCCTTTCAAACCTTTTTCCTATTCACCCCAATAGTCCCAGCCTTTCACTCCACTTTATCTCACATTTTCCTACACCCTTTTCTTCCCATCACACCACATCCCCCCCTTCTTTCCCTCCCATCCCACTCTTCCCTTCCCACACATTCCCCATTTCCTTATGTGTATGAAGCGCGCCATACATATATACCTCTCGACCCTTGCCCTGTCCCCCCCCCCCCCCTCCCCCGTTTCCTTTCCCCTAGTCCCCCCCCCCTTCCTTTCCACTCCCTTCCCCCTTCCTTCCTTCTGCAGGAATTCCCTCTCAGACTATTAACCTTTTCATTCTTTCCTTTCTCCACCTCTCTGAGGCTATCCCCTGTTCTTTAAGAAATTAAACCTAATGACATATTTTAAATTTGAAATAAGGGATCTCCTTCTCTCATGGAGAGCTCTTTCCTCCTTTGATTTGCCTCCCTGTTTATATAAATGTGCCTATAAACGTTTTCCTTGGTATATTCCAGGAGTCCGTTACCGGTGGTGCTCCACCTGGTTCTCTGTTCTCCCCTCCCCCTCTCTCTTTTTTCCCCCCCCCCGTCCCCGCCGTGCCCTTGGGTGCCTCCCGTTTGGGGTCTCGTTTTCGGCAAGTCGATCATAAGTGTAACTCCTCGTAAGTCACATACGGCCTGGATGACTCACTGTGCTTCGACCCTCCGATAGAAGCTGGAATTGGAGGCCACCGGGAACAAATGAGGGGACTTTTATAAAGACCCATGCAGAGGATTATCTTGTACACTACATCCATACTGGTAACTATACTGATACATACTCTTTTCAATGTAAAAGAAAAACATGTATAGTGATATAAGTGCAAATGTATAGTGACATACCATTGAGTAGTTACTATCACATTGTTTCTTTTTTCCAACAGACAAAAATACTCTGAGGAAGACCCATATAGACAACAGGTCGAAACGCGTCAGTGTTTTTGTCCCATCTCACGCAATCATCCACTCTGATCACATCAGTTGTGGTGCTAGGTGTCACTTGTTGGTTTTTAAATTTATGTATTGTATTTGTATATTTTTTTCTCTGTATGGGCTTGTGTTTTTACATTCTCCCTCCCCCCCTTTCTTTTTATGTCATCTCTAATTTTTAATTTGAATAAACGCAAAATCTGATTTGGATTAAGACTTGGTCTCTCACTCAATATACCCGCCTGATAAAACCTTATCAGACGGACTGCTGCCTAAAAACCCCTCCACCAAGGGAGAACCTCTTTTCTTTTTCTACCAAACCCCGGGGTGAGCAGCTACTTGCAGCTCGTTATTGTGTCAATACCCCTCTTCTTTTTCGGACGAATTATCCTTACCTTATCCTGAATGTCAGAGACACCGAAATTGCACAGCACAGTGACCGTTACACCCACCGGACCTGGCTGCACTGGAAGATATGGTAAAATATGGGCCAGCTCCCATGGAATCTGCTGCCGAACGTCTGTCCCGCTATGCATGGGTATCCTAAGATGGCGTCGAGCAAGATCGTGACCATGAGGCAGCGGAGCGGAGCCCTGAAGATTCCTCACAGTGTGGAGATGACTGCTCCTCTGAACAGTCTGCCCCCCAGAACCAAAGGGTCGAGGCGAAGCTCTCTGGACAGATTATCTCAGGCAGATAGGGGGGTAATGGCGCCGGCCGAGGGATCAGGAGAGCCATCTTTGAAACAGATAATGGAAGATATACACACTTGCCAAACCACCCTGACTGAGCATATTGACGGGTGAGGGCAGAAATGTCTTTTCTGAAACAAGATGTACAGAATATAAGAGAAAGGGCCACGGAAGCAGAACAGAGAATAAGTGACCTGGAAGATGTAATGCGCCCATTAGAAAATAAAGTGCAAAATATACATATGGAGGTGAATGCTCATACGGATAAGCTCGGGGACATGGAGGACAGACAGAGGAGAAACAATGTCCGTTTTGTAGGTTTCCCTGAAAAGGCTGAAGGTAGACAAGCTGAGGATTTTCTGGAACTGTGGCTTAAAGATAATATGCCTGACACCACGTTTTCTCGCTTGTTCGCCATAGAAAGGACACACAGGATACCTTCTAAACCCCCCCGGGCTCTCATCCACGCCCTATGATTGCCCGCATCTTGCACTTCAGGTATAGAGAAAACATCCTATGTGCAGCTCGCAGTATAGGGGATCTACAGTATAATGGTAACCGTACAGTATATCTATATATCCCGACTTCTCTACTGCCATGCAGAAACAGAGAGCCAGCTTTGTTCGCGTGAAAAAGAGACTCCGGGACATGCAAGTGACATATAGCATGCTTTATCCGGCAAAATTGAGAGTGGTTGATAAAGACAAAGTTTACTTCTTCAACTACCCTATTGAAACATTGAGGTGGCTGGATGCTAGGGGGCGCTCAAGCCCAGCGGCACGCTGATGAAGAACCAACACACTCTTCTTGCTTGTATCTACTGAGACCCACACACTTTTCTGATACACTACTATAGATCTGGCTGATGTGGGTAACTATGCCGTGGTTTTTCTTTTATTTTGTTTGTCTTTTCTCCTTTACCAGTTTGTCACGGCCTTATTATCCTTTGCTTACTCTGACAATACGTTTACTCTAAGTGCTGTCCTGCACGGAACTATGCACCTGTTGAACAAAACTTACACCAAAAAGTAGATATTTAGTCCTATGGACCACAGGAGAGAGAGGATAAGGGTACGGATAAGGGTAAAAAGGAAAAAAATATATATTTTTTCTCGTCTCTCTCCCTTACTTTTTTCAGGTTTTTTTTTTGTTTTTTCTCTTGTGGAGTAATTTGTACTCAAGAAACTCAGCAGCTGATAGAGAAGAACTTTTTTCATTTTTTTCTTTGTTCTATTCAGACGCTATCAGGCTCCTTTCAGACACGCTGCCAGTTAGTATGCAGCAGTTGATCCGCTACTAGAGACCTGTGACCCCCCCCAAGGTAATTTACAATATAAGGTTAGGGGCTTTAACACACAAGAAGTTGGGGTTGTGTGCAGGGTGGGAAGGGTGGGACTAATGTTTTTTGTTACGTTGTGCTGTGTGCTGCAAATGGTATATACTAAAACAGGTATAGAAAACATTTAGATGGCATATAAAATCAATTTGATGTCGTGGAATGTTAGAGGGATGAACTCAAAAGTAAAAAGATCCCTTGTCTTTGATTTTATTAAAAGATACAAACCTCATATTATTCTACTGCAGGAAACCCATCTACAGGGATCTAAAGTTATGGCTCTCAAAAAAGCAAATATAATGAATGTAATACATGCTGAATATTCTACTTATTCAAGAGGTGTGGCTATCCTAGTGACCAAAAAGGCAGCCGCACGTATATTACAGATTAAATCTGACCCTATGTGTAGGTATGCTATTTTGGTATGTCAGATGCATAATGTCTGTCTAATGCTGGTTTGTGTTTATGTACCTCCACCGTTCTCCTCTCAGATTTTGGAGGGTGTGCTAAAGGAGGCTGTATTGGTTGCTCAGGGTCCGTTGCTGCTACTGGGTGACTTTATTGCAGTTACAGATCTTGCTCTGGACAGGCATGGATGTACTTCTGACTCCCACCATAATTTGTCTCCCTGGCTGGATAGCTATGCTCTCACTGATGTTTGGAGGCTGAGGAACCCTGGTGTCAGAGAGTACTCCTGTCACTCTGAGACTCATAAAACTCTGTCTAGGATAGACTGTCTTTTAGCATCGGTAGATGGTCTCCGACTCATATATAATGTCCGCTACCTTCCGAGAGCCCTATCAGATCACTCTCCTATGGAAGTTCTGCTGGATATCAATGTCCTGCAGGGAAGGCGACATTGGCGTATGAACGTACAATGGCTGCAAGAGGAATACATTACCATTAAATGTATGTCGGAGATTGATCACTATTGGAGGGAGAATGGAACCCATACAACCGTGTCAAATCAATGGGATGCCTTTAAGGCGACAATGATAGGGGTATTTGCTAAGGAAACAAGAGACTTCTCCAGGGCTTTGGAGTCATATATGAGAACAGCAGAACTCAGGGCTGTAGAAGCAGAGGGGGCCTACATTCTTGACCCGTCCCCTGAAAAATATAACTTATGGCAAGACAATACTAGGCAATATAAACTAGCTCTCACTGAAAGGACTGCAAAAAGCAGATACACCAAAATAGATCCTTCTTTGAGTTCGGAGACAAAAGTGGACGACTGTTGGCCTTTTTGGCTAGGCCACTTTATGCTCCGATATCAGTACTACAGCTTAGGTGCCCTAATGGTGAAATAGTGAAGGACTCTCATGGGACCTTGAACACTTTCTTAAACTTCTATGAGACACTATACCAAACCCAAACCAATCACACGGAACAGGAATTTACCTCTTACCTGGCAGAGCTGGATCTATGTCCTGAGGATAGCGCAGCTCTGGAAGGTTCCATTACACAGGTGGAGATATCCCAGGCTGTGTCCTCTTTCAGACCAGGCAAATTGCCTGGCTTGGACGGGTTAGTCAGTTACATAAAGAAAAATTAGCACCTCACCTGCAGAAAGTATTTGTAGTGGCAGAAAAAGAGGCCATACTCCCAGAATCTATGAGGGAAGCTTTAATTGTGTTAATCCGCAAACCCGGGAAGGATCCACTAGAGTGCAAGTCTTATAGGCCGATATCTTTAATCAACTCGGATGTCAAGATATTGGCCAAAGTACTGGCCGGTAGACTGAATTCGGTTATTTTGAAACTAATAAATTCAGACCAAATGGGAATCATCCCGGGCCGGTGCACTCAAATGAACCTTAGAAGATTATATGTCAACATGCAGATCGAACACACAAATACGAGCAATAGCGTCATTGGACACCAAAAAGGCGTTCGATTCAGTTGAATGGGACTACCTCTTTTCCCTTCTTAGAAAATTAGGATACGGACCACGATTTGTATCCTGGATAAAGCCCCTGTACACAGACCCTCGAGCAAGTATTAGAGTAAACGGCCTTATATCAAGCGCCTTTCAGATTCACAGGGGAACGAGACAGGGGTGTCCCTTATCCCCTCTCCTGTTCGCCCTAGCCATAGAGCCCCTAGCTGCTAAAATTAGACATCACAAGACCATTAAGGGACTGTCGGTTGGGGGTCTGGAGGAACGTGTGTCTTTATACGCAGATGACATGCTCCTGTACCTTAAAAAGATCCGGATGATTCCTTATCGGCAGCGGTCTCCTTGATCCGGGAGTTTGGTGATTACTCGGGCTTCAGGATCAACTGGACCAAATCGATTCTCTTTCCTCTGGATCCACAAGCGAATTTGACTTTGCCCACTGGCTGCCCGCTAAGGGTGGTGACACAGTTTAAATACTTGCGGATATTGATAGAGTCCCCTGTAGATTCCTTTAAGAGACAAATCTAACGCCAATAATCAAATCATTCCAGGATAAGATACAAAAATGGAAAGACCTGCCACTCACGTTAATGGGTAGGGCTAACCTATTCAAAATGATCTTTTTGCCTAAAATTCTGTATGTACTCTTCAATGCCCCAACCTACATACCAAATCGGATGTTTAGATACATTAACTCTCTGTTAACAGCATTTCTTTGGGGTAACAAAGCATCTAGAGTATCCCTGGAACTCTTACAACTACCAGTGAGGAGGGGTGGCCTAGCGGTCCCTGACCTTAGACTGTACTATTTAGCTTCACAACTGGTACATATACATTGGCGAATGTTTCCACAGCTGAATAACGCCACTACTGCGATTAAAGCAGCAGTCATAACTTTGTACGAAACATTACTAAATGGCTTTTTTAGGGGCACAGTTCCCACAACGAATGGTAGGGCCATACTTAAGACGGCAAAAAAAACACTTGAGATCTGCCTGAAACACATAGCAGACAGCCCCCTCCACTTGTCACTGAATGCATCACTATGGTACAACCCATGCCTAAGGGAGTTTTTCCAATTTGAAGATGGGAATAGATGGGCTAAAGTTGGACTCGCATACCTTCATCAGCTCTTTGATGAGGGTAAATGTAAATCATTTGCACAAGTAAAGAGGGAACTGAATGTCCCAGAATCTTGGGCATTCCGGTTCATTAGACTGAAACATGCGGTGCATACTCAATTTGGGACTGGACGAGTCCCCTTAGAGAATTCTAAATTGGAAAGACTCCTGGCTGACTCAGACCACACAAAACTAATCTCTACCTACTACAGCACACTTACCGACGTAAAAATACCAAAAGAAAAGAAACTCAAGGACCGTTGGACAGCTATTATCCCAGAACTTACAGAGGGACAATGGGAGGAAGTGGTGTCCTATACATCCACGGTTATTTCAGCAAAAGACAAACTGAATCAACTAAGATGCCTACATCAAATGTACTATACTCCGATGAGGTTATACAAAATGGGAAGTAGGGACAACCCCACATGCCATAAGTGTCTAGCAGATGACGGTTCATTCATACACATTGTTTTGGTCGAAAACAAAAAAGTGTAGCGTTAAGTGGAAATAAAAAATCAATCTATAGACCTTAAATCCATAAATATAGTGTTAGAAAATATTAGAACGTGATAATGGCCACACAATGGCCGTGGAACCTTATAACATACAAAATAATAACATTATTCAGATATGTGATAATACAATAATGAGTCCATAAAGAATTACAAATGTGCTCAATTAGTGATCAAAAGTCCAAATGTAATCCAAAATAGTGTAAATCCAACCACTGATGTGACTTGTTTGGACTGTTAGCAGAAAGTGACACCACCACCGTGCTTAAGGGAGGAGGCTTACCAGATAGTGTTGACCTGGTGGGGCCTACACCACCCAGGTCAAACAAAGCTTGTAGGTTACGATAAAACCAATGGAATGATGGAATCCTGTATCTTATCCCTGGAGCAGCATCAGACCATCAGATCACCAATCCCAACCATCGTATGTAATCCAACACCAACGGAAGGGAGGTAGGAGCTTGGCATCAAATGTCATCAACTATGCAAATAAAAATCAGCATAGCGTGATACCGTTTCAGAAAGAAATTTATTTAAAAATATAAATAAAGCACTCACATTTCAGAGGAGGATCTTAGGCATTGAAAAGTATATGTAGAGTAGCGATATCTGTAGAGGGGTTTGGAACTGTAATAGAGTACGCCCACTCTGGTCGCAGGTAACACAATTTCTTGCAGTCGAACTTGACATCCCAAACATCTGTAGCCCACTACTGGGACTTTTGGGTATCATAGAAGATGAAGTCATGAGTAGTAACATGAGAACACTACTAAAAATACTGTTTTATTATGTTAGAAAGCTGATTGTCCTTAACTGGATTAAAAGAGATTACCTCACGCTCACTGCATGGAAGAACCTAGTTAATGCTAATGTAACACTATATAAGATAACCTATGAAGCAAGAGGGTTTCCTAAGAAGTTCCACAAAGTATGCGGAAAATGGATTAACTCTAAAGAAACAGTGTAATCTGTCACTGGAAAGGAGGGATGATGACATCACTCAGGGGAGGGGAGAAGGTATACTGAGAATACATCGATTGCAGAATCTTAGTACTTGTGGAGAAACAGCACACAGCACAACAATAGTCTTTTAATGTTTTTCTTTTGTTCTTTTTTATTATTGAGTTACACATGAAGGAAGTTGCCTACATGTTGGAAAGTTGTTATTTACAAAAATGAAAAGGATGCCATATGTACAAAATTAATACCAATATAAGACATACATAAGATACATCTGTAACATGGTTAATGTATTACATGACTTGTATGTACGTTTGGCAAATAAAAACCTTTTAAAAAAAAAAGAAAATGTTCACCATATGAATTACTGAGGCTGAGTAACCTGACATGAAGCAGGCCAATTAAAAACGTAAACTCAGGCCTACGGAACCTGAAGGCATGTCAGGTCAAATGTAGTGAGTAGTGCAAAGACAACAACGTATGAAAACAGTCTAAGGTCTGCTGTATGAGAAAAGGGTGAGGAGTAGGGATGGGCCCGGTGCTCGATTCAAACCCACGTTCGAATCGAGCACCGGGCGTTCGCCCGCTCGCCGAGCCCAGAACTATTTGGGCCGTTCGCATCACATTCGTGTGATGCGAGCGGCCCGCAATGCATTGCGGCCGGCGCAGTGCATTGCTGGCTGATGATTGGCCAAGCATGCACTGTGACCCCGCATGCTTGGCCAATCACAGCGCCAGAAACTAGGAGAGCAATAATTGGCTACAGGCAGGACACCTGTAGCCAATTAAAGCTCAGGGGCTTTAGTACACGCCCCACTCTATAAAAGGCCGTCACGCCGTCGGCCCAGGGCACATGTGTTTCGGCTTTTAGGAGAGCAGTCTGCTGATTGATTTTCTTCTTTGCTAAACCATTGCTGACTCCTGACCTGAGTCATTCAAATCATTACTGATCATTGCTGCTGATTGCACAGAGTGTGATATTATCTGCTGCTGGGGATTAGTCTGGTGTGTGCGTGCTATTAGTACAGCATTGCAGTAGCACCAATCGCAGTGCTGTTAGAACAGCATTGCACCCCAACTTCTGTCCCAACCTTCTGTCCCATCCCAGGCAGGGATTTATAGGAGCCATATTGTGTTTGTGTCAGCACACATAGGAGCTAGTGTGTGTGTTGTGAGCACACATAGGAGCTCTTTTTCTTCGTCAGCACACATAGTACCTCTAGTGTGTTTGTGTCAGCACCCATAGGACCTATAGTGTGTTGTGAGCACACATAGGACCTATATTTTTTTGTCAGCACACATAGTACCTATAGTGTGTTTGTGTCAGCACCCATAGGACCTATAGTGTGTTGTGAGCACACATAGGACCTATATTTTTTTGTCAGCACACATAGTACCTATAGTGTGTTTGTGTCAGCACCCATAGGACCTATAGTGTGTTGTGAGCACACATAGGACCTATATTTTTTTGTCAGCACACATAGTACCTATAGTGTGTTTGTGTCAGCACCCATAGGACCTATAGTGTGTTGTGAGCACACATAGGACCTATATTTTTTTGT
Organism: Lithobates sylvaticus; assembly: GCA_028564925.1. Classification (NCBI taxonomy): domain Eukaryota; kingdom Metazoa; phylum Chordata; class Amphibia; order Anura; family Ranidae; genus Lithobates; species Lithobates sylvaticus. The sequence continues at coordinate 173,936,085 of CM053036.1, forward strand.
CAGCACACATAGTACCTATAGTGTGTTTGTGTCAGCACCCATAGGACCTATAGTGTGTTGTGAGCACACATAGGACCTATATTTTTTTGTCAGCACACATAGTACCTATAGTGTGTTTGTGTCAGCACCCATAGGACCTATAGTGTGTTGTGAGCACACATAGGACCTATATATTTTTGTCAGCACACATAGTACCTATAGTGTGTTTGTGTCAGCACCCATAGGACCTATAGTGTGTTGTGCGCACACATAGGACCTATATTTTTTTGTCAGCACACATAGTACCTATAGTGTGTTTGTGTCAGCACCCATAGGACCTATAGTGTGTTGTGAGCACACATAGGACCTATATATTTTTGTCAGCACACATAGTACCTATAGTGTGTTTGTGTCAGCACCCATAGGACCTATAGTGTGTTGTGCGCACACATAGGGCCTATATTTTTTTGTCAGCACACATAGTACCTATAGTGTGTTTGTGTCAGCACCCATAGGACCTATAGTGTGTTGTGAGCACACATAGGACCTATATTTTTTTGTCAGCACACATAGTACCTATAGTGTGTTTGTGTCAGCACCCATAGGACCTATAGTGTGTTGTGAGCACACATAGGAGCTCTATTTCTTCGTCAGCACACATAGTACCTCTAGTGTGTTTGTGTCAGCACCCATAGGACCTACAGTGTGTTGTGAGCACACATAGGAGCTCTATTTTTTATACAATATACACTACCCACTACAATGGCTGGAAGACCGCCAAGGAAAGGCAGACATTCCAGAGGCAAGAACACAGGGCAAGCAGGCTCTGTTTCTAGAGACAACAGTGCTGGTCGTGGACGTGGTTGTGCATCGTCATCAGCACGTGGCCATGGGACACGCTTGTCTTTGTTTTCGGCAGCTGGACATGTTGAGCCGCATCATGCCGAAGGCTTGGTAGAATCGATGACCAAGCCCTCCTCATCCTCCTCATCCTCTCTCACCCCGGCTCAGGGTACTGGCAGAGCAGCTGCCAACGCGTACTCAATGGCATCATCAGGCACCCCTTCCCTAGACCCACCATGTCCTCCTGAGGAGTCCCCCGAACTGTTTGAGCACAGTGTTGGGTACATGCTCCAGGAGGATGCCCAACGATTTGAAGGCTCGGATGATGATACCCAGCTTGAGGAAGGCAGTAGTGTGCGCGCAGAGAGAGGGGATGCTGAAGGACAGCAATCTGGCAGTAATGTTCCACCAGCTGCAGCTTACTGCCAGGTTTGCTCTAGTGGCGAAGAGGGAGGGGATGATGAGGTCACTGACTCCACGTGGGTGCCTGAAGGGAGAGAGGAGGAGGAGGAGGAGGATGCGGCGGCAGATGTCCAACGAGGCAGGATGCCCCCTGGAGGCCAGCTAGAGGCCAGCACACCAACTGAATCACACCGCAGAGCTCCGCCTGTGCAGGGCGCTGCCTCTGCACGTTATCACAAAAGTTCTTTGGTGTGGGCCTTTTTTGAGACGAGTGCATCAGATCGCACCACTGCTATTTGCAATATTTGTCTCAAGCGTATTTCGCGTGGCCAAAACATCAGCCGCTTGGGCACCACAAGCATGACCAGACATATGTCGACCTGCCATGCAGCTCGTTGGCAAGCGCACATTAAAGACCCACACCAAAGAACAAAGCGGACCTCTCCTTGCTCCTCATCAGCTGGGATCTCCATCCCCACTATATCTTCAGTCCTCTCTGAAAGCTGCTCTGAGAGGACTGAAGGTGTAGAATTAGGTGTGTCACAACCAAGTACTTGCAGTACACCGACGTCCGATTGTAGCAGGCAAATTTCCCTGCCCTAGCTGCTGGACCGTCGAAAGAAGTATACTCCCAGCCATCCACATGCCCAGCGGTTGAATGCTAGCTTGGCTAAATTGCTAGCACTTCAACTGCTGCCTTTTCAGTTGGTAGACTCGACCCCCTTCCGTGAGTTTGTTCAATGTGCGGTTCCTCAGTGGCAGGTTCCCAAACGCCACTTTTTCTCACGGAAGGCGATTCCATCTCTCTACCGGCATGTGGAAGGCAATGTCCATGCCTCGCTGGACAGGGCGGTCAGCGGTAAGGTGCATATTACCGCTGATTCATGGTCCAGCAGGCATGGACAGGGACGTTATCTGTCTTTCACGGCCCATTGGGTCACTCTATTGGCAGCTGGGAGGGATGTAGGACAAGGTGCAGTAGTGTTGGAGGTTGTTCCGCCATCACGCCTCCAAAATGCTACTACTGGTTGTGACACACCTCTCTCCTCCACCCCCTCCTCTTCTTCTTCCTCCATGGCCTCTTCGAGTGCTCTGTCCTCGGAACCAGCGGTGCTCCGTAGGCGTACAAGGGGCTACACGAGTATGCAGGCAAAAAGATGCCATGCCGTGCTTGCGCTGGTGTGTTTGGGGGACAGGAGCCACACTGGGGCAGAGGTTCTGGCAGCTCTGCAGAGGCAGGCCGAGAGGTGGTTGACGCCACGCCAGCTTAAGCCAGGAATGGTGGTTTCTGACAATGGCACCAACCTCCTCTCCGCCCTGCGACAGGGGCAGCTCACCCATGTGCCCTGTATGGCTCACGTCCTCAACCTGGTGGTGCAGCGGTTCTTGGGCAGGTACCCAGGCTTACAGGATGTCCTGAGGCAGGCCAGGAAAGTCTGTGTGCATTTCCGCCGATCATATAATGCCAGTTCTCGGCTGGCTGAGCTGCAAAAGGTGCTGAACCTGCCCAAGAACCGCCTAATATGTGACATGCCCACCAGGTGGAACTCAACGTTGGCCATGCTGCAGCGACTGCACACGCAGCAGAGGGCCATCAATGAGTACCTTTGTGACTACGGCACCAGGACAGGGTCAGGGGAGCTTGGCTTTTTTTCCCCACGCCAGTGGAGCATGATCAGGGATGCATGCACTGTCCTCTCACCATTTGAGGAGGCCACGAGGATGGTGAGCAGTGACAGTGCATGCATCAGTGACACTGTACCTCTTGTCCACCTGTTGAAGCATACGCTGCGTGGGATAATGGACAGGGCACTTGAGGCAGAACAGAGGCAGGAAGAGGAGGACTTCCTTGCCTCTCAAGGCCCCCTTTATCCAGACAGTGTTCCTTCTGTCCCACCCATCACACAGGAAGAGGAGGAGGAGGAGGAGGAGGAGGATTGTGTGAGCATGGAGGTGGAGCCTGGCACTCAGCATCAGCAGCAGCAGTCTTTTAGGGATGATGTACAGTCCCAACAAACCAGTGGACTTGTACGTGGCTGGGAGGAGGTGGCTGGCGATCATGTCGTCCTCAGTGACCCAGAAGACTCCGGACCGAATGCCTCAGCTAACCTACGTAGCATGGCCTCCCTGATCCTGCAAAGCCTGCGGAAGGATCCTCGTGTTCTTCGGATCAAGGAGAGGGACCATTACTGGCTGGCCACTCTCCTTGATCCACGGTACAAGGGTAAGGTTGCGGACCTTATCTTGCCGTCGCAGAGGGAGCAGAAGATGAGACATTTCAGGGAGGCCTTGCAGAAAGGTCTGTGCAACGCGTTCCCAGAAACTGGGAGGTTACAAACTCCTGGTCCTGGACGACGAGTTGCTGAGGCTTCGGTCAGTAGTAGAAGGAGCAGTGGGGAAGGTGGACGTCTGACCGATGCGTTCAGACAATTTTTTAGTCCGCAGCCCCAAGGTATGATCGGTTCCAGCAACCATCGCCAGCGTCTGATATACATGGTGCAGGAATACCTAGGGGCAAGGTCAGACTTGGACACCTTTCCCACCGAAAATCCTCTGGCTTACTGGGTCCTGAGGATGGATCACTGGCCAGAGCTTGCACAGTATGCAATTGAGCTACTGGCCTGTCCTGCATCCAGCGTTCTTTCCGAACGCACATTCAGTGCTGCTGGAGGATTTGTCACAGGGTGCGCCTGTCCACCGACTCGGTTGATCGCCTGACCTTCATAAAAATGAATCAGTCTTGGATCACCACCAGCTACCAGGCACCTGAAGCGGATAAAACTGAATCATTTATAATGTCACATCCCTTCAAGACTGCCTATGCTGATGCTGAGTGACTGTCCTGTTATGTTCACTGACTATCCTCTTCCTCCTCCTCAATGATCCATGCCACCACACCAGTGCCTAAAGCACAATTTTTCTGCCCCTGTATAACAGGGGCGTGTAATTACAGTTTTTTTTAAAAAAATGCTTCGCAACAGGTGTGACTGCTGTGCTCCAAGTACAGTATCTTTGAGGGGTTGCAGTGTTGTGGCACCAGCACCAATGCCTAAGGCACAATTTTTCAGCCCCTGTGAAACAGGGGCGTGTAATTACAATTTTTTAAAAAAAAAAAAAATGCTTCGCAACAGGTGTGACTGCTGTGCTCCAAGTACAGTATCTGTGAGGGGTTGCAGTGTTGTGGCACCAGCACCAGTGCCTAAGGCACAATTTTTCAGCCCCTGTTGGGGCGTGTAATTACAATTGTTAGGCAATGCTTTGCAACAGGTCTCATTGCTGTGCTCAGAGTACAGTATCTGTGAGGGGTTGCAGTGTTGTGGCACCAGCACCAGTGCCTAAGGCACAATTTTTTCAGCCCCTGTTGGGGCGTGTAATTACAATTTTTAGGCAATGCTTTGCAACAGGTCTCATTGCTGTGCTCAGAGTACAATATCTGTGAGGGGTTGCAGTGTTGTGGCACCAGCACCAATGCCTAAGGCACAATTTTTCAGCCCCTGTATAACAGGGGAGTGTAATTGCATTTTTTTTTTAAAAAATGCTTCGCAACAGGTGTGACTGCTGTGCTCCAAGTACAGTATCTGTGAGGGGTTGCAGTGTTGTGGCACCAGCACCAGTGCCTAAGGCACAATTTTTCAGCCCCTGTTGGGGCGTGTAATTACAATTTTAAGGCAATGCTTTGCAACAGGTCTCATTGCTGTGCTCAGAGTACAGTATCTGTGAGGGGTTGCAGTGTTGTGGCACCAGCACCAATGCCTAAGGCACAATTTTTCAGCCCCTGTTTAACAGGGGCGTGTAATTACAAATCTTGATCTAATAGTTCACAGCAGGGCCCATTCCTGCACCCACCAAGAGTAACTGTGAGGGCTTACAGTCTTGTGGCAACACCGTCCACCACCACCACCACCACCACCAAAGGCCCAATTTTTCTGCCCTGTTCAACAGGTGCATGCAATTACAAATCTTGATCTAATAACTCACAGCAGGGCCCATTCCTGCACCCACCAAGAGTAACTGTGAGGGCTTACAGTCTTGTGGCAACACCGTCCACCACCACCACCACCACCAAAGCCCAATTTTTCTGCCCTGTTCAACAGGTGCAAGCAATTACAAATCTTGATCTAATAACTCACAGCAGGGCCCATTCCTGCACCCACCAAGAGTAACTGTGAGGGCTTACAGTCTTGTGGCAACACCGTCCACCACCACCACCACCACCACCAAAGGCCCAATGTCTCTCCCGGTTCAACAGGTGCATGCAATTACAAATCTTGATCTAATAACTCACAGCCGGGCCCATTCCTGCGCCCACCAAGAGTAACGGTGAGGGCTTACAGTCTTGTGGCAACACCGTCCACCACCACCACCACCACCAAAAAGGCCCAATTTTTCTGCCCTGTTCAACAGGTGCATGCAATTACAAATCTTGATCTTATAACTCACAGCAGGGCCCATTCCTGTGCCCACCAAGAGTAACTGTGAGGGCTTACAGTCTTGTGGCTACACCAACATCTAATAGGGCAAATTTCTGCAGAGTATATATGGCAGGCCCCTACTTTCAAACATCCAACTTACAAACGACTCCTACTTGCAAACGGAAAGAGAAAACAGGAAGTGAGAGGAAATCTACCCCTAGGAAGGGAAATTCTATCCTGTTAGATTTAATTTGGGAAAAAGGTATCTCCTCTCTACTGATGCTTTATCACCAATCCTTGTTTCAATTAAAACCCCACTTTTCCAAAAACATTTGTCATTGGGACGGAAAGTGAGGTGAAATGTTCTGAACAGATGTGCAAAGACAGCAAATGTTACAGGGGTGATAACCCCTCCCTATGTTCTCCAAAAAGCTTAAAAAATGATTTTTTTGGGATGGAGCTACACTTCATAATGTACCTGTTCAGATTCTACTTAAGAACAAACCTACAGTCCCTCTTTTGTTTGCACTGCCTATATACTGCTGTTCAGAGTATATAGGGTTGTAGGTATAGGGTTTTATTTTGGGTGCGGGGTCCCCCTTAATATCCATACAAGACCCAAAGTGGCTGGCTGCCATTTTTATCAAGGATTTTCAGCCATATGGCCAGGACAAGACATGACATTAAAGCCGCAAGTTGTTTTAAATGGCTTCTTTTTTTCCTTTACAAATGTCATTTTGTGCAGGGACAGTTCTAAACACGGGAAACACATGCCACTTCACAGGCATACTTTAGACACCCCCCAGGTATCATATTTAAAGGAAAATTTCACTTTTTTTTTTTCACTTTATGCATCATTAAAATGACTGCTCCCGAAAAAACATTAGTTTTTAAAAGTTATTTTTGCATTGATTTATGTCCCCTGGGGCAGGACCCGGGTCCCCAAACCTGTTTTATGACATTAACATACATATTGGCCGTTGTAATTAGCAATTTTGATTTCGAACGTTCGCGTCCATTGTAACGAATAGGGTTCGAAAATTTGCGCGAACTTTCGGTCCGTTCGAAGGTTCTGGTGCGAACCGAACCCGGGGGTGTTCGGCTCATCCCTAGTGAGGAGACTTGGCACCACACAAGCCAATTAGAAACAATAATCTCAACCCACTGTTACCTATAAACACAATAGGTAATACTGCAGTGGTGAATGCCGTGACCTAAAACGTGAAGGCAAAACATGTACCAAGTATGGAAATGACAATGAGATACTGGTAAGCGGCGAACCAAAAGTACCGATTTCTGAGCAAGAATAGTACCTTAAAAGCAACCATGACTTACCTTCGAACTAGATTTCCTCACTTGTCCTTTGAGGCCTGCACCTGGTGACCGAGGCCAACCCTGAAATACAACTTATGAGTAGGACTGAAAAAACATGTCAACCCCCTGAAATACAGAGGCCGGGCAACCTGAAGCATGGCAGGCAAATTAAAATGTAGCTCAGGCCTAAGGAAAACCTGAAGACATGTCGGGCAACTATATGAGTGGTAAAATTTCATGATGCAAGAAAACTTAACATGAACCGTATGAGAAATGGATGAGGAGACTTGCCACCGCACAAGTCAATTAAAAACGAACATCTCGATCCGTTAGCCCCCATAAACTTGATGGGTGACCCCGCAATGGTAGAACGCCATAAGCCTAACACATGAAAATATGATCACGGTACATGTATGAGCTGCAAAAGAAATGCTGGTATTTATGTGAAACAAAAAGTACCCACCTGAGATGGACCGAAAAAATAAGAAATTGTGTGATCCCTGATGATCTGTAGAGACAATGACTATGGAAAAAAGGAACATAACATACCAACGCTACCACTCGTAACAACGCATGGATTATTGAAATCAGATTTGAAAAAAAAATTACCATCGTAACTGAAATCAGGGCATGACTTGCGGAGTAGTGGAAAGGAGGAGGTCCAGGTAATACGCGCCCTATGTGACCTCTGCCAAGCTATGATGTGTGGTGCCCAGGTGCAAACAGGAAGCTACCTGCTAGCCACTCCCAAGTTACGTGGCGGGATGTGAGCTGCCAACTGTTGGAACAAGGTGGTAAGCAGTACTGCTCCATGACTCCACCTATGGCAAGGAATGAGGCCCATGCAACCGAAGGACAACCCACCTTATGTGGCCATGGACACTGAACCCAACATGGCTCCAGCAACACAAACCTCCAATTCATACTAATCCCTGCCCACTGTCCTCACTCTGCCTGCACTGCACCCCTGTATACCTATATAAGGTATTTACAATACCAGAACTTCAGCTGAATGATACACTCCCCCTTACCCCAACCTCCCCAGCATGAGAAGACCCTGAACAGCCCCCCCCCCCCCCCCCAGATACCATTCGGAGCAGGCCCTCCGGTCCCCCCAAAAGCCATCACTGTGGCCCAGAACAGACCAGTAACGGCGGCTCGTGTGCTGTTTGCACCATCCCCCTGTGGACAATGAAACTGTCCAGATACAGAGCGACACACTCCCCCCTGCCACCAACCTCCCCATCGTGAAAGGACCCCCAAAACAGCCCGCCCCCCCCCTCCGGACGCCATGCCGAGTGGGCCCCTGCCCCCCCTAAAAGGCCAACACCATGGCCATGAGACAGTCCCCCCCCCTGACCGATACCTGTGCTTGCGCCAGAGGAAGCAGGGAGAAGTGACCGTAGCTGCAGACGTATGTCCACCTTGCTGCAAAGAAACCTGGAAACTACGTTGACGGTCGCACCAGAATTGACACGACACGAGAGAAACATCGACAGGAAATGGAGGCTAGAGGGTGGGCTTAAATACAGTCCGACTCCTCCTACATATTCAGGTGATCCGCCTTCTCACTTGTTTTTGAAAATGAAGAAAGAAAAGGAAAAAAATTGTATTTTTCTTTTTTCAATTTTCAAAACTTTGTGACAAAAAGGAAGATCTGCAAAATACTCAACATTCCTCTCAGTAAATAGCTGGAAGGGTCTTATTTCCAAAATAGGGTCATTTGTGGGGGTTTGTGCTATCTTGACATTTCAGGGCTTCCAAAACTGTGATATGTAATGAGGAAGTGAAATCACCATTTTACGCCCTTAGAAAGCCTGAAGGCAGTGATTGGTTTTTGGGCTCCTGTACACGACTAGGCTTCTAAAAAGTCTCACACATGTGGTATACCCATACTCAGGAGAAGCAGCAGAATGTATTTTGGGGTGTAATTCTATATATGCCCATGGCATGTTTGAGCAATATATCATTTAGTGACAACATTGTGCAAAAAAAGTTTAATATTCCCAAAACTTGTGGCAAAATATAAAATATTCCATGGACTCACCATGCCTCTCAGCAAATAGCTTGGGGTGAGTACTTTCCATCATGAGGTAATTTGGGGGGTTTTGTGCTATCTTGACATTTCAGGGCCTCCGAAACTGTGATAGGTAGTGAGGAGTGAAATCACCATTTAGAAATCCTGAAGGCGGTGCTTGGTTTTTTCGGGGTCCTGTACGTGGCTAGGCTCCCAAAAAATCTCACATATGTGGTATCCTTATACTCAGGAGAAGCAGCAGAATGTATTTTGGGGTGTAATTCCACATATAACCATGCCATATGTGAGCAATATATCATTTACTGACAACTTTGAAAAATGATAAAACAATAAATAAAATTTAACACAATCATTTGTGACAAAAAATTAAATATTCAATGGGCTCAACATGCCTCTCACCAATTTCCTTGGGGTGTCTACTTTCCAAAATGGGGTCATTTGGGGGGGGGGGGGGTGTACTGCCCTGCCATTTTAGCACCTCAAGAAATGAGATAGGCAGTCATAAACTAAAAGCTGCGTAAATTCCAGAAAATGTACCCTAGTTTGTAGACGGTATAACTTTTGCGCAAACCAATAAGTATACGCTTATTGAAATTTTTTTTGGCCTAAATGTATGACTAAAATTGAGTCTATTGGATTTTTTTTAAGAACAAAAAGTAGAAAATATTTTATTTTCTAAATTTTCGGTCTTTTTCCGTTTTTATGGCAAAAAAATAAAAATCGCAGAGGCAATCAAATACCATAAAAAGCTCTATTTGTGCGGGAAAAAAAGGATGCAAATTTTGTTTGGGTACAGTATTGCATGACTGCACAATTACCAGTTAAAGAAGCACAGTGCCAAATTGTAAAAAGTGCTCTGGTCATTAAGGGGCCAATTCTTCCAGGGCTGAAGTGGTTAAAGTCCAGATTTGGCAATAATCCATAAAGGCAACATAGTCTGGAATTGGCATTTGTACGTTCATGAGGGTCTATAGAACGGGAGTCCAATCTGCGGCCCTTTAGCTGTTGCAGAACTACAGGACCAATGAGGCAGGGCTGAGCTGCATCCATAAGACACAGAGAGCTGGCTCCGGGGCAAGCATGCACGAGTGCATCTACAGCAAGCGGCTTGTTGTGGAGGCGCTCAGCAAGAAGGAGGGGCCCAGAGCGCCGGCAGGGAACTCGAGAAGAGGAGGATCGGGGTTGTTCTGTGCAAAACCACTACACAGAGCAGGAAAGTATATAATGTTTGTTATCTTTTTTAAATAAAAACGTTTCCATTACATTACTTTAAGACATGGGTCTTCAAACTATGGCCCTCCAGTTGTTCAAGAACTACAATTCCCATCATGCCTAGTCATGTCTGTGAATGTCAGAGTTTTACAATGCCTCATGGGATGTGTAGTTTCGCAACAGCTGGAGGGCCGTAGTTTGAGGATCCCTGCTTTAAGACATTGTAACCATTTCCACCTGGCTGGTCCAAGTAACTAGAGGGCATGAACACAGACAGGAAAAACATATTAAACCTTCTGAACATTTGTCGGGGGGGGGGGGGGGGGCGTCAGTGGACCCGAGAAGAGGTGGTTTGCTGCCACTTGCACAGAGCAGGTAAGTATAAACCTATTTATTTATTTTTTATATATATATATTTACAATCACTTTAACTATTTAAGTACCCGAAGATTTTCCCCCTTAATGACCAGGCCATTTTTTGCGATATGGCACTGCGCCGCTTTAACTGACAATTGCGCGTTCGTGAGGTGCTGTACGAAAACAAAATTGACCTTTTTTTCCCACAAATAGAGCTTTCATTTGGTGGTATTTGATCACCTCTAACGGTTTTAATTTTTTGTGCTATAAACAAAAGAAGAGCGATAATTTTGAAAAAATATATATATTTGCTATAATAAATATCCCTAAATAAATGTAATTTTTTTTTTTTTTTTTTTATCATTTAAGGCCAATATGTATTCTTCTACATATTTTTTGTAAAAAAAAAAAAAAAAATAGAATTTTTTGTACTCACCGTAAAATCCTTTTCTCTGTAATTCACCGACTGACACAGCTCCTCTCTTAGACCATTGGGTTGTTATGCCACCTTCAGGAGAAGACTAGGCATTACATGTTAACATGTGATAATAAAACTAGAACTTTCTAGTTCCGCCCAAGGGGCGGTCCCTTAGGTAACAACCCCACCGCATGCTACTGCAGCCTCAGTACGTCAACAAGCAGTATAACGTAGACAAAAATAGGAGGGGCGGGTGCTGTGTCAGTCGGTGAATTACAGAGAAAAGGATTTTACGGTGAGTACAAAAAATCCTATTTTCTCTTATATTCACCGACTGACACAGCTCCTCTCTTAGACCATTGGGACGTCCCCAAGCAGTGCCAAAACGAGGGGTGGGAAAACAGCATAAAAACTTCACCCACTATGGCATGTGGGAACTAGTATAACTTTACCCACAAAAAACAACAGCGTGTGGGAACTAAAACACTTTGTTACCCACGACAAAAACAAAAAACAGAGTGCTCCTCAACTGGGAGTCACTACCTTCAAACCGCCTCCGAACTGCGGTAACAAATGCAACAGTGCATTTACTTAAGGTACTGTGTTTTTACCAAAAAAACAGGAAAAAATTTAAGTGTAATTGCAATTATACGGCCGCCTGCAAAACTTTGCTGCCAAAAAAGGCATCAGCCGATGCACTGACATCTACCTTGTAGAATTTTGTAAAGGTGTGAACAGACGACCAAGTCGCTGCTTTACACACTTGAGCGACAGCCGCTTGATGTCGGAAGGCCCAAAACGTTCCGATTGCCCTTGTGGAGTGGGCCGTGACCGGAAAGGGGGGCGCCTGCCCCTTCAAGGTGTAGGCTTGTACTACAATCTGTCCCACCTGGAAATGGTGGCCGACGAGACCGCCATGCCTTTTTTCGGACCAGCCACCAAAACAAACAAGGAGTCTGACTTCCGAAAAGGGACTAGTAGCAGACAAATACACCATCAGAGCCCGAACCACGTCCAGGGAATGGAGGGCCTCCTCTTTAGGATGTGTCGGTTTAGGACACAAAGATGGTAACACAATGTCTTCATTGATGTGGAACGCCAAAACCACCTTCGGCAGAAAAGCAGGTTGCGGACGCAACACCACCTTATCCTTGTGGATAACCAGATAAGGCGACTTGCAAGACAAGGCCGCCAGCTCCAAAATCCTCCTAGCCGGAGTAATGGCCACTAAAGAGACCACTTTCTGGGAAAGAGTCAGAGGGATCTCCCTGATCTCTTCAAATGACGGTTTTTGAAGTGCCGATAACACCAGGTTCAAAAGCCAAAGCTGATATGTGTCCCTTAAATGGTGCTTAAAGCCAGTTTCTGGTCTACTCCTTGCTGTAGAAACAACATGATCCTGGATATAGAAAAGGTGCACGGACACCAACCTTTCTCCTCACACATGGAGATGTAGGCCTTCCAGGTACGATGATATATCTTCCGAGAAGCAGATTTCCGTGCTCTCAACATAGTTGGAATCACCAAGTCCGAAAGAACCCGGTTCCTCAACACCTGGCTCTCAATAGCCATGCCGTTAAAACCAGCGATGGTAAAGCAGGATGGAGGTTTTGGACCTTGAGACAAAAAGGTCCTCTCGTAACGGCAGTCGCCATGGGGCGTCCGCCACCAGGCGCACTAGGTCTGCGTACCAGGGACGCTGGGGCCAATCTGGGGCAATCAGTATTACTGGAATCCCCCCGGCCTCCACTCTGCGGAGCAGACGTGGTAACAGTTTCAGCAAAGGAAAGGAATAGATCAGCTGGTACTGATCCCACGGAGCCACCGACTGACGCATCTGCCCAAGGATCTCTTGTCCTGGACACGAATCTCGGCACCTTTCGATTGAGACAGGAGGCCAAAAGATCCACGTCTAGTGTGCCCCATCACAGGCACAGTAGCCTGAACACCTCCGGATGCAACTCCCATTCTCCTGGGTCAAGCATCTGGCGACTTAGATAGTCCGCCTGCCAGTTCGCCACTCCCGGGATGTAAATGGCCGACAGGGCCGGTACATGTCGCTCTGCCCACTGAAGGATGTGAGCGACCTCCCGTGCGGCGGCTGAGCTTCTTGTTCCTCCTTGGTGATTGACGTATGCCACCGCCATGGCATTGTCTGACTGGATCCTGATCGGATGCTCTTGAAGTCTTATCAACCATGTGAAGAGGCATAGCCTGATCGCTCTCAGCTCGAGCAGATTGATCGGCAACTTGGATTCCTCCACCGACCAAAGGCCCTGAGTCGACTGAACTCCCATTACTCCACCCCAGCCGGTTAGGCTGGCGTCCGTTGTGTTTACCGTCCATTTCAGAGGTAGGAACGACTTCCCGGACCGAAGTGTCGGGGACCTCAGCCACCAGAGCAGGGAATCCCTGACTAACTGGCTCACCTGAATCTGCCAATCCAGAGACAACGGAGATTTGTCCCACTTTGTCAAGATCTCCTTCTGCAAGACTCTGGTGTGAAACTGGGCATACGGTACTGCCTCGAAGAAGGCCACAATGAGTCCCAGGACTCGCATGCAGAAGCGTAGCGACGACCACTTGTGGTTCATCAGCAGTTTTACCGCGGCTCTGAGAGTCTGCAGCTTGTCTGAAGGGAGAAACACTCTTGCTTCCATGGAGTCCAGCAGTAAGCCTAGGTACTCCAAACGCTGAGTCGGTACAATCACCGACTTTTTTAGGTTCAACAGCCACCCAAATTCCTGCAGGATCTGCATGGTGATCGCCACATCCTCCTCTAACTCTGAGGTGGAAGATGCTCTCAGGAGGAGATCGTCTAGGTAACCCACGATCGCGATCCCACATTGTCGCAGCAACGCCAAAACAGGAGCCAATACCTTGGTAAAGACTTGGGGGGCTGATGCCAAACCAAAGGGGAAAGCCAAACTGGTAGTGTGTTTCCCCAACTGCAAACCGCAGAAACCTCTGATGCCGAAGGCATATGGGTATGTGCAGGTACGCATCCTGGATGTCCAAAGACGCCAGGGGGTCCCCTTGAGGGAGTGCAGCGACTACTGAGCGAACTGATTCCATTCTGAACCTTTGTACTTTTACAAAGTAATTGAGGGCTTTTAGGTCCAAGATTGGACGTACCCCTTCCTTTTTGGGGACTACCAACAGGTTTGAGTAGAACCCCTGGAAACATTCTGATTCTAGGACAGGTACCATCACCCCGCGACTCAGCAGGTCCCTTGCCGCCCCCAATAGGGCCTCCCGGCGAGCCGGGAGTACGGGTATGCTGGAGGGAAGAATCTGTTTTGCGGCCAAGAGAGGAACTTATCTTGTTGCCTGAGGAAATCAGATCGCAGACCCATTGGTCAGACAGCCGAGAGACCCACCGGGCTGCAACTCCCGAAGGCGACCTCCCACCCGTGTTGCAGGCAGGGGCAAACCTTCATGCGGTATCGCTTTTGCTCTCAGGCTTGTTAGGCTTGCGGTTCCAGGGACGCTTTTGTCCTTCAGAGGTCGTCCTGTCGGGCTGTGGATGCTTAGCCGAAGCCCCGGGCGGACGAAAAAGCCGGTTGTGAGCGGAAAATGAGGGCCCTTGCCTACGGCGTGGCTCCTTAACCTTCCTGGCCTGTGGGAGTAGTGTACTCTTACCACCTGTGGCATTTTCAATAATATCATCTAATGAGGCTCCAAAGAGCTGGTCGCCAAGGAAGGGAAGATCCGTCAGGGCTTTTATAGATGCCTGGTCAGCAGACCAGCATTTTAGCCAAATCAGGCACCTCAGCACCACTGCTGACACTAAAGCCCTGGATAACAGAGGGAGAGTATCCAGGGCCGCGTCACAAATGTACTTAAGGCCTTGCACTAATTGGTCTGCTAGTTCCACGCAGACAGGAGAAGCCTGTTGCTCTCCCAATTTGCGGTGCAAAAGTTTTGCCCACTCAGTGAGTGTCTGAGACACAAGTGCGGATGCCAGTACTGGTCGCATTGCTGACCCCACAGCCGTAAACAAGGAACGAGCCATTGCCTCTGCCTTCCTGTCCGTGGGATCCTTAAAAAGGCAGGAGTCCCCTCTACTGGGATTGTGGTTACTTGGTTTAACCCGGAAACTGGGGGGTCCACGACCGGAGGAGCCGACCATTTTTTGAGAAGGCTCTCCTCAAAGGGGTAACACACCGCCATGTATTTGGGGACCGAAAAGGTCCGCTGCGGTCGCCCCCATTCCTTGTAAATGAACTCAAAATAAGTCAGATACGGGAACACCCTAGGTGAATGGGCTGGCTTATGGGACCCAAAAGGGACCGCTACATCAGCAGAGGGATCTGCTGGCTCCTGAATCTTCAGGGTATCATGCACAGCTGTGATAAGTGCTCCAACAAGCGCTTTGTCGCGCACGGACCCGGACAGGGACTCATCCTCACTGTCCGATCGGTCCTGGTCAGCGTCATCTGAAACGACAGAACAGGGGTCACCAGCCTCAGCAGGGCCAGAGTCTGCGTCAGAGCTCTCCCCGGAGGCGGGGGGGCAGGGGCTGTTTACTACCTTTGCGCCCACGCACCGCCTCCATCTTGGCAACGAACAAATTGAGGACCGCCGACAAGGCGTCCAGAGACACTGCACTGTCTGCAGGTGAACCGGTTGCAATTGCCTGGATTTCGGGGGAAGAAACACCAGTTTCTGAAGCCAAGCTGACCCTACCCTGTCTGACACCTGTTGGGGACTTAGGACAGTGATGGTCCCACCCTCCTAACTGCTGCTGGCTGAGGGGCTCTTTCCTGCAGGACTCACCACCCTGACTGGTTCTGCGCCGTCCAGCTAATAGTGCCTGTATCCTGTGTCAGCTCCCAGATGCATAGGAGACCACACCGCGCTGTGCAGAGCTGCTCTGAATGGCACTGACACTGACCAAAAACGTGTTCAGGCTTCAAGAAAATGGCCGCCGAGCGTCCAGTATAAAGGACACAATCACAGGGAAAATGGCCACCGGACTACAGTAAAATGGAGACAGAGCATGCTGCTCCCTGGTCACACCAAAAATGGCCGCCGAACACTGTATGCAATAAAGGACAGTGAAACAACAGGCAGAGAAATGGCGGCAAACAGCGCTACAGCGATCAGCAGACACAGCCTCCAGACACCCAGGGGAGAGACCTACAGACAACCAAGGCACAGCTACCCAGCGCAGTCCCCACCCCAGGTGAGAGCCCCCTGGGGAGCCCCTGTCTATGGCACACACACCGCTCAGCAGCCCATGCAGCATCCCCCACAGGGAAGGGGGGAGAGGAAGGATAGGGACAGGGAGAGAAGAGAGGGAGGTGAGGGACCCCCGAATCGACCTCCCAGGGAATGCCCAGCTGCTCAGCCCCACCGAGGCAGGGAGAGCTGTACTTACCAGTCCTGAAGAGCTGGGAGACATTCCATTGCAGAACTACTCACTAATCAGTATAGGGTAGCTGCTGGCCCGGCATACTGTGACGCAGACATCAGTAGCCCGGTCATATGTATGCCCCGGAGCATAAAAGCTCACGACCACCTCTGGAGCTGAGGTTTCGTCGTGGCTTGCCGAGCCGTAGCTGCGACCTGCACACGCTCGATGGCCGGACTGGGGAGACTACAAGGATAAGGGTATCCAGCCTGTCAGCCAGCCGGCTGTTGATAGCAGATCACAGGATCTATCATCTTGCGCAAAAACTAAGCTTCTGGAGAAACAGACAGACCGATGGGCCCATCAGGGTTCCTAGGTCTTTCTCCTTCACTAGGCAAAATAAAACTGAGGCTGCAGTAGCATGCGGTGGGGTTGTTACCTAAGGGACCGCCCCTTGGGCGGAACTAGAAAGTTCTAGTTTTATTATCACATGTTAACATGTAATGCCTAGTCTTCTCCTGAAGGTGGCATAACAACCCAATGGTCTAAGAGAGGAGCTGTGTCAGTCGGTGAATATAAGAGAAATACGCAATAAGCGTATATTGATTGGTTTGTGCAAAAGTTATAGCGTCTACAAAATAGAGGATAGATTTATGGAATTTTTTTCACTAGTAATGGCGGCGATCAGTGATTTTTAGCGGGACAGCCACATTACGGTGGACAGATCGGACACCTAACTGACATTTTTGACACTTTTTTGGGAACCAGTGACATTATTACAGTAATCAGTGCTAAAAGTACTAAAGACACTGGCAGGGAAGGGGGTTAACCCTAGGGGCGATCAAGGGGTTAAGTTTGTTCCTTCAGTGTTTTTAATAACTGTATGGGTGGACTGTGTGACTGGGGAAATACACAGATCCATCTTCCTGCATAGAGGAAACACCGGATCTGTGTGATCACCCCTGTCAGAATGGAAATTTTCCTTGTTTACACTGGCAAACCCCCGTTCTGTCACTGCGGGGAATGATCGAGGGTGGCCGACGGACATCGAGGCCGCCCCAACCGCTGACTTCCTCCCCCCACTGGCCAGTGGGCCACAAATCGCAGTGTACGAGCCAACCTACAATGATGGCGATTTGCGGGAACCAGCCACATTGCCGCAGTACAACTGCGGTGGCTGGTCCTTAAGAGGTTAACTAAACAAGCTGAAGATAGCTGATTGGGTGTTATGCACAGCTGCTGGCTGTTCCAGTTTTGATGAATTCCCCTCAAAGTTCTTTGCGATGACAGATGTATTGGGGCTAACATTTACACATGTGTGATGTGACATCTAAACGGGTGCACGGCCCCCACCTTGCCCAGGGTGAGTTTGAGGCCATGCACCTGGATGTCACATTGGGACACAGCGGCGGTGTCTGTGCAGACTTGTGTCCCAATTGACATTCATATGGATAGGTTGTGTACAGTGGGCGCTCGCACCTGCCGAAAGCAACAAGGGGTGTAATCCTTGCCACAGTCATGGCATGTGTAGACCCCCAGCTGCTGTCTTTCCAGCTAAAAGGTTGAAGAGAAATAAACACGGCTCAACTGCAGTGTTTTACCTCCCCCAACCGCAAAAGTAAATGTGTTAGTGCAGACCATCGGATTTATTTAGGGGAGTGTCGGGATCACCTCTCACGCTATCCCTAATAATCCACATTAATCAGGAGTTCTTTCTAGGTGAAGTTATGCTGACTTTTTAATGTAACCTCTTAACGCCGATGTAAAATATGCAGCCTTCGGGTTGAAGGGGTTGTACCGGGGTGACGCCTGCAGCCGCAGGTAGGGGCAAGGGGGGTCAAGTGCCCCCCCCTGGAATCAGGGATCGGATCTTAAATTCAGCACAGTTGTGCCTCTATCGAGGTGCCGCACCCGGGTGCCACCCACCAGTGGGGTGACACCATTAAGGTGCTGTCAAGTGTAGTGTGACTTTGGGATCTTTTCCCTGCTCAGTCCAGCAGAGAACTTGGCGGTGCTGTGACGGAAGAATGGCGAGCTGCGGGCTATCAGAGGTTTCCCCCCCTTGCCCCACCCATTCTTCTGTCAGGGAGAAGAGACGGCAGCTCTCACCAGGTTCCCCACCCAGCTTCCTGCCCTGCTCCGTTCCTTCCCTATTGGCCATAACTGAGGGCCAATCAAAGGCGACTAGGAGAGGCAAGCTTCATGAGACAGGTAGTCCCAAAAGATTGGCGGCTCCATTTTCCAAAGGGAGGAGGCTACAGCTCGATCAAGAGAGAGATTGAGAGACTGCAGCCTGGAAAGAAGCTGAGGGAGAGAGTGCTACAGGACGAGGAGTGTGCTGGGCGGAAGCCAGAGAGAGCCTGCCAGGGCCAAAAAAGAGAGTCATGCTGTCCAGCACCACCAGAGAGAGAGCCACACTGGCCAGCACCACCAGAGAGAGAAAGACTGAGCCACTACCAGGGTACAGACATGCTACACAACTGACCAGTGTTGCCCCCGGGGAACCCAGAGTGAACGATCGTCCAGCCGGAGTGATCACTGCTGTAGTTTCGCTGGGTCTGGTAAGAGAGCCTGTTGGCCATTACCCATTACTTATCCTAGGGACTGTAATACGTCTGCAGACTCTGACCATAATAATGTGATAATGACATTGTCGAAAAGGGGCGGTGCATGGGTGACCCTAAAATTATGCCCCCCCTGAAAAAAGTTCTGCGGACGCCCATGCCCCCATACTGTTTTTTAGAGCGGACAGTCAGCTTTCTTATAATAACAACCGATGAGGCTAAACAGCCGCTCGGTTGTTATTACAAGCAGCAGGAGCAGATGTGTGTCTCCCCCCCCCCCCCCTCGCCCATCCCACCGGGAGGCCCGAGTGACCAGCCGGCAAGTCCGCCGGAGTTTCCTTTGATCGGATCTCAGATTTAGTAACCCTGAAGCGATGTCATGATATCACTTCTGGTTTACTGAAGACTTAAAGGCGTTAGATTTTTAAAAATTACAGCATTCAAAACAGCCAAACTTGCTGTTTTGAATGCTTTTAAGTGCAAAGGAGGGATTTGGGGTCTTATAGAACCCAGAAATCAGTGGCAGCTGGTGCTCAATAATTTTAGGGGCGGGTTGACCACATTTCCAAACTGCCATTCAGGGACACCCCCCCCCTCCCCCCAGCATGCACCAGTGTGTGATGTCACAAGGGGTTGGTGCCATCAAGTGACATAACCAGGTGGCCCCACCCCTTACCTATTTAAGGAGCCATGCTTGAGAGTGGGCTTAACATTGTCGTTACAGGCGGACACTTAGATTCAAAAAGTGTAATTGTTCTTTCAATGTCAGGCTGAGATACATGAAACAAACGCTCTTCATATCTAAGGCAATAAAGTTGCATATAAAAAAAAACCTGTACTTTACACTACAAAAGGAATGTAAATGACCTGAGGGATCTGGAGTAAACATTGGACATACACAGAGCTACCTGTCCACTACACTAACCTACCTGTCCACTACACTAACCTACCTGTCCACTACACTAACCTACCTATCCACTACACTTGTCTACCTGTCCACTACACTAACCTACCTGTCTACTACACTAACCCACCTGTCCACTACACTGCCCTACCTGTCCACTACACTAACCTACCTGACCACTACACTGCCCCACCTGATCCATACACTGACCTACATGTCCAGTACACTAACCTACATGTCCACTACGCTGCCCTACCTGACTACTACACCAACCTACCTGACCATTACACTGCCCAACCTGATCCCTACACTGACCTACATGTCCAGTACACTAACCTACCTGTCCACTACACTAACCTACCTGTCCACTACACTGCCCTACCTGACTACTAAACCAACCTACCTGACCACTACACTGCCCAACCTGATCCCTACACTGACCTACATGTCCAGTACACTAACCTACCTGTCTACTACACTAACCTACCTGTCCACTACACTGCCCTACCTGTCCACTACACTGCCCTACCTGTCCACTACACTAACCTACCTGTCCACTACACTGCCCTACCTGTCCACTACACTAACCTACCTGACCACTACACTGCCCCAACTGTACACTACACTAACCTACCTGTCAACTACACTGCCCTACCTGACTACTACACCAACCTACCTGACCACTACACTGCCCAACCTGATCCCTACACTGACCTACATGTCCACTACACTAACCTACCTGTCCACTACACTGCCCTACCTGACTAATACACCAACCTACCTGACCACTACACTGCCCAACCTGATCCCTACACTGACCTACATGTCCAGTACACTAACCTACCTGTCCACTACACTAACCTACCTGTCCACTACACTGCCCTACCTGACTACTACACCAACCTATCTGACCTCTACACTGCCCAACCTGATCCCTACACTGACCTACATGTTCACTACACTGACCTAACTGACCACTACACTGACCTAACTGACCACTACACTGACCTACCTACCCACTACACTGACCTACCTGACCCACTACACTTACCTACCTGACCCCTACATTGACCTACCTGACCCACTACACTTACCTAACTGACCCCTACATTGACCTACCCACTACACTGACCTACCTACCCACTACACTGACTGACCAGCCCACTACACCGACCAACCTGCCCACTACACTGACCTACCTGCCCACCACACTGACCTACCTGCCCATTACACTCCTTCCTGCACTACTCTCCCACACATGTACAATTCAGGTAGATTTTGCTCACCAGTCACCAGGGACTCCATGATGATCACCCATCCGATAAATGCCCTTCCCCAGCCGTTCCTCGGTATCCCCGGTATCCCCCGCCGTACGCCGCTCTTCCCACTCACACATACACCTGCCGCCCAGGTCCCGCACCTGAGGAATCATGGGGAACAGGATCTACCACAGGAGTCCCTTGGTGGGGGGAGGGTGCTGTGGAGCAACGCCTTGCCCCGGGATATGCCTCATTGAAAGTGTACAGTGGGGCTGAAGGAAACTAGTTGGCACAGTTGGGTCACTCTTGGGACAGTAGTCATGGCAGCACAGGAATGATGTTGCACTCGGGAGAGAGCACTGGCTGCCCCCCCAAGCTACACCACTGGGGCTGCCCGGGCCAGATGACGTCATCGGCAGATGCAGAATCGCTGATGGGCTGCATCAGTTTCATTGCGGGACACTGTATTGCCACGGAATGAAGGTGACCTACCAAATACGGGACTGTCACCGTGGGAGACGGACGGCGGAAGGCCTCCTTACCTTAGGTGGCAGATGTCCTGCCTGTGATGGCCAGTCTCCACCTCCTCTTCCCTCCCCTGTCCAAGCTGGGGAGTGCTGGATATGGCTGAGTCACTACAGGGGAGCCATCCCTGGAGACGGTGGTGGCTGGTGGGTCAGTCGGACTTCCCCTGAATCTCCTCCGGTCGTGCATCTCCTCCCTCCTCCTCCTCCTAGGCCAATAGGATTGCTTCTCCCCTCTCAGGACCCGCTTCCTGATTGGCTGAGAGGAAAATCAGTGTGACAATAGCGAATATTCATTTGCTATTGTCACACTGAGTGGGCTCAGGGTGCAGTGCTCTTTTCTTTTTTAAGCCTATTAGCCTCAGGCTCTAACCATGTGCTTCAAAAAAAAAACCCCCATTGGAATCCATGCGCCCGACACCCAGCATGTATATTAGGGGTCCAGACGCATGAATGGGGGGGGGGGGTGGCGCCCGTGCGCCCCTAATGGATGGGTCGCCACTGCCCAGATCCCTCCATAAAGATTACCTGTCACTGCCTATTACTGTCACAAGGGATTTTTACATTCCTTGTGACAGCAAAAAAGTGATCAAGAATCAAAAATCAAAAAAGGTACAGTGTAAAAAAAATTAAATAAATAAAAATAAAGAAAATAAAGAAAGAAAAAAAATGTAAAGCACAGAAGCGGACGTATATGCAAGTTGTGCCCACAAATGTAAACCGTGTTCAAACCACACATGTGAGGGATTGCCGTGATCGTTAGCGTGAGAGCAATATTTCTAGAGCAAGAACTCCTCTGTAACTCTAAACACGGTAACCTGTAGAAACGTTTAAAACATAGAAACATTTAAAAGGGAGATTTTTAAATACTGTAGTATGTCGCCTTTCCATGCGTGTGCGCGATTTTAAAGTATGACATGTTAGGTATTTATTTACTAGGCGTAACATCATCTTTCACATTATACAAAAAAAATAATTATAAAATCTAGCTAACTTTACTGTTTTTTTTTTGTTTTTTGTTTTTTTAAATCATGAAATTATTTTTTTCAAAAAAATTGTATTTGAAAGCCCGCTTCTCAAATACAGTGTGACAAAATATTGCAACAATCGCCATTTTATTCTCTAGGGTCTCTGCTAAAAATATTATATAGATATATATATATATATATATATCTAAATAGAGATATATATATATATATATATATAGAGAGAGAGAGAGAGAGAGAGAGAGAGAGAGAGAGATAGATATCTATATATATATATATATATATATATATATATATATATATATATATATATATATATATATATATATATATTATATACATATAATGTTTGGGGGTTCAAGTAATTTTCTAGCAAAAAATACTGATTTTAATTGTAATCAACAAGTGCAGGAAAAAGGCTTAAGCAAGGAGTTAAAATCTCAGGGAACACTAAAGTGCACCGACAATTGACCTCAGAGACATACTGTACAGAGAGGAGAGGAGGGCAGAATGTACAATACTCCTCGCCGACCTAGGGCGCCGCACACGACTGACAAATCAAAGCACAGACTTGTTACCATAGTGATGAGTTGTTGTCAGACGTGGCGCACCGATCCGGACACAACATGCCGGAGAACGCTCTGATCACCGTACGGTACGGCCCAATCATCAACTGCTCCGGGGTGCTGCAGTACACACTGTCCCGGCTGGAGGGGCTGAGAGGTAAGAAGGAAGTCGTCTCTGCCCACCATAGTCCTCCTCATAGCCCGCCCTACTATTCATTATTATACATCGCTCTGATTGGGCGATTCCTGGCTATAGATCGCTCATACATGCCTAGTGTAGAAATGGCAATAAATTGGATATTTTCTTTCTAAATGTATATACAGTAGCCAAATATCACACACCACTTAAAGTGACAACAAACTTTGATTAAAAAAGAGAGAAGATTCTGTTTAAGTGTGTATTCTTAAAGTGGAGTTCCACCCTAAAAAAAAAAAAAAAATAATTTATGTGCATTAAAAAAAAAAAACATTTGGAGAATTTTATTTTTACTCACCTCGAAATGACTGTTGCTAGGGGGTCCCTTGTAGTCTTAACAAGTGAGGGATGGGGCATAAAATGTCCCCCGTCCCCACCACATATGGGATTATGATAGACATGAGTAAAATTAAAGTTTATATAAAAAAAAAAAAAAAAAAAAAAAAAAAAAAAATTATACTTACCTGAGATAGGTTGAAATTAGTGACAGTTAGCCAATAAACGATCCTCTGGCACGAGCAGGGTACCTATAAAAGAAAGAGGATGCGTCATCTCAACTGTCAGAAGAAGAGAAGATTACAGAAGAAGCTTGTGCTGTACTTTGCTATGGAAGGCTTACTGCAGTTAATGATGGAGCGCGCTGCTGCGGATGATGGTGGCGAATGGATGCGCCGCTGCCTGTCTCTGTCTTCCCCCCCTTCGGCGCCTGCATCTCAGGGCTTCCTTCAGCATTTCTCCGTTCCTCCGGTCCCGGATGTTGATATGGGGGAACCCCCCCCTTCTGGTTCCGGCATTCAATCCCAGCTGATCTCCCGAGCTCCTCCTGCCAGTTTCGGCTCTGCTCGCCTGCCTTCGTTCCCTGTGTTTCCGCCGATGGTCCCGCCTTCTGACGCCGTCTCTACAGGCCCGCCTCCAGCTTCGGATTTCGCTCGGCCTTCGGATTCCGGCCCTGATCCTCATGACGCAGCTACACGATGTAGTCGTCATTCCCACAGGCAATTGAAGCGGCCCCGCAGGTTCGAATCCCCGGTCCGCCAGGTCTCTAAAAAGAAAGGTAAAGTGATAAAAAAACGGCATAATTATGCTGGTTTGCTTGTGCCTACTAAAATAAATATTGAACCTGTGGATGTGAATTTTTTAAATAGGAATGATGTCTCCAAAAAGAATCATTCATTATTGCCTCAGTCAGATTTTAATCGTGCTAAGGTTGCTGTTGTTTCAGGTGGATCTGATCGTTCGGAGACTGCGGATGGGGTGGCATTTCAAGATCAGCCCGCTGACAATAATAATGCATCCGTCCCGGTTGTTATGACTGCCCCGGGTGAGTCGGGTGAGTCGAGTGAATTGTCACAATTTAAACAATTTTTTTATTCAATGTCACAATTCTCTTCTAGTTCTAAGAATGTCACTTCTCATACGCCATTAAATCCGAGTGTTGCCCCTGTATGGCTTGCTCCAGCTGCTATCGGGCCTAATGTTTGTACTTCAGTTGCCATGACTACGCCTGTGGCTGATGCTCCTTCAAATGTTGACAATTCTTTCTTGCAAGTCCCTGAAGTTTGTTTGAAGGAAGTGCTTGCGTGCGAATTGTCGCCTTTGGGTTTTCACTTGGGTACTTCGATAAAAGAAAAAATTTGGAAAGGAGATTATGTTGACCTTTTATCTTTGCTCCCTTCTTCAAAAGATTATAGGAATGATAGGAATGACGTGGTTGAATTTAAAGATGAGAAACGCAAACATACGCCACGGTCTTTTAATAACTGGCTGCAAGCGTTCTGTATTTATGCTGGTGTTTTGGGTGAGAAGAGGCCTGACTTATGTTGTGGGTTGTTTCAGCATGTTGAAATTATACTTGAGGCTTATAAAAACTTCCCTGGTCTGTCTTGGTTCGCATACGACGAATCGTTTAGACAGAAGTTGTCGGTGCATAAGACATTGAAATGGGGTGTAAAAGACGTCGGATTGTGGCTGAATCTTTTGTTGCCACAAAAGCAATTCGTCAAGCAGCCTGCGACTCCTACTAACGTTTACAGAAAAGGTGTGTGTTTTCATTTTAATGATGGACAATGCAAGTGGCCAAATTCTTGCAAATTTAAGCATGAATGCAATTTTTGTGCAGGTTCTCACCCGGCGACCCGCTGTTTCAAAAAATTATCTACAGTTTCCTCGAATGCTTCAAAGGAGCTTTTTCTTAAAAGCAATCACTCCAGTGAAACTCCAAAACATGTTGCCATGGCTCCGTCAGTATCCAGATCAACAGAAGGCACTCATTTTGCATGATGGTTTTCTACATGGTTTTGTGTTGCCATCCTTTACGGGGTCAGGCTGTGTAGTGGTTGATAATTTGCCTTCTATTGCTTTACATACTGCTGAAGTTCGAAAAAAGCTGGATAAGGAATTGGCTGATGGTAGGATTGCTGGTCCTTTTGCGACTCCTCCATTTTCAGCTTTTAGAATTTCTCCGTTAGGTATTATTCCGAAAAAGGAACCTAATACTTTTCGGTTAATACACCACTTATCATATCCAAAAGGGTGGTCTTTGAATGATGAGATCGATCCACTTCTTTGTTCTGTCCAGTATGCGTCGTTTGACGATGCTTTGGCTAAAATTAGTAAAATTGGGAGGTCAGCTTTGCTAGCTAAGGCGGACATCAAATCAGCTTTTAGATTGCTTCCGATTATTCCTGCTGCGTTTAATTCTCTAGGTTTTTGTTTTCAAGGTGAATTCTTTTTCGATCGATGTCTCCCTATGGGATGTTCCCTTTCTTGTCATTATTTTGAGCTTTTTTCGTCTTTTGTCGAATGGGTGGTTGGTCAGCGTGCTGGTTCGGATAATTTGCTTCACTATCTCGACGATTTTTTATTTATTGGGAAGGCAGGCTCGACGGATTGTTTATACCTCTTTACGTTGTTCAAGGTTGTGTGTAGGGAGTTCGGCATTCCTTTGGCACCGGAGAAGTCTGTTTCTCCTACGTCATGTATTGAATTTTTGGGAATTCAGATTGACACGGTTTCCATGGAATTCCGTTTGCCATTGGATAAAATTGTTCGTATGCTGACTTTGCTGGATTTTGTCTTGGCTAGAGAAAAGGTTAGGCTGAAAGTTTTGCAGTCGTTGTTGGGTTTACTAGCTTTTGCTGCTAGGGTGTTGCCCATGGGTAGAGTTTTTTCTAAGCGACTTTATAGAGCCATTTCGGGTTTGACTTCCCCTTTTCATTTTGTTCGGATCACAAAAGAAATTAAGGATGATCTGATTGTGTGGTGCAAATTTTTAAAAAATTTTAATGGTCGCGCTATTTGGCAGTCTCCTTTTTGCCCTGCTTCTGCGCTTGCGTTGTATACGGATGCTGCTGGTTCTTGCGGTTATGGTGCCTTTTGGAATGGTCATTGGTCGGCGGAAGTGTGGCCTCATAGGTGGAAGGTGTCTGGTTTGACATCCAATATTGTTCTGTTAGAAATTTTTCCGGTTTTAGTAGCATTAGTGTTGTGGGGTGCCCATTTTCAGAATAGGAGAATATTGCTTCATTCAGATAATAAAGGTGTAGTGTTTGCCATTAACTGTCTTTCATCGAAGTCTTTACCTGTTATTACCATCTTGCGGCAGATTGTTTTTCGATGTTTGTCTTTGAATGTTTGGCTTAAGGCTCGTTATGTTCCGGGTGTTGTAAATGTTATAGCTGATCGTTTATCCCGTTTACAGATTTCCGAGTTCAAGGAATTAGTTCCGGACGCCGATGTGCTTTCCACTTCTTGCCCTCAACATTTATGGGACCTGGTGTAGACCCTCTTCTTCAATCGGTTAAAAATTCGGTAGCTCCTTCCACGTGGGCGTCATACTCAGCAGCGTGGTCATTATGGAGTACTTATTTGGTGTCGTTAGGTTTCGAACAAGCTTCTTTCTCTGAAGGCTTGGTTTTGTCTTTCCTCCGCCATCTTATTTCTGATTCTTATTCATATTCTTATATTGTAAAGATTTTAGCGGGTGTTTCATTTTTCGCTCGTTTGTCTGGTTTCGGTTCGTGTTTGCAATTTTTTACTGTGAAAGCTGCTTTGAGGGGCTACCGCAAACGTATGAGACTGCCTGACTCTCGGTTGCCTGTTTCTGCCGACTTATTGGCTTCTATTGGTGTTGCTACTGATATAGTATGTTTTTCCCCTTATGAGGCTGTGCTGTTCCGAGTTGCGTTTTATCTTTGTTTTTTTGGGGCTTTTCGGATTTCCGAACTCCTTCCTCGTACACTTAGGGACAGCACTGGTGTTTTGTTTCAGGATGTGGTGGTAAAGGTGGATTGTGTTCAGATACTGTTGCGAAAGAGTAAAACCGATCCGTTGGGTCGTGGCAAATGGATCACTTTGAGGAAAAATTTGGGTTCCCGTGTTTGTGTTTTTACTCTTCTGCAGCATTATTTGACTTTAAGGCCGGCTTTATCTCGACATTTTCTCATTCATGTAGATGGGAAACCAGTGACGGTTTACCAGTTTTCGGCTGTCCTAAAAAAGTGTTTGGTTTATTTGAACCTAGGGGATTTGAAAATTACATCTCACTCTTTCAGGATAGGGGCAGCCACGGAAGCGGCCATGCTTGGCTTTAATGAGAATATTATTAAGCATATCGGTAGATGGAAGTCGAATAGTTTTAGATCTTATGTTCGGCCTAATCTTTCTTTTTAATTTCAGGTGGCTTCTTTAATGTTTGGATTGTCGGCCATTCCTTTGTTTTTTGGGCCAAGCATCGCGCTGAAAGAAGAGTTTATGGTTCCAATCTAGGTTTGCCTTCTGGTAAATATGCCATACATTGGTTCGGGGAACGAGGTATGCAGTGGGCCGATTTGCATGGAACTCTGTCCTTTCTTCAGGAACAATGGCCGGTTCCTCAGATTGTTTTTCTGCATCTTTCCGGCAATGATATTGGTCATTGTAATACTTTAGATTTATTAGCCAAGATTAAGTTAGATCTGTGTTCTTTTCATACTAGGTTCCCTGACACTGTTTTTGTTTTTTCTGAGGTTATTCCTCGGTTACTTTGGTTAGTTTCTTCAGATTTGAGGTTTAATGATAAAATTCGCAAGCGTGTTAACAGGTCAATGATGAAATTTATGCCTGCGATTAATGGATTTTCTTACAGACATTTGGAACTTGAAGGGGGTTTACCGGGTCTGTATAGACCTGATATGATTCATTTGTCTGATATAGCGTTAGATATATTTAATATGGACATTCAGACATGTGTTGAATTGGCTGTGGCTCGGGGGGTTGTGCCAGTCTCGTTAGTTAAGAGCCTGGCGTGTGGGGAATAAAATGTGTGGTTTTAAAGTATGCTCGAGCTTATATAGCTGAGCTGTGTATATGCTACATAGTAGCAGTTATGTTATAAATAAAAAAGTATTGGTTATTATTTCAATTATTAAACCTATAATAAAGGGCACGGCCTATTCAACCATATAAAATTTTTTAAAAAAATAAAAAATTAAAATTTGATATTGTGTCTGAATGTTATTATTTATTACATAAAAGTTCTATCTATAATCCCATAACAAGTGAGGGATGGGGCATAAAATGTCCCCCGTCCCCACCACATATGGGATTATGATAGACATGAGTAAAATTAAAGTTTATATAAAAAAAAAAAAAAAAAAAAAAAAAAAAAAATTATACTTACCTGAGATAGGTTGAAATTAGTGACAGTTAGCCAATAAACGATCCTCTGGCACGAGCAGGGTACCTATAAAAGAAAGAGGATGCGTCATCTCAACTGTCAGAAGAAGAGAAGATTACAGAAGAAGCTTGTCCCACCCTTCCCGCCCTGTCGTGGCCCTATTTATGAGGTGTCTGTTTCCTTGTTGTGCTTGTTTGAATTGTTTCTTCCCTTGGAAAGTGTTTATAGGGGGAATAAAATGTGTGGTTTTAAAGTATGCTCGAGCTTATATAGCTGAGCTGTGTATATGCTACATAGTAGCAGTTATGTTATAAATAAAAAAGTATTGGTTATTATTTCAATTATTAAACCTATAATAAAGGGCACGGCCTATTCAACCATATAAAATTTTTTAAAAAAATAAAAAATTAAAATTTGATATTGTGTCTGAATGTTATTATTTATTACATAAAAGTTCTATCTATAATCCCATCCTCCTTTAGTGCCTGGGCTCTTGACGTCACTTCCCCTCGGCGTAGGAAGGGAGATCAGCTCTGCCCCCTCCCACTTGTCAATCATCTGGGACACGTGATGGGTCGTTCCCCCGCATCGCTGGACTCTGGGACAGGTAAGTGTCCGATTATTAAAAGTCAGCAGCTGCAGTATTTGTAGCTGCTGACTTTTAATTTTTTAAGCGGAACACTGCTTTAAATTGGTATTACAACCCCCAAAAAATCAGATGTGATGGCTGCATTCGTTTTCTTTTTTTTTTAGGTTTTATTCCCGCTGTTTTCACTCGGTGATCTGACCAGTATCACACCTCTTCATCCAAAAGGGGAAGTTCCGCTTCTTTGTGTCTGGTATCTGGTCGTAACAGGTACCCTCTCCCATTTCTGATCAATTGCTGCAGAGATTTGCCCCCCCCCCCTTCCTCCATCACAGGTCCCAGAAGACTCCGGGACTATTTGCGCTTCACACATGCACACAGTGCGGCTTCACAGCCAGTTTCCCTTACTTAGACCCCTTTAACACTGGATTGGTTTTCAGACGCTTTAGCGCTGGAAATAGCCTCTGCTATGCGCTTGAAAATCACCTCCCAATCACGCTTGCGGGACGGGAAAAACATTCCTGCAAGCAGCACTCCAAAAATGCCGCAGCCCATTGGAATGAATGGGCATCGCTTTCAAAGTGCCTTAAAAGCGCTGTTAAACAGACGTTTTTTTAGCCCCTTCTTTAGGGTTAAAAGCACTGCTTAAAAAGCGATAAAGCGCCGCTAAAACGAGCAACACTTTAGCGCTAATGCGGCTGTGGCCCCAGTGTAAAAGGGGTTCTTAAAGAGGAGTTCCGCCTGGGGAAAAAAAATGTAAAGTCAGCAGCTACAAATACTGTAGCTGCTGATTTTTAATATATGGACACTTACCCGTCCAAGGAGCACGCAATTTTTGGATAGGCTGTCTGGTGCTGCCGCCGCCATCTCCACTAAGGTGAACCAGCAGTAAAGCCTTTTGGCTTCACTGCCGACACCGTACTGCGCATGCGCGAAGTGCACTGTGCTTTCTAATTGGCCTGGCGGCGGAGAAAGGAGGAGGGGGGCCACGACAGAGAAAAGACACATACCCAAGGGTAAAGAGAGTGCTGCTCACCCCTAAAAGGTAACAAAAAGGAGAGGATTCCCCCACATTGGGGTTTTTAGGCAGTGTGCAATAAAAGAGTCAGGGATAGGAGGGGGGCCGAGCTTCTGAGGGACGGCGTCATCTCCCGAAAGTGGGGACGGGGACCTGTCAAAAACAGGACCCCGTTCCCTCCTGAAAGGTGCCAAATGGGAAGGGGGAGGAAGCAAATAAGCGGAGGTTCCACTTTTGGGTGCCACCATCTACACCCAAAGAAGAATCAGTAGGGTTAAAGCGGGACTGTACTGAAAAAAAAAATTTAAAAGCCAGCAGCTACAAATACTGCAGCTGCTGACTTTTAAAAAATGGACACTTACCTGTCCCTGGTTCCAGCGGTGTCAGCAGCAGAGGCCGATCGCTCGCTCGGCTCTCTGCTGTAGCCGGCGCCATTCTCGGTGAGGGAATCAGGAAGTGGCTTCACTTCCCGATTTCCTACTGTACATGCGCGAGTCGCGCGGCGCAATGAGAATCTTTAGCGCTGGCTGCCGGGACACGTGTGTGTCCCGGCAGACAGCGCGCCGGGACAGGAACTTGCGTAAACTCCGACGGGAGTTTATGCCGGAAGTGGGTGCAGATACCTGTCTTAGACAGGTATCTGCACCCCCCTCCCCCCTGAAAGGTGGCAAATGTGACACCTGAGGGGGAGAGGGTTCCGAAAAGCGTGAGTTCCACTTTAGGGTGGAATCCCGCTTTAAGGACAACGCTGGATTCCTGGACAGGTAGGTGGTTTTATATTAAAAGTCAGCAGCTACAGTATTTGTAAATTTTTCTGGGGGAGACTGGATCTCCTCTTTAACCATTTGCCGACCGCCCCTTGTACATATACTGCGGTGCAGCAGCTCCTACAGGTGAAGTCGCATACCTGTACGTGATCGCCTCTTCTGGGTTTGCGGCACGCACGTGTGCCCCTGGCGACCAACTCCCGCGATGTCCGCCGGGACCCGCCGATCGTTCCGAGGCAGAATGGTCGGTCTGTGACAAGGGATCTCTCTGTCTTGCTACAGTACAAGCACCCCCCACACAGTTAGAAAGCACTCCCTAGAAACACAGTTAACCCTTTGATCGCCCCTGATGTTAACCCCTTCCCTGCCAGTGTCATTAGTACAGTGACAGTGCATATTTTTTAGCACTAATCACTGTATTGGTGTTACTGGTTTCTAATGGATAGATGAGGGCAGGTGGACTGAAGGGGAGCCCACCCCTTCTTAAAGGTACAGGAGCACACCAAACCCCCAGCAAATTGCACAATGGCTGCAAAGGTGTTGGTGCGTTGCTGGACCAATACAAACACCAACGTGATAATGATACACAAAACTCGCCACCACCCTCATCTATAGCTGGCTATAGCAGTAAGCAGCATTGAAAGGCTGAAACAGATAACAACAAAGCCTGGGGAAAGCCCAGGAAAAAACCCAAGCCTACTTACCACCAGCTAGCAGAAAACCAAATTAACCTGTCTAACAGTGAGTTAAAAACAGGGGTTTATTCCGCACGCATTTGCAAACGCATGCGTAAGCCACAGAACCTCGTCACTGCTATTACTAGTTAAAAAAAAAAAATTCCATAAAATTATCCCATAGTTTATAGACACTATAATTGCAAAAACCAATCAATATGCGCTTATTGGGATTTTTTTTTTCCAAAAACATGTAGCAGAATACATATTGGCCTAAACTGATTAATTATTAATTATTGGGTGTGTTTTATAGCAGAAAGTAAAAAATATTGTTTTTTTTTTCAAAATTGTCTGGCTTTTTTTTTTTTGTTTATAGTGCAAAAAATAAAAACCACAGAGGGGATCAAATACCACCAAAAGAAAGCTCTATTTATGGGGAAAAAAAGGACAATTTTATTTGTGTACAGTGTCACACGACTGCGCAATTGTCAGTTAAAGTGCATCGCAAAAAAGGGCCTGGTCATGAGGGGGGGGGGGGGGGCTTCCGGAGCTTAAGTGGTTAAAGTGGTTCTAAAGGCAGAAGGTTTTATATCTTAATGCATTCTATGCATTAAGAAAAAAAAAAACGTTTGTGGGCAGCAGCCACCCCTTCCGAATAAAGAGATTGCACAGGAGTGCGGCCGTCCAGCTTTCCTTTGTTCTATGTACCTGTTTGCACACAGGACTCACACTCTCCATGTGGGATAACGGAAAATGTATATCAAATACTTACTGTAATTTTCCTTTCCTGATGGACTCCATGGCAGCCTACGTATGGGTTAATCCCACCTCTCATACCTCATAGGACCCCATTCCCATAAATCTTTGCTCCTAGCCAGATACAGTGTTCCATAACTTAGCCTACTCCAGCAAATGGGAGGGAGACTCCTGCTGCCATGGAGTCCATCAGGAAAGGAAAATTACGGTAAGTATTTGATATAAACTTTCCGTTTTCCTGACTGACTCCATGGCAGCCTACATATGGGAAATAACTAGCCATACAGACTCGAGTGGGCACAGATTGCTGGTTCAACAGAAAAAGGTTTAATTGGCACCGTTCAAACAGATAAAACATTTAAGCCAAAATTAACAGAAGAAAGAGCCGCTGGCTCTACACAATAGTGCCTCATGAAAGTGTTTATTGACGACCAAGAAGCTTCTTTGCAGATCACGTCCGCCGATACGTGTCGGGAGGCCGCCCATGATGTTGACATGCCCCTGGTAGAATGGGCAGTCACGGTCTCCGGAGGAGCCAGCCCTTTAGCCGTATATGCCCTTTGGATAGCCTGGACAATCCAACTCGCAATGGTTCTAGAGGAAGCACGCAGTCCCCTGTTCTTTCCATAAAAGTAAACAAACAGATGATCCGACCTTCTGAAAGGTGCAGTAGCTTCTAAGTAGCTTTTCAAGACTTCACCGACATCCAGAGGATGGGCAATTGAAGAATCATCTGATTAAAAGGTCGGGAGAACAATCTCCTGGTTCTCATGAAACACTGATGTTACTTTAGGATTTGATCCTAACATCGGAAACAAGACTACCCGATCAGGGAAGAAGGTAAGGAACCTTTAGAACCTAAAGCACTGATTTCCGACACTCTTTTAGCCGATGTTATAGCTACTAGAAAGGCTGTTTTAAGGGAAATGTCCTTCATGGATAGTTCATCCATTCGTTGAAAGGAATCTTCTGAGAAGAAATCCAGAACCAGAGGAAGATCCCATTTAGAGAACCTTGGTTTTCTCTGGGGCCTAAGTCTTGATGCTCCTCTGAAAAATTGTCTAGTAAGGGGATTCCTTGCCCAGGAAATACCAGTAAAAGCGGATATTGCCGAAACTTGGACTTGCAGGGAACTTACAGACAAAGGCAGATCCAGACCTGTCTGGAGAAATCCTAACACATCCTTTATTTCCGGATTATTACAGGAACCCCCGGAAGAGGAGACATAGTCCATAAATTTAGACCAGATTCTCTGGTAAACTTTATTCGTACCCTGCCTCCTAGCATTCAGCAGGGTAGCAATTGCTGAACTTGGGAAACCTAATGCTTCCAGCCTCTTCCTCTCAACCACCAGACCATCAGATGGAGATGGGACGGACACGGATGAAGGGATGTTCCCTGTAGTAGAAGATCCGATCTGGAGGGAAGCGGAACTGGGTCCCGGTAACTCAACTGCAACAGGAGAGGAAACCATGGCCTGTTGGGCCAGTATGGGATGATTGCCACTACTTCTGCCGTCTCCTGTCTGAGTCTCGAAAGGAACCGAAGAATTATCGGGACTGGAGGAAAGGCATAGGCCTTGCAGAATCTCCACTGATCTGTGAGAGCATCCACTCCTATGGCTTGGGGACAGCGATACCTGGTATAATATTTCCTCATCTTGGCATTGCAAGGAGATGCAAACAGGTCCACTTCCGGAGTCATTCCCAATGACAGGATCCAGTCGAAGACTTCCGAGTGGAGAGACCACTCGTTGTTGTCCAAGGATGTTCTTTACAGAAAGTCAGCCTCAACATTTTGGACTCCAGGAAGATACACTGCCGTCAGGTCCTTCAAGTTCGCCTGAGCCCAGGACATAATTGGACTCACTTCATTCAGAAGGGAGAGACTGCGAGTGCCCCCTTTACTTTTGATGTACGACACTGCCGTCGTATTGTCCAATCTCATGAGGACTGAGGCTCCCGATGTCAGATGGAGAAAAGCCCGAAGGGCCTGGAAGGCAGCTCGAATCTCCAATACGTTTGAGACCACCCCCTGAGGTGGGAAATCCCACCTGCCCTGGGCTACCTCCAACAGACACAGAGCGCCCCAGCCTCTACTGCTGGCATCTGTTGTTACCGTTATCCAGGATACTGGAGCTATCGAATGGCAGTTGAGAAGATTCCTCTGTTGCAACCACCAGGGGAGACTCTCCCGCATGGAGTTATCTGGATCAAGTGGTCTTGCAACTCTGGATTCCATTGTTGGAGGAAGCCTTTCTGAAAGGGCCGCATCCTCCATTGCGCCCATTTTACCATGGGGGCTGTTGCCACCATGGTGCCTATTATCCTGAGGCACTGGGAGGCCCTGAGAAGGGGAGCTGACATTGCCAGATGAATCCTGTCCCGGACTACCGGGATCTTCTCTAGAGGAAGAGAGATGGTGCTCTTCACTGTGTCGAACTGCGCCCCTATAAAAACTAAAGACTGGGTTGGCTCCAGATGACACTTTTCCCGGTTTAATAGCCAGCCGAATTCTGTCAGGGTAGATATGACTTGCTCCCGGTGTAACAGTAATTGTTCTCTGTCTTCAAACAGTAGGAGTAGGTCGTCAAAGTAGTGCTGTAACCGAATACCTCTGACTCTGATCAAGGCGACCACCACCAGTAAGAGTTTGGAAAACACCTGCAGCGATGTCATAAGCCCTATAGACATATGAACTGGATGTGTTTTTGGTCCACCGAGAATCGGAGATAATTTTGGAAGTCCTTCGCGATTGGTACATGGAAGTACGCATATCTCAGGTCTATTGACACTAGCCAATCGCCTGGTTGAATTGTCTGGCGAATGGTCAATAATGTCTCCATCTTGAATTTCTCCTTTTTTATAAACGAGTTCAGGTAAGTCAGGTCGATAACCGGCCTTCAGGAACTGCTCTTTTTGGGAACCATAAAGAGGGGGAAGTAAATCCCTTGAAACTCTTCCTCGGATGGGACTGGAATGGCGGCACCTTGGGTGATAAGGGAGTCCGTGTAGGTCAACAAAACCTTTCTCTTCTCTTCTGACAATGGAAGACTTGTGGGAACGAATCAATGTATGGGTGGACTGCTGAACACCCAGGCAAGTCTTAGGGAAACTGTCTTTATGGCCCAGTAGTCTTGTATCGAGGCTGCCCAGAGGTGGCAAATGCAGAGTAAACGAGCCCCTACTTGCTCCGCCTGGAAAAAAAAAAAAAGACTTCGCAGCTTCGCGACCCCCAGAAGAAGTAGATTTTGAAGGCTTCTGACCAGAAGGCTGGTTCCTCCTCCAGTTCTTCCTAAATTCCCGACCCGGTCTGTAACGGCGTGCATCCCTAGCACGTTCCGGGTCTGGCCTGGACTGGACTCTTTTCTGACCCAAAAGACGGCGATCCTGGGGTAAGAACCCGGACTTCCCACCGGTAGCACGGGTGATGGCTGAATCAAGCTTATTCCCAAAAAGAGAAGAAACCCTCAAAGGGAATCTTGCACCATGCCTGTTTAGAGGCCGGATCCGCCACCCAAGGGCGTAGCCATGAAGCTTGTTTGGCTGTAACGGAAGAGAGCATAACATGTGCTACCAGACGGATTATATCCAGGGAGGCCTTCTTCATCTCATGTATTGGAGAGCTTTTGAGGGCTTCTTCGGACATACTTCCCAAGGTTGCACCCATATCATTCATCCAACACTCCATTGCTTTGGATAATGCTGCCAAGGCCAATGCTGGTTTGCAGGCCATCCCAGCCGTGATGTAGATACGCTTCAAATCTGTATCAATTTTTCTCTCAAGACCATCCTTGAAAGAGATGGTGTCTTCCAGTGGGAGCGTGACATGTCTTACCAGCCTCATCAAGGCCCCATCAATAAGAGGAGCAGACTCCAGGTGCTTAACTTCCTCACCTTTAAATGTATACATTCTGGCCACTTTAGAGATAAGAGAATTCTTTCTCTCCACTTTGCTCCACTCGTCCGAGATAATTTCTCCCAGTTCACCCAGGAAGGGAAAATTTGAGCGCTCTTTTTTAAGATGCTTAAAGTATTTCCTCTGTTTAGAGGGTGCTTCCACCGGCTCCTCCCACCTTAGTGCATCCTTCACTGCCCTAACCAGATGAGGGACCTGGGAAAGTCAAATCCTGCACTGGAATCCTCCACTTCAGCTTCGCTGTCCGAAGATCCGCTGAAAGAGAAGTTGTCACGGGAGGGACCTGGAGCTTCAAGGTCTTCTACCTCAACCACTGAGGTTGGTTCAGAGGGAGGAATAGCTGCATGAGCGGACTCTGGTTTGTTCAAGGACTCCCGAACAACCTTTCTGACCAAGGCCTCCACTTGCTGGTCATTAACATCCCTTTCCTTTGCAGCTCAGGAAAAACATACATCGCATAGCGATTTGTCTTCTGGCACTTTTGTTCTACAACCCCAACATGATCTTCCTTCCGAACGACCAGAATGGTGGTGGGAATAGTGCCGAGACCCCAACCTTGATTTCTCAGAGCGGTGTCTGGAGGAGGACTTAGGACGTCCAGAACTGGACCTTGAATGGTCATGTCTTGACCCAGATTGTGTATTGTCTTCGCGTGCTGATGGACGAAGATCCAGTACAGAATGGCTAAAATAAATAATAAGGAGAAAAAAATTCCATTTAAAATGCTACACCCCAACCAACCCAAACAGGCAGAAAAGGAACAAAAATTCCCTCCTACCTGCGGCGTCAGGGCTGGCCACAATGGAGCGGCGAAACATCCATAATCACAAATTCGGAAATTAATAATTAATTCAAATATAATCACATTCCCAATGCATAAACATACATTGAATTCAGTGAAAAGTCAATAGGGGATAAGGCATCAAGCCTCTTACCTCGGTAAAACACAGCAACAGTGTCAAAATTTGCTTGAATGGATGCAGCAACAAGCCTGTCCAAATCTGACAGGCATTTAAATCTGCCGTCAGCGTCACCCCCATGGCGCTCGTGCGTGCCCGTCATTCGTCCGTACTGTGCATGCGCCGACCAAGCCTCGATCTCAATCGAGACTATGCGGCTGCGCAGTACAGGGAAAGCGGCGATTTGGAACGCAGATGCGCTCCAGCCGCCATACCCACACGGAAACCGGCACATACAACAAACACAAACAGGCTGCCATACATTACCGCTCCAGCACGCCGACCATCCGACCTGGCTCCCGTCCACAGGCACGTCACCGGGGATTACTTCAGGGAAAAGGCCTCTTGCTAGAAGCTAGGACGAATGGCCACTTGCCATACTAATATAATGACATACTGCCGCTTGCCAGCCAGTGGCTGTATAGTAAGCTCTTCATGGCAACGCTCTTCATCCCCATGTCCACCCTGCTAGTAGCTGGGCTATTGGACTCCAGACACCAGAATTCACCATGTGTGCGAACGGCAACAGGAACCAGACCCGGATTCACAACTCCTTGAGGTAAGAACTACTACTTTAGTCCTTAAGGAGGACGACAAAAAAGGAACACTGTATTTGGCTAGGAGCAAAGATTTATGGGAGTGGGGTCCTATGAGGTATGAGAGGCGGGATTAACCCAAACGTAGGCTGCCATGGAGTCAGTCAGGAAAGAGGTTTTGGAGCAGCAGGGTAAGAGACATAACCCTTGAGCGATGTAATTGTACATAGAAGTTTTAAGCCTTACTTGCTCAGTCCTAAAAAAGAGAATGATGTTTTGGTTGGAGTTGGGCTTTAAATAAGAGCTTATCATGTTTCAAGCTATGCATAGGAATTTTGCACGTCAGAATTGCTACTAATTGCTCCAACCGAAAATTTTGCTGGCTGGAATTCGGCCAGCAAAAGTCCGATGGAGCATACACATGGTCGCATTTTCCGACCAAAAGCTCTCATCGGTCTTTTGCTGGTCAACTTTATAATCGTGTGTATGTGGCATTAGGTTGTAAACATATTTTTCTTATCTAGGCATGCTACACACACAGCTTTAAGCTTCATAAAAGCTTGCTGAAAGCTACAGACAACATTCCTAATAAGATCGGAAATCAACACATGCAGACTGGAGGCTATTTGCACACTGGGGTGCTTTTCAGGCATTTTTGCGCTAAAAATAGCACCTGAAAAGCACCTTTCAAGCCACCCCAGTGTAAAAGCCTGAGTGCTTTCACACTGGAGTGGTGCGCTTGCAGGACGGGAAAAAAAAGTCCTGCAAGCAGAATCTTTGGGGCATTGTGGAAGCGGTGAATCCACCGCTCCTACAACGCCCCTGCCATTGAAATCAATGGGAAGCGCTGCCAAAGCGCCTGCAAATCGGTTCGACAGCAGGATTTGTGTGTGTTTTTAACCCTTTGTTCAGCCGCTAGCTAGCGGCGGGGGTTAAAAGCGCCCGCTATCAGTCGAAAAACACCACAACAACGATGGTAAAGCAACGCTAAAACTAGCAGCGCTTTACCGCCGACACCCCCCTGCCCCAGTGTAAAAGTGCCTTTAATCAATTTTATTTTTCAATCTGACATCTGTGCGCGTGCATGACCCGCACGGATGTCAGATTGGGAGCAGTGGCTGTTTCTGTGCAGCTGTCCGTGTCCCGATTGACTTCAATGGGACTGCCTGCACAGGGATGCATAGAATACCTGTACATCCCCGTGTGGGTAAGCGCGGCCCTCCACAGGTGTACTCATTAGTATGCCCCATGTAAACAAGGTTTTATTCTTCTTCCAATGCCTCCAGCACTGAGTAGTAATGTTTTAAGTGATGGATTATTATACCTACTGAATAGGGAGGTGGAAGATGGCGAACATAAGGTACATAGGGGGGGGGGGGGGGGTTGTGAAAGTGTGACCTAAGCCTTTAAGTGTGTAAACTATTTAAACTATTTTATATCGTTTATGATTTGTCCACAATCTTTGTTTAACCACTTGCTGACCAGCCGCCATCATTATACTGCGGTAGGTCAGCTCGATCCCGCAAATCGCCGGAGCTGTACGTTGGTCCCTTTAACAGCTATAGCAGGCGCTATGGTGGGGGAGCCAATGCATGTGGCCAGCGGCCGCGATGTCCGCCGGCCACCTGCGATCACTCCACAGAGAGCCAGAATGGAGATCTGTCAATGTAAACAAACAGATCCCCATTCTACTCACGGGAGTAGCGAATGATCGTCTGCTCCTAGTGATTAAAAACAGCGATCTCTCTCTTCTCCCAGTCAGTCCTCTCCCCCCACAGTTAGAAACACCTCCCAGGGAACACATTTAACCCCTTGATCACCATTAGTGTTAACCCCTTCCCTGCCAGTGTTATTTACACGGTAATTAGTGCATTTTTATAGCACTGAACGCTGTGTAAAAGTCAATGGTTCGAAAAAAAAAGTGTCAAAAGTGTCTGATCTGTCCGCTGCAATGTCACAGTCCCACTAAAAATCGATTATCACCGCCATTACTAGTAAAAAAATATTATAATAAAAATTCCAGCCTATTTTGTAGCAAACCAATCAATATACGCTTATTGCAATTTTTTTTTTTGTGTGCTCGGATAAGGGTCTGGTATGGTCTTGGAGGGGGACCCCACACTGTTTTTTTTTTTTAAATGCATTTTGGCTTAGGGTTTCCCCTTCAAGATTCATACCAGACTCAAAGGGCCTGGCCTGGTCAGATCGAAGTTGGATCCCGTTTATTGAAGTCTGACATGAAGTCGTAGGGCAAAATTGTATCCAAAGTTGTCCGACTTCCATGTTGGAGCAGTGTGAAACAGGCCCAATTCAGCACACTATCCACAAAAGGTGATATTGCAAAGGATGTGGGGGCCATTTTCTTGGGACTGCATCCAATTATGGAGAATAGGAAAAGGCTGACATGCTAACAAATTAAGTTAGGTTTGAGGCAGACAATACTTCTTATTGCTGAAAGGTGAAAGAAAAAATTAGCACTTTTAATATGGTCCATAGTAAATTCAGTAAAACATCCACACCTTATTTATTTCAGCCATATACTAAGAAAAAAAACATGGTGTTTTTTTTTCACAATTTTTTTTGCATAAAGTTTTGCATTTACAACTGTATTATCTATGCGCCCTAGGTGACAGTACATTTATTTTTTGTATATTGCGCATCAGATTTCAGTAATGATGTAAACAGAAGTAATACACTGCAAAGATTTCATTACAAGATAAAGATTCTGTGGTCTGTCCACGAAGGGAGGATATTAATGTCAACCGTAATGCAATGAGGGGAAAAA
Organism: Lithobates sylvaticus; assembly: GCA_028564925.1. Taxonomy (NCBI): domain Eukaryota; kingdom Metazoa; phylum Chordata; class Amphibia; order Anura; family Ranidae; genus Lithobates; species Lithobates sylvaticus. The sequence continues at coordinate 173,977,070 of CM053036.1, forward strand.
TAATACATATAATGTAAAAGCATTTAATTTTGACATGCAATTCAAAACTTCAAAGCTGATCTCTTCAAAACATACATTACAGCCGGTATAAACACATCAGGTTGAAATGTAGATTCTCTTGAGCGTCAAATCAATTCTTTTAAATCTCTGTGCTTCCAGTGCTGAAAACTTCTTCATGGATACTTTTCAATAATTGTCAAGTTTAAGTACTATATGGAATGTTTAATTATTTAGAAGAATACACCAAAATGACCCAATCAATATTAAGATCATTTAAGACAATTTTTTTTTTTTAATGTACCCTTTGCCCTAAAGCATCCTCTTCCCCCACCCCGCCTCCCCCATAAATGCCTTAACCATTTTGCTGTCAGATCCATTTTTGTATTATTTGCATCCATGTTAAAATGTACAGTGTATTCATAAAGTATTAAGACCCCATCCACTTTTTTGTGTTGTTATGTTGCAGCCTTTTTTTTCTCATTGATCAGCATGTAATACAGCCGCTTCATCGGCATCGGTGAGTGAAGCCTCGATTAGGACACCAGGACCGCCACAAGTGATGGGGGGGTACAAATGCATGGGCCCCGGGTCCCCCCACCCCACAGTGTCCCCCTGTGTGTGTGTGTCCCCCTGTGTGTGTGCTCTCCCTCCAGTGTCCCCCTTTGTGAGTGTCCCCCTGTGTGTGTGTGTCCCCCTTTGTGAGTGTCCTCCTGTGTGTGTGTGTGTGTGTGTGTGCGTTCTCCCTCCAGTGTCCCCCTGTGTGTGTGCTCTCCCTCCAGTGTCCCTGTGTGTGTGTGTGTGTGCGCGCGCTCCCTCCAGTGTCCCCCTATGTGTGTGCGCTCTCCCTCCAGTGTCCCCCTGTGTGTGTGTGTGTGCATTCTCACTCCAGTGTCCCCCTGTGTGTGTGTGCTCTCCCTCCAGTGTCCCCCTGTGTGTGTGTGCTCTCCCTCCAGTGTCCCCCTGTGTGTGTGTGTGTGCTCTCCCTCCAGTGTCCCCGTGTGTGTGTGCTCTCCCTCCAGTGTCCCCCTGTGTGTGTGTGCGCTCTCCCTCCAGTGTCCCCCTGTGTGTGTGTGCATTCTCACTCCAGTGTCCCCCTGTGTGTGTGCATTCTCCCTCCAGTGTCCCCCTGTGTGTGTGTGTGTGTGTGTGCGTTCTCCCTCCAGTGTCCCCCTGTGTGTGTGCGTTCTCCCTCCAGTGTCCCCCTGTGTGTGTGCGTTCTCCCTCCAGTGTCCCCCTGTGTGTGTGCGTTCTCCCTCCAGTGTCCCCCTGTGTGTATTTTCTCCCTCCAGTGTCACGTGTGTGTGTGCTCTCCCTCCAGTGTCCCCCTCTGTGTGTGTGTGTGTTCTCTGTCCAGTGTCCCCCTGTGTGTGCTTTCCCTCCAGTGTCCCCCTGTGTGTGTGTGTATTCTCACTCCAGTGACCCCCTGTGTGTGTGTGCTCTCCCTCCAGTGTCCCCCTGTGTGCGTGTGTGTGCATTCTCACTCCAGTGTCCCCCTGTGTGTGTGTGTGCTCTCCCTCCAGTGTCCCCCTGTGTGTGTGTGTGTGTGCATTCTCACTCCAGTGTCCCCCTGTGTGTGTGTGTTCTCTCCCTCCAGTGTCCCCCTGTGTGTGTGTGTGTGTGTGCATTCTCACTCCAGTGACCCCCTGTGTGTGTGTGTGCTCTCCCTCCAGTGTCCCCCTGTGTGTGTGGGTGTGTGTGCATTCTCACTCCAGTGACCCTCTGTGTGTGTGCGTTCTCCCGCCAGTGTCCCCCTGTGTGTGTGTGCTCTCCCTCCAGTGTCCCCGTCTGTGTGTGTGTATGTTCTCCCTCCAGTGTCCCCCTGTGTGTGTGTGCTCTCCCTCCAGTGTCCCCCTGTGTGTGTGCATTCTCCCGCCAGTGTCCCCCTGTGTGTGTGCGCGTTCTCCCTCCAGTGTCCCCCTGTGTTTGTGTTCTCCCTCCAGTGTCCCCCTGTTTGTGCTCTCCCCCCCACAGTGTCCCCCTGTGTGCCCCCCACAGTGTCCCCCATTGTGCTCTCCCTCCCCAGTGTCCCCCTGTGTGTGTGCTTCCCCCCCTCCAGTGTCCCCCTGTGTGCTCCCCCCCAGTGTCCCCCTGTGTGCTCTCCCCCCCAGTGTCCACCTATGTGCTCCCCCCCCAGTGTCCACCTGCGTGCTTTCTCCCCCCACACACACAGTGTCCCCCTGTGTGCTCTCCCTCCCCCGTGTCTTCCTGTGCGGGTGTGGCTTTAGTGTGGGGACCAAGGGGGCCCCATGAGTTGTCAGTTTGCCCCTGATGTTACCCCAAATAAAGGTCATTACCTTGCGTTGTGTGAGTCGTAAGAAGTAGGACGGTAAAGAAACAGGAAGTACTCTATACAAATATAAAAACTTCGGCAGTATTGACATTTTTACAGCATTTATCCGTCCTAACCATGATAATGGTAGTGATGACCATTGCTTCATAAAACCTGTAACTTGTTTTAGTAGTTAGATAGTTGGCTGTGAAAAGGTCAGTAAGTGAGGATGTGAGATGCATTACTAAATATGGCAATTGGCGGAAGACCAAATTAAATGGTAAAGAGCTTTGAGCCTGATAAAGGTCTGATTGTGTTAAAGAGACATTCATCTCATTTGATTTGGTGGGATTTACATATAGTCTGGAGATATGTGAAAATGTATCCAATATATTGAGAAGATTTGGGGATGAGATAAAAAAAAAAAATAAGTATATTGTCTGCAAAAAGACAAAGTTTGTGTTGGTGTCCGCCTAACTCAATACCTTTGACGTCCGGATTGGATCTAATTAATTGAGCTAAAGGTTCTATTAGAAGGGCGAAAAGCAGCGGGCATAAGGGGCATCCTTGCCTTGTACCTCTTCTAATATGCAGCATGGCCCATTTGTAGCCTGCATATTTGATATAAGCCCTTGGATTATTATAAAGAGAAGAAATCCAAGTCAGGAAGTGTTCCCCAAAACCCAATTTTTGGAGCATATATTGCATATAAGGCCAAGTGACTAAGTCAAATGCCTTTCTGATGTTTAGAGATAGAAGGCAAGTTGGAATACATCTAGATTTAGCTGATGAATTAGTAAGAGTGTTCGTCTAATGTTATCCCCTGCCTGTCTTTTGGGTGTAAAACCCGTTTGGTCACGGTGTATTAGGCGGCCTATAATATTTTTCAAACGGGACGCAAGGACCTTGGCTAGCAATTTAATGTCTTAATTGAGGAGGGAAATGTGGCGATAATTAATCCAGGAAGTGGAGTCAGAACGTGATTTGGGTAACATGACTATGATAGATGTTAATGACTCAGATTGAAATGAAGAACTGGACAAGAGAGAATTAAGGGCTCTGGTTAAGACTGGAGTTAAAATGTTCTCAAAACTTTTATAGTATGATGCTGAAAACCCGTCCGGGGACGGCCTTTTGTGTAGTTTCAATCCTTTAATAGCAGTCTGAACTTCAGTAGTTGTAATGGGGCACTCAAGGGCGGCACAGTGGTGTAGTGGGTAGCACTCTCACCTAGCAGTAAGAAGGGTCGCTGGTTCGAATCCCAACCACAACACTTCCTGCCTGGAGTTTGCATGTTCTCCCTGTGCCTGCGTGGGTTTCCTCCGGGTACTCCGGTTTCCTCCCACAATCCAAAGACATGCAGGTAGGTTAATTGGCTTCTGTCCAAAAATTGGCCCTAGTATATGAATGGGGACCTTGGATTGTGGGCTCCTTGAGGGTAGGGACTGATGTGAGTGTGCAATGTACAGGGATGGGGACAATTGTAGACACTCGCTCAGGTTGAACTGGATGGACTGATGTCTTTATTCAACCTTACTAACTATGAAACTATGAAGTCTCCCTCATCAACAATATGAAGCTTAATATTGGAAAACAGCATATTTGCATTATTCAAATAAAAATCTATAGCAGGGGAATATAATTTAGCTAAATTAGAGCGAAACACTTCTAGTATTTTAATTGGGTTGCTAGTGAATGCGTCTTGGGACATTTTTAACCTAATGGAGGTCCTTATTTGATTAATAGATTTCAGACTTCTTGCCATAGGGGTGTCAGGTATATTAGCTTGAAAATATTGGATATGTTTGCGTTTGCGTATAAGTTTGTCTGCTGAATCAGTTATAAAAAGATCTAAATCTAGACTGGCTTTGTCTAGTTTAGCATTATTAATGGCGTTTGGGGATGATTGAAATGCATTATGACAAGTAATAAAGGTAGCTTCCAACTTTGCAAACATAAGTTTACGTTCTCTTTAAGCGGTGTTGCCTGCTGTATCACTCTCCGTCGAATGACCGATTTATGTGCTTCCCATAAAGTGAGGTCAGAAATGTCTCCCGTTTTATTAGAAGAAAGATAGTCATTTAGTGCTCCTTCGAATCTCTGCATAGGATTACAGTACCAAACTTGTGTGTTTTCACAACTTGGAAAAGATGGGATAAGAAAGATTCTGTTTTTTTAATTGGAGCGTAATATGATACGATTGTAATAGCTATATCTGATATATATCCAGTGAGAAATATGAATCCACCCTCTGGATCATTTAGTTGTGTTAGAAGGGTAAATGGCATAGAACAGTGAAACCCTATAAGAGTCCCACGTTGTTTAACTGTAGTAGATGCAGTATAAAATTGTGGATATGAGGTAGAAGGAAATTTAGGGGAAGCTTTATCAATGAAGTGGGTTTCCTGCAAACATATAATGTGAGCCTTCTTGGCTGAATTGCATTGATTTTGTACGTTTGTGTGGAATATTAAATCCTTCTACGTTTAGGGACAGGATGTTTATAGGTGCCATAGTAAAACAAAATTGATCTTAACATAGAAAATATGTTCTAAAACTAGAGCCTTGGTCACCACCTCGAGAGAGAAAAATAAAAAGGAAAATACAGAATAAGGAAGATCAATATATTGTCATAGAAAAAAGGAAGAAAATTCCCCATGGGGTTTTTAGGCAGCAGAAAACACACTTAGTTGGTGAAAAACCAAATAGTTTTTATTTTTTTTATCCAAAAAAGAAGTAATGAGTACAAATAGTTATTTAAAATTCGAGCTCTGGTTTACAAATTGTGAACAACTTTCGAAATCGGAGTACATACAATATTCACCATAAATTGATTTGGAAGGAAATTATTTCAAAACAGTATTGCAGTAAGTTTACAACAATTATTTATTCATAAGAAACACCTCACTACCCCTGATCAATATATTGTCGAGTAACCCTGTTATGAAAATACTTTGATGTTAAACAGTAACAAAGCACTAGGGTGTGGGAACATCTCCTAAGAGTAATCAAAAGACTCCTAGAGGCTCCAAAGCTATCTTCAGAGTCTCGCATAATAATAGCAAGGGTCTGAAGGTGGCAAAGGGGGCCGCAAGAAATTCCAGAAAGGATGAACCTCGCCAAAGAACTGCAGGAACTATGTAGTCAGTATCTTATTTATTACCATAGTGTATGTGTTATTAACTAAGCAAATCTAACTAAGACACAGTCAACCATGAGATGATCACTTTGGTATCAGAAACAGTTAAAAGGGAAAAAAAAGGGGGTATAAAGAAAAATTGCTAACGTTTTAAACACTATTAATAAAAGATAGCCAGATAATAGGAGATATTGGCCAAAAAAAATGGGCTATTATTTCCATCTATTAAGAATTTTAATAAAAAAAAAAATGTTTTTTGGGAAAAAAAAGCAACTGAATTACAATTCTCATTGTAATTTAAGCTAACCGAGAAAATTCTAAATGATTGTTAATTATTAAGATAATCATTAGAGAAAAATATAGGCAAAAAAAAAAAACATAAATCTGGAGTTATGATATTGTAGAAAGTAAGCTAGTTTAGACAGTGAATTGTACTGGAGACCTGAAAGAGAAATACTGTATTTATCGGCGTATAACACGCACTTTTTCCCCCTTAAAATCAGGGGAAAGTCGTGGGTGCGTGTTATACGCCGATACCCCCAAAAAAAGTGGCCAAAAAATCAAAACGGCGCCGAAAAACAGCGGCCGCCGCCGAAAAAAAACGAGCGCCGCCGGAAAAAAACGCTGACAAGCTGCAAATGACGCTGGGCAAGCTGCAAATGACGCTGGGCAAGCTGCAAATGATGCTTAAATGTAAGTGTTTTTTTTCCCTAAACTTCCCTCCTAAAACTTTTTTTCCTTAAAATGCCCTCCTAAACTTGGGGTGCGTGTTATACGCCGGTGCGTGTTATACGCCGATAAATACGGTAAATAAAAAAATATATGAAAATCAGTCCATCGAATCTTCGTTAGTAGGAGCCGGAATTTTCAAACCGACCGCACTTATGCAAATTATGGCGTGAAGAAGTAGATTTCGGGTCTGCTGCTGTATTTTGCTGAGGGGATCTGGAAGCTGATCTTCTGCGAGATTGCCCTGATTGGGCTCGGTCTGCTAGGCCCATTTCAAGGCTGATTGTAAGTTTGCTGAAGAGCGACAGACATATCTGGTTTCTAAATGAGTAAATCTGAGGGAGAAAGGGAATCCCCAATGATAAGTGATGACGTTGAAGTATTTGTAATTGGGGTTTAAGAGCGCGTCTTTTAGCCGCTGTAATGGGAGATAAATCTGCAAAAAGTTGATATGTTTGACCCTGGAATCCTTTCCTCTGGCTGCTGCAAGCAATTGCTCCTTTGTGTGGTAGAAATGCAGCTTAGCAATTATATCCCTAGGAGGGCCATTTGTTTTACGTGGCGCTAATGCTCTGTGCACTCTGTCCATCTCCAATCTCTCCACAGGAATACCAGGTTGTAATTCCTGAAATAATGCAGTTACAGTATCTTGCACATCCAGGACAGTCTCAGGGATTCCCCTAATCCGCAAGTTAGCCCGGCGGTCTCTAGTCTCTTGGTCTTCTAAACGGGACTGTAATATAGCAGTCTCTTCTTTAAGATTCACATATTCAGAAATACAGTGCTTTGTTTGACATTCAATATCATCAACACGGCTCTCTAAGTCAGCAGTTCTCAGACCTAGCTCTCTGATTTCTCTTGTCAGTTTATCAGTGATGTGGTCTGAAATCTGTTTAAGAGCTCTCTGCAGCATACGTTCAAATGTTTTAAATATGTCATATGGGAGCTCTGTTTGTGAACCTCCAGTATCACAGTCAGACTCCCCATTAACATCCTCAGTATTTAGGATGACTTTCAAAGGTTTAGGCTTTTGTGAGGTACTTTTCTGTGAGGGGACTGCCGCCGCCATCTTGAAAGATGGCCGAAGCAGCGCTTCTTTACTGATGCAGGTTTTAAATTTTGATTTAGTACTCCTCAAAACCATAACTATCTATACCTGAGGCTTTGAGTAGTGTGGCTGGTGTTTTTTTTAAACTTTTGGGACCTCTGTGACCTGTAGTCCTCCGGCCTACCTTCCTCTCAGGCTTCTGCGCATGCGCCCCAAGTTGCCTTTTAACATTTACTTTCTAGGCTTCATGTTGTATGGATTTTAACTAATAAAGAAATTATCACTGGAGTGCGGCCATCCGGATCAAATTATTTTTATATGCCAGGCTCAGCTTCTCAGCAATACGCTGAGAGCTTGAGCCAGGCCCTCCCACCCCCTCCACAGCCCAGCAGGAGGGTGGAGCAGAGCGCCACTCATAAATACTCAGGGTTAACAGCGCTTGGGACCCTTGGTCAGTGAAAATCAATCAGAGTTCCATTGTGAGATTCCTGATAGGAAGAAAGTGTTCAGCGGGGCTTCACAAACTCATAAACTCAAAAAACACTTAAGCCATGAAAGCAAAAAGTCATAAAAGATATCATAGTCATATTGTGTGAGCGGTACCATTACAAGTTGCCATAGCCGAGGTGGAAGATTGGTTAAGCAGGCCTTCCTCACAGGTAGTGTCTGGGCGCTGATGTGTTAACCCATACTGGGCAGGAAGGTTTGCAGAATCCATCCAAACGAGCCAGCTCGGCAAGCCAGCACACTGCAAGTGACCTAGTGGGATGGACAGGTCTTAGTTAAAAGTGGATCAAGCCTTGTCATAAACCCATATAGACCTCCAAAGGATCACCGTGAGGCTGCAGAGCTCTGCGGGCATGGGGTTGGCTGGAACAGAGTTCTTGATGGAAGTACAGCTGTCAGGCTTCAGACTGGAACATAAGGAAAAGCAGCTTCCAGAAGTAGCAGGATAGCTGCGGTTCCAAAAAGCACCTCTCTCGGCTGAGTGATGGTGACAGAAGGAGGAGGGGGTGTGGCTACATGTTTCAGGGCAGACTGAAGCGCCCCTCAAATCATATTTGGCTGAGTATTTCTCTGTCCAGTCCAAGTTTAACTCTGTCCAAGTGCTCTTAACAGCAGCTGGGACATTTCAGTGTCTTTTTCCCTTATACACCTGTGGTATCATTGACCTAGCACTTGGAACTGTTTGGGTTTCAGTCCCTTTACTTAGTACTTTGTTGAAGCACCTTTGGCAGCAATTACAGCCTGAAGTCTTTGTGGGTATGACATGGCAAGCTTTGCACACCTGGATTGGGGGATTGCAAGCTCAGTCAGGTTGAATGGGGACCGTCGGTGGACAGTCATTTTCAGGTTTCTACAGAGATGTTCAATAAGGTTCAAGTCAGGGCTCTGGCTGGGTCACTCACTCTGGCTGTGTGCTTAGGATCATTGTCATGTTGCTAGGTGATCCTTCAGCCCAGTCTGAGGTCCTGAGCTCTGTGGAACAGGTTTTCATTGACAAGCGCTCTGCACTTTGACATTTCTTATATAAGCAAGGCTGCATGGCCGGATAAGGGTCTGGTATGGAATTTGCAGTTTTTTATTTTATTTTATTATTATTTTGGCGTGGGGTTCCCCTCTAAATCCATATCAGTCCTAAAGGGTCTCGTATGGACTAGGAGGGGGACCTCACGCCTCTCCTTTCTTTCTTTTTTCAATAGCCGGGTGCCGGCAATTGTAACCGCAAGTCATTTTAACCACTTTCAGACCGGACCAATTTGCAGCCAAAGGACCAGGCCCCTTTTTGCGATTCGGCACTACGTCGCTTTAACTGACAATTGCGCGGTCGTGCGACGTGGCTCCCAAATAAAATTGACGTCCTTTTTTTCCCACAAATAGAGCTTTCTTTTGGTGGTATTTGATCGCCCCTGCGGTTTTTATTTTTTGCGCTATAAACAAAAATAGAGCGACAATTTTGAAAAAAAATGCATTATTTTTTATTTTTTGCTATAATAAATATCCCCAAAAAATATATAAAAAAACATTTTTTTTCCTCAGTTTAGGCCGATACGTATTCTTCTACATATTTTTGGTAAAAAAAATCGCAATAAGCGATTATTGATCGGTTTGCGCAGAAGTTATAGCGTTTACAAGATAGGGGATAGTTTTATAGCATTTTTATTAATAATTTTTTTTTTATTATTAATGGCGGAGATCTGCGATTTTTTTTTGTGACTGCGACGTTATGGCGGACACATCGGACATTTTTGACACATTTTTGGGACCATTGTCATTTATACAGCAATTAATGCATTTAAATGCATTGATTTCTGTATAAATGACACTGGCAGTTTAGGGGTTAACCACAAGGGGGCAGTGAAAGAGTTAAGTATGCCTAGGGGTGTGTTTTTTACTGTGGGGGGGCGTGGCTGTCAGCTAGTGAATGCTGATCTCTGCTCCAATCACAGGGAGCAGAGATCGGCGTCACTAGTTGCTAGGCAGAACGGGGAGATGCTGTTTATCTCGGCATCTCCCCGTTCAGCCGCTCCGTGAGACGATCGCGGGAGTCCCCGCGGCGATCGAGTCCGCGGGGACCGCGGCCGGACTCACGGGGGTCCCGACCGGCGCGGGAGCGCGCCGCTCCCGGCGCGCTCCCGATGGCACGGACAGGCTAAAGGAGGGACGTATATATACGCCCTCCTGCCTGTACGTGCCATTCTGTCGACGTATATCGTCGTGCGCCGGTCGGCAAGTGGTTAAATGGGATTTGACTGTTTTTTTTTTCTTTGAAAATTTCATTTTCACTACAGCATGATTTATGCATTCTACAAGACTTTACAGGCACATTAAGGGGACCCCCAGGCACTATATTTAAAGGAATGTCTCTTTTTTTTTTTGCACTTTAGGCATAATTAAAATCACTGCTCCTGGAAAAAAAATTATCATTTTTAATTTGTTTTTTTTAATTGAAAAATGTCCCCCAGTGCAGTACCCAGAACCGCATACCCCTTTTAAGGCCAGTTACTTGCATATAAGCCTTCAAAATAGGCACTTTTGATTTTTCCTGATTGGCTCCCATGGACTTCCTTGGGGTTTTGCAGTTCGGGTTAGAACATTTCCTCTGTTCGGGAGCTCTGCTGCGAAAGTTGCAAAAAAATGTATAACTCTTTTGAAGCTTTGCTGCCCTCTGGGACTAGGGTTGTCCTTAGCACACTGTAGAAATAAATAAAAGAATGAAGGCGCACTGGCCTAGTGCATTATTCCACAAATGTTATTAAAATAGAATGAAATAAATAGATACTACTCACAAACATAGGTAGTATAGGAGATCATCTGACAACTCTACTTAGTTGCACTCTCTCAAACTCTCTGATCACTCGAACATTGGGGGGACCTTACCAGGGTCCCTGCCGGCTAACACGTTCCAGAGGCATGTCCTTCTTAATCTGAGAAGACTCTGGCTCTGATGAAGGACGTGCCTTTGAAACGCAATGGCCAGCAGGGACCCTGGTGAGATCCCCCCTATGCTCGAGTGATCTGAGAGTTTGAGAGAGTGCAACTAAGTAGAGTTGTCAAATGAGCTCTTATACTACCTATGTTTGTGAGTAGTATATATTTATTTCATTCTATTTTAATAACATTTGTGGGATAATGCACTAATCCAGCGCACCCTCTCTTTTATTTATTTCTACAGCTGTGTCAAACACTGCCCTGAAAACTACCTGTTGTGGCGATAACACATTCCGCTTCACTGCAGAAAGATTTTCTAGATCCCAGGACAACAAGCTACACACCAGCAGACAGAGTGATCATCATTAGGGCAGATAAACCAAGCAGTTAACCCTTTACATACACAGAATAGCCCACACCACATGTTTTTAATGTAAAGGTGAAACATTTACAGCATCCACAGTTGCAATTCGGACCTTTAAAAAATGTCTATTACTCGCTGCCATACCCAGACAGGAATGTAACTGCGATTTACCCTGCCGTAGCTCCTTCAAAGAGAAAAAATCCCCAATTTCTTATTAGAGCATTCAGCGATTCAGCATACCAATTTATATATACTGTACATTGTTTTAATGAAATTGTTTTAATGAAAAGACAAGAAAAACAGTGTAGGTAAAATGTACAAAAATACCTCAAAATAGAGATAAGCAACAGTAAAATAAAAGGGTTTGAAAAATGAAAAGTCATTGGCCCACTTAATATGACTCTCAGTATCCTTGGCAGCTCTGATGTCAAATTGGTAAACAGAGTCCACCTGTGTGTAATTTAATCTTAGTATAAATACAGCTGTTCTGTTAAGCCCTCAGAGAACCTTAGTGAACAAACAGCATCATGAAGGCCAAGGAACACACCAGATAGGTCAGGAATAAAGTTGTGGAAAAGTTTAAAGCAGGGTTAGGTTATAAAAAAATATCCCAAGCTTTGATCATTGGAGCACTGTTCAATCCATCATCTGAAAATGGAAAGAGTATGGCACAACTGCAAACCTACCAAGACATGGCCATCCACCTAAACTGACAGGCCGGGCAAGTAGAGCATTAATCAAAGAAGAAGCCAAGAGGCCCACGGTAACTCTGAAGGAGCTTCAGAGATCCACAGCTCATTTATTAGTCGTGCACTCCACAAATCTTGCCTTTATCGAAGAGTGGTAAAAAGTAGTCAATTTTTGAAAGAAAGCCATAAGAAGTCCCCTGTGCTTTTTGCGAGAAGCCATGTGGGGGACACAGCAAACATGTGGAAGATGGTGCTCTGGTCAGATGAGACCAAAATGTAATTTTTGGTCTAAAAGCAAAACGCTATGTGTTGTGGAAAACTAACACTGCACATCACCCTAAACACACCATCCCCACCATGAAACATGGTGGTGGCAGTATCATGTTGTGGGGACGCTTTTCTTCAGCAGTGACAGAGAAGCTGGTCAGAGTTGATGGGAAAATACAGGGACATTTTGAAGGAAAACCTTTTGGAGTCTGCAAAAAGACTTGAGACTGGGGCGAAGGTTCACCTTCCAGCAGGATATCGACCCTAAACATACAGCTAGAGCTAAAATGGAATGGTTTAGATCAAAGCATATCCATGTGTTTGAATGGCCCAGTCAAAGTCCAGATCTAAATTCAATTAAGAATCTGTGGCAAGACTTGAAAATTGCTGTTCACAGACTCTCTCCATCCAATCTGACAGAGCTTGAGCTATTTTGCAAAAAAGAATGGGCAAAAATGTCACTCGCTAGATGCGTAAAGCTGGTAGAGACATCCCCAAAAAGACTTGCAGCTGTAATTGCAGCGAAAGGTGGTTCTACAAAGTATTGACTCAGGGGGGCTGAATAGAAATGCACGCCACACTTTTCACATATTTATTTTTAAAACATTTTGAAAACCATTTATCATCTTCCTTCCACTTCACAAGTATCTGCTACTTTGTGTTGGTCTACCACAAAAAAATCCTAATAAAATACATTTACGTTTTTGGTTGTAACATGACAAAATGTGAAAAATTCCAAGGGGTATGAATACTTTTTCAAGGCCCTATAGCTGTTATGTATATGTCTCCCTAGGAGGTCTAATATATGTTATTAGCATTCTGGACCTTCTGGTGTGTTCACTGTCTAACTGATTGGTATTATTATATTATTATTATACAGGATTTATCTAGCGCCAACAGTTAACAAAATTAACAAAATAAAGGCAGACATTATATTTATGTAGCGCCATAACCCCTGGGGGCGGCTATGTATTTTCTGGGCTTACCAATTACCTCCTCCTTGTAGCTCGTCATTCGTTGGTTGTCTAGGGGTTTCCAGGGTTAGTACCCAGTAATTTCCGAAGCTGACACTCGAATGTCCTTTTGAGGATTTTTATTTGCAAACTCAGTTATTTGTCACTCAGTTGGGAATAGAGGGTACGGGTGATAAACCTCAGGCACTTTAGAACTGCTGACATCAAATGAATGTCTCTTTAGGTAACCCAGAGATTAGCCACTCGCAACTGGGCGCTTCACTGTTGGATAAACCTCTAACTGTAGATTTAGCAGCCAACAAGTGATTCAAAGATTTGCAAAGTCTCTGCCACAGACTAGATTGTAACTGAAGAGGAATTAGGAACTTTTCTTATGGTACCTGAATCTTTCAGCCGCTTCGGCGATACCGTAAGAAATGCGGATTCACCAGTGTCCATACAACTTCAGCTCCCAGGCTCTTACCGAGCAGCCAGCTTCTTGGCCCTCCTCCGAAGAGTTCTCCCCTGGTCGCTTGTACGAGTTGCTGTGCCTCTCCAATCCTGAGAGAACACCGGGACACCTCAGAATCCTCCTTCAGTTACTGGGCCTCGAACTAGCCAGTTCCGAGGCTCGGAAACGGACGGATCTCCACCCCAGACCACGAGGGCCTCCCGGGCTGGTCAGGGTGACCAGGCTTATGGGGGGCAGCAGACACTTCTGGGTCCGGGACCCCTCACGGGGTTGGTCCAGACTGGAACCAGGAATCAAAGAGCAAGCCAATCCCTGAACACGTGACTTCAGCATCTTAAGTACCCCTTCCCAGACTACACAGCGGGGCCAGACTCGCCCACTGATTGGCTCCAAGAAAGATTAGTACCTAACACGCCCAACCAGGCTGTGTTCTTAGCCTGTCACAGGTGCTTCACTGCACCCATGACCAGGCAGAACTCAACACACAGCCATTAATGTCTAAACCACTGGCAACAAAAGTGAGTACACCCCTAAGTGAAAATGTCCAAATTGGGCCCAATTAGCCATTTTCCCTCCCCGGTGTCATGTGACTTGTTAGTACAGCCCAGTCAAGCTGATGTCAAAGTAAATGACCTAAAAAAATAACCCCCAGAACTCTGTTACAGTTCTGGAAAAAACTAAATTTACACTATGGCGCACACTTTAAAAAAAGTGTTGGCGCTACATTTACATTACAATTTGGTACAAGAGGAATCAGAGGGCCCTGCTCATTAAAGCTTACAATCTAAAAAGGAGGGTCAATCGATACAAAAGGTAATAGCTGTGGGGGTATCTTCTTTTACATGAATGTAACTACTTTTTATAAAATTAAGGTAACTCAATTACAGCAAGAATGATGGAATATGTATTAAAGTTCCGTGTTTGGTCAAAATAGATCATTTTCCCCAATCTGACAGATATGTCTCCCTAAAAAGGATTCTCCAGACTTACAGATTGGCCATTTATAACATTTTCCAGGAAATTTTTATAAACGTTTTATATGTACACAAACTAGATCAGTGACACATGTGGCCTCTGTATAGTTTGCAGTAGTTTTACAAATTCAAACAAACTTACTTCTTTATTACTTTGCAGCATTTATACACTACATGTTTATTTTTACTCTGAACGGAAAAGAATCTTTGTTATTTTTTTTACCATGATTTGTCTTTTTTTTTTTGGGGGGGGAATACATATTTGAATGTTTTTTTTTTTTTTTTTTTTGGAGGGGGGTTTTGTGTCTCAAATTACCAAAAAAACATTATTTAAATTTGTATTTATTGCTTACATTTACTAGGAGTTTGTTTGTTGTTGGTGCCCCTTGTTAATTCTACTTTAGGATTAGTGAAATGTACCAGCCTACTCAAAGAAAAACTGTCATTGTAGCAAAGTAAAAACACAATAGTCAATGATTATTTCAAATCAAAAAAAAAACTTTATTTAGGTCACACCAACAAACCAAAGAGGAACGCAGCCATGGTGAAACTTGGGGAATTTGCAAAGTCTTGGCCCCCCACGGCAACCATCATTGTTCAAGCGTAGAAAATTGGGGGCCTGAGGAGTACGTATATTAAGGGGAGTGCAATCTGGTCGTGAAGTCCAAAGTATCCGGAACTGCAGCAGATGCCATCTAGGTCCCCAGCTCTGGTACTACAAGAGGCTCCATCTTCTCTCAGACCAGACTGATTGTACATCAGCCTGGTCCTTCAGAAAATGGAGACTCTGATAGCTGTGGGGTGCATTCGATCGTACTCAGCCTCGATCTTTCTGCCACTGTCATGGTCGTGTGTGTGTGCATTCGATCGTACGCAACCTCGATCGTTCGGCCACTTATAATACGATGTTTGGTGTTTTTTTGGGGAAAGGAAGTTTGTTCTCACTAGAAATGTCATCAAGAATGTAAAGCCAATTTATTCAATGTAAAGGAGAGGTCACTCAGTAGCTGTTTACCCATCTGGACTCTAGAGCACTAGTGCTGGGACACCCAAACCCCCTTTTTATTATGCTTTTCCACACATGTGCTCCAGTGGATACTAGAGGGGGGTCTCCATCACACAAACTTCTACCAAAAAGCTAGTCAGTTTAGCACCTTTACAAAGTGACTTCATTCATGTCGTTGACATTTGTAACTGGCCAAACTAAAATAGTGTCCGTCACTTTCAAGCAATGTTTGTCACTTCCTATTTCTGCCCTCAATAGCTTGTGTTGCTAAATCTTCCTTTTGGACATTCTCATAGGGGAGCGAAAACTTGGGCCGTCTGAGGAAACCCCCAAACCAACACCTCCCAAAAAAGTGGAAAGAGCAGAAGCAGAGGAGGAGGAGGAGGAAGGAGAGATCATCGACCTTGGAGAAATTGTCACCACAACAGGTGAGTGTGGGAGAACACAGCTACTGGTAAGCTAATCCATGTATGGCTGCCTCATTTCCAACACCCCATTTTTTTTGGTTGTGGTTTTTAGGTGACGTGGATGTTGTGGAAGAAAAATCGCACTTTACCACAGAGAGTGCCCACGTACTCATCGGAGAGATAATGGTCTGCAATCGAGATCTAGATTACATAAAGCAAAACATCAATGATGTTCAACAAAAATTGAAGAACATCATTGATGTTTTGAAGCTTCTAGGCATGTGTTTTACCATCTAATGACCATTTTCAGAACCCATGAATGTAACTACTTTTAATCTTTTTGGGAAGAAGAGACTGTTACCTCCTTTTGCCCAGAAAGTGCATTACCACTGTCGAAGGCAAAGGGAAAAAATGACAAAGTAAAATAAGCTAAATATATTGGTCCCGGACCACGCGGGCATTGAGAGGGGGCAAGCCTACTCGAAGGTAAACAGGCAAGAACTATGTGGTTCAGTCAAGTTAAATGCCGTTGGCCAGCAGCCTGTAGTTGAAATGGTGGGAACGGCCTCATCACATGGGGAGTCAGCGCAAACGCTTCATCTGCGACAAAGACGAAGGGGAGTCCTTCGGCATTCTCCTCTGGAGGTGGCAAGTATTCCGTGTGCGTAATGGCCCCACCATCCGAATCCCCACGTCCACATACATAAACTCGTTCCGATGTGTTTCCCATCAATTGCCCCTTTAGGAAAGTCCCAACGGCTGGCAAAGTGGGAGGCCACAGTCAAAAGCAGATTAGACAATCAACATCTTAGATCAATAACTATTTTTTGGCCCCCCCCCCCCCAATCTGACAGCCCCTTGCACTACATGCTTTGCTGAATAAAGATGCGCACTCCCATGAAGTAAACCACACAGCAAACATTTGTGCAAAAGGATTCTCCAGCATATTAGAACACTTAATTAGGGAGATCAAAAAATGGCCATTTATAACATTTTGAATGATGGCAGAACAGGAATAATTTTTATAACGAAGAGAACTTAAATAAGACTTCTCCCTGTCGCCAAGTACACAAACTCTGCTCCGGATCAGTATCCTGACACATGTGGCCTCTGTATAGTTTGCAGTAGTTCTAGACACATTTGTTTCCTTTTACTATCTTATTACCAGTCTGTCATTAACCCACAACCAGTACTGTTATCCAGTTTCAGCTTCAGTCATCTACCAGTCATTTAGTCTTGCACAAATAAGAAGCAATCATTTATTATTGATGGCAGGTTACTAGGGCTAGTTTAAAGGACAGCCATACTAGATTGTTATATGCATACTAGATTTGCTTTTAAAATGGACTTTACTTCTTATTGTCAGAATATATACTGCAACAATACAAGGAAGGTTTACATCCCTGAGATCAATTACTAAATAGGGAATTTTGCAATCCAGGAAAAACATTATTTGCTTCATTGTAATTTATTTATATATATATATATATATATATATATATATATATATATATATATATATATATATATAAAGAAGGCCAGTATGGTGGCCTGAAATTATGGGAGGGGCCCGGGGGGTATTTAACCAGCCCACAGGCTGCCGGTCTTTGTCGGTTTCCTGTGCGAGATATCTGTTACGTCCAGTGATGTAAGTAACTGAGTTAAAATAAACTGAGTTACGTAACTCAGTTACTTTAGAGGGTAACTAGTAATCTAACTGATTACTTTTCCCCTCATGGTAACTCAGTTACCATTACTTTGGCTTAGTTACTCCAATTACATCTACTGCCACTAGATGGCAGTAGTGTAATTCCGGTGTCCTGCCGAAAAAGTTCCCCGCCTGATAAGGACCCCCTGTACTGCGCAGGCGCAGGGCTTGCACAGTACGAAGGACTACGGAGCTTCCGAAAATTGCCGAACCTAAACAGCTCTGAGTGAACTCTACACCGCTCAGGCGCAGTTAACATGTAATTGTACGAGGCGATGCCGCACGCTCCTGATGCTCGTGCTACTCTGCAAGGGGCGTCTATCGTGTAAGTAAGGGGCGGGTCTAGTATTACTGTAACCAAGGGGCGCATTTATTAATATTGTTATAAATCGAGCTCTGCCCATTAATTTAACATTCGCCCTCTTCTGTAGCCATCCGCCCCTTACACGATATAATAATAATAGACCCGCCACTTGCTTACACGTTATAACAGATCTGCCCCTTGGTTAGAGTAATAATAGAGCAGCCCCTTGGTTACACGATATATAACAATAATAATAAATGCGCCCCTTGGTTACAGTAATACTAGACCCACCCCTTAGTTACACGTATAGAATATTTAAAAAAAAAAGTCAGTTACTTTGCTGTGTAACTAATTACTTTTCCAATGTAGTAACTGAGTTACTAACGCAATTACTTTTTGGGAGAAGTAATTTGTAACTTAACTAATTACTTTTTTAAAGTAGGATGACCAACACTGGTTACGTCAGACATCTAAGGGCCGACTATTCGAGACAAGCGTTTGTGAGTTCCTGTTCGTGAGTTCCCGTGTCCGTTAGTCCCGTCTCCATCAGTCGTGTTGCAAGTTATTTGTTTTGTGTCCGTGAGTCGTTGTCGTTCGTGTCGTGTCGCACTCGTGTTACCGAGTCGCAGATTCAGTACAACACGTCTGGTTTGGCTGTCGCAGGTAGGGCTTCGGCTCCCGATTTCATTTCTTTGCACCTCTGTCATTAAACTGTGATACCTGCACTAACTCACGAATCACTCACAAAATGTCACGAATCATTCAAACATTTCACCCGCACGTGTACGTTACCAAACAACGCACGTTACCAGGTGTCACAGACTACTCGTAGTCGCTCGCTCATGACACTCCGACCGATGCCCCACCAGGCACTCATTTCACAACATTTCACCTGTTTGAATCGCACAATCTTTTTTGAATCGTTTAAAAAAACATTGGCGAGTCACTTCAAATCCATCCGGAAAACACTTTGAATCATTTCTGTCATATCAAGCATTTCGGAATCATTTCGAATCATTTCATTTCAATCATTTCATTTCATTTCATTTCATCAAATAAAATCATTTTCATTTTTCATTTTCATTTCATTTAATTTCTGTCACCAGCTGCGCTCCGGTCCGAATCTCGTCGCATCTCCGATGCACCGATTCGTTCCAGTGTCCCCCAGACTGCGGCCTCATTTCAATACATGCTCCAGAGACAGACTCACTATTGGTTACAGACGCAGGCTTTGATTCTAGTCTTTGTCATGGTATCTGTCACATATTACATTCCGATTCGAATCCAGCCGCATCCAAGATGCAGCGATTCGCTCCGAATCGCCCAGATGCTCGGCCTCATTTCACTACATGCTCCAGAGACAGTGTAACTTATCGGAAGTAGCCTCAGTTGTTGATTCTAGTTTTTGTCATGGGATCGTTCTGTCACGTATTACGTTCCGTTTCGAATCCAGTCGCATCAGAAAAGATGCACCGACCGATTCGATCCGGTGCGCCCAGCTGCTCGGCCTCATTTCAGTACATGCGCCAGAGACAGATTCACGTCGAAGATTCGGTCATTTTTGATTCTCGTCTTTGTCATGGTATATCATTTCTGTGTCACCTCACCACGTTCCGATACGAATGTAGTCATCTCCCCGCACTAATTTGTCTCGGCGTGCCCAGGACCGGCCTCATTTCAGTACATGCTCCAGAGTCCATCGTGCTCAGTCGCAAAACAGTGGCATGGCGATTCAGGCTCTGTCATGAGAGTTCAATCATTTCACCTCACAGATTGCGCTCTGACGCCTGTTCTTACCATCAAATTCTGAACCAGTCCACAGGACAATAGCAAACAGCTCTCAAACCGAGTGTTTTTCTCACATTTTTCTTCAGGTCAGTCGGATTCAGTAGGTCCACCTGCACCAACTTAAACGGTGCTTCAGCAGGTTAAAAAAAAAAAAGAAAAAAAAAAAAAAGAAAAGGGTGGACATGAGCTTAGGTACGTATATATAGTAGAGAGCACCTACAAGACTTCAAATCATGTCACCCTCTATAGGCCCCAGCCTGCAAGACACTCGACCCAGAGGACAAGGCAGCAGGCTTCAGAAAGCCACAACATGTCTTCAGCCGGCAGTGAAGACCTTACGGCCCCTCTGTCACCCTCTTGAGTCTCCGAGAGTGGTAGCGTTCAGTCCCTTAGGGGGTGGACTATCTCCAGACTGACAGCTGAGCTAAGGCGCAAAGGGTTGCCCTTTCCTACCACTGCCAGGAAGGCCGAGCTATTTAGGCTCCTCTTTCCTCCGCCTGCCATGGCAGGATCCAACACCCAACAGGCGTTGTTGGATTCGATCTCGGCTGCCATCGTTCACACCCTTGCGTCATCCCTGTCCTCTTCAGTTATCGAGGTACAGAACAGGGTGACACTTTTGGAGACCAGCCCGGCCGTTGCGACCCCTGACCCTGCCGAAGTTCAAGCCGTCGCAACACCTTCTACAGGTATCGCATTGTGGAGTCCGGTCATACACCCCTCTCACCTGGTACCACCCAACGTTAGGAAGGACATCCTAGAGGGCAAGGATGTCAACCTGGCTTCACTCTTGATCTCGGTGCATGACCTAGCAGAGAACAAGGCGTACACCTGGGGGGATGTCTCGGTTGTCCTGAAAGCCAAAGACCCCAGGCTTAACAGGAAGCTCTCTGTGCCAGAGTTCACTTTGGCATTCGGCATGCTCAGGGATGTGGTATGTTCAGCCTCCTCCGGCAGACGGGAGGAGCTGGACCTATACCTCCATATAGTCGTAGACCTAGGCTACAAATACGGTGGCTTTGGGTTCTACGACTATCACTGCTCCTTCTCAGCCAAAGCCGCAGCGAGGTTTCTCCAGTTCCACATACCCACAGACTGGAGCATCATGGACACAGAGCTGTTCTGCCGGCACTTTGCGGGCCTACGGTCACCACTATGTGCCATATGCCAGTCAGCAACCCACACCACCGCCTGGTGTGCCAATGCAGCCTCTGTCCACCAAAGAGACAACGTGGCTTCTACCAGCACAGGTCAGGGTCAGCAAGCCCTGGCACAAGGGCCGAAGACGGACAAACTGGGACGACTTGTTCGGACGGCCGGGGGAGCAGCAATCTGCAACTACAACTATGGCTCTTGTAACTTTAGTCAGTGCCGTCTGCTCCACGTGTGTACCCTATGTCAAGGGGCTCACCCCAGGCTCCTATGCGAGGTCAAGCAGAAAAAGGCATGACTAGCCGGGTCAATGTTGCATGGCTCGGCTTCTACTTGACCGCACATCCCACTCCATCCCTGGCCGTCTACCTCATCCGAGGCTTCACAGACTGGTTCCACACCAGGCTCATCTCCCTGCCCCACACAACCCACGAGTGCAGGAACCTGCGATCAGCAGCCACAGACGAACAGGCCATCGACCAACTCCTGCAGACAGAGTTAGACCGGGACTTTATGATAGGCCCCTTTTCATCCAGCCCCCCTTCAACACATGGTGGGTTAGCCCCATTGGGCTTGTGCAAGGAAAACTTACCAATAAAAAACGCTTAATTTACGACTTGTCAGCGCCTCATTCCTCCGCCATTCCCAGTCTCAACTCTCTTATCCCCTCCGAGGAGTTTTCCCTCAAGTATGCCTCAGTAGATATGGTCATCCAAGCCATACTTAAGACAGGCACAGGTACCCCTATCCCACACCCAGGATCCAGATCAGGTCATCAAACTTGATGCCGCAGCCGTAGCGGACCTGGCCATGTGGGAGGAATTCCTGTCCAACTGGAACGGCGTGTCACCTTTCATACCCACAGTGTCCTCACTGTCACCACAGGTGGTGACAGACGCGGCGGCCTCCACAGGGTTTGCCACCATTTTTGGCCATTTATGGTTCGCGGCACCCTGGCCTCCACAGGCACTAGCGACACCTGGCTTACCACAATGTCTGCCCTCTTTTGAGCTCTACCCCATTGTGGCAGCTGCTCACGTATGGGGCCACAGCTGGTCCGGGCAGACAGTAGCATTCACAACCGACAACCTTGCTACCGTGGAAATCATCAGCAAAGGCAGGTCCAAATCCAGGCCCGTCATGTCCTTCCTTCGTAGGCTGGTACAGTTGTCCCTTGAGCACCGATTTAACGTCTACTGCTCGTTCGCCCTGGGGAAGCGCAATCTGGCAGTGGATGCGCTTTCCCGTTTTAACTACGTTTCCTTTTTCAAGCAGATGCCTAGAGCCAGTCCCCTGTCGACTGCTATCCCAGACTGGTCACAGCTGACCCTGGATTAACCCAGCACCTACAGACAGCAACCAACCTCATCAACGCATCTCTCTCCCGCAATACACGCAAGGCCTATCAGACAGCCAGGCAAGTTCCTGTCTCAACATCCCAGAGAACCGTCCAGCATCAAACAGATACTGGCCTTTATCTCCTACTGTCACACCCACTTGACATTATCCCACAACACCATACGGCTGTACCTGGCTGGTGTACAGCACTACCTGTCCCTTCAGGACCCCGCAAGACCTTCCGTATTCTCGTTCCATGCAGTACGGGCCGTTCTCCGGGGATTCAGAAACGGCAGCCGGTAGTCAGCCCCAGGCGACTACCGATAACCGGAGAGATCTTCAGGGACATGTCCACCATCCTGCACATGTCTCCGTTCGGTCTACTCCCCAGTCTGGTCCTACAAGCCGCCATACACTTGGCCTTCTATGGGTTCCTATGGCCCAGTGAGTTTACCTGCAACCACCCTTCAGGCCCTTAAAAGTAACTTAGTTCACCACCAGGACCATTTTATCCTGCACCTGGCTTTTTAAAAAACTCAGCAGCTAGGCGCAGGAACAGATGTACACTTCTTCAGGACCCACAACAATTGGTGTCCAGTCGCCACACTGAATCGGCTGTTAACCCTTCTGTCCGATCAGCCAGACACCAGTCCTCTTCTGCCCTTTCCTGTGAAACCACTTAATACGTCCCAGTTCATGAAACATACCCGGATTCTCCTCAGCAACCTACACCTAAACCCCAGTCAGTACTCCGGGCATTCATTCCGGATCGGGGCAGCTTCAACAGCATCCCGGCAAGGCATCCCGGACCACATCATTAAAAAGCTAGGCAGATGGAAGTCAGCCTGCTTCACCTGCTACATACCTAACCCACAAGTGGAAATGGCCCAGGCATTTGCCAAGCTTACCAAGTGACTTGTCTCACCAATAAAGTTATTTCCCTACCTGAATGTTTTGCCCCCTTATTTTAGTGTACCATATGATAGACCAAGGCACACTTTCAGGTCCATTTCATATGGTAAGTTTGTGTTAACCCTGTATGTCATCTTTACACGTATCGGCCATAGGGCTCTAAACCATAAATAAGAAGGCTAGTATGGGGGCCTGAAATTATGGGAGGAGCCCGGGGGGTATTTAACCAGCCCACAGGCTGCCGGTCTTTGTCGGTTTCCTGTGCAAGATACCCACCCTCCCTTCCCCTTCTTAGGGCATCTCTCAAGTATTCTTACTCCTAAACAGAATACTCATTTCACATCTACTCTCATTTCATCATTCCTTATCTAGGGTATGCCCCCTTATTTTGGTGTACCATACGATAGACCAAGGCACACTTTCAGGTCCATTTCATATGGTAAGTTTGTGTTAACCCTGTATGTCATCTTTACACGTATCGGCCATAGGGCTCTAAACCATAAATATATATATATATATATATATATATATATATATATATATATATATATATATGATACATATCTGTAACAGATCGCTCATGTCTGGGATAGCCTCCTGCCATTTATCCCTTATTTTCAGGGGTTCGCCTTCTATTTTCTTCTGTAACAGGTGTGTGTAAATCTTTGCTATCAATCCCTTAGGTCCCTGTGATCTCAGGATCCCTATAAGGGGATATTTGGATATTTTTATTTCCTCTCTTCTAAACTGTGTCTGTAGCACCTGCCTCAGCTGAAGGTATCTGTAAAACTGTTTACTCAGTAAATTATATTGTTTGCACAGGTTTTCATAGGTTAGTATTACATTTTTGTCATATAGCTGACCAAAAGTTGTTATCTTATTCTGCTTCCAAAATTTACTGTCCTCAAAGGCTTCCAGTTGTTCAAATTTTGGGTTGTTCCAAAGCGCAGTTTCTGTTGGGATTCCAACAAATCCCGTCAGTTTCTTAGCCTCTCTCCATACTGTCCTTGCCAGTTTCAAGAGGGGAATTTTTACTCCCACTCTCCTCAGGTCTTTTAATTCTAGTCCCGTCATTAAGTCATCTATTTGCATTTTGCTAAGGAGATATTCCTCTATCCTTGTTATTTTTTCCTGTCCTACCCATGATCTTAGATGTTTCAGTTGTCCTGCCAAATAGTATAAATATATATCCGGGAGGGCCAGTCCAGCTTCTGTCTTTGGTCTTTGTATTTTATTAAATTTTAATTTACATCTTCCATATGCCCAAATGAACCGAGTCATCTGCGAGTTTAATTTTTTAAATATCTGTTTTGGTATTTTTACTGGGGAATGTGCAAATACATATAAACACTTGGGTAGTATAATAGATTTTATCAGGTGAATTCTGCCTGCCATTGATATTGGTAGCTTTATCCATATTTCCAATTTTCTCTTTACAGATTCTACTAGTGGGAGTATATTAGCTTCCATCTCATCTTCATGTTTCAACGTTATGTTTACTCCTAAATATTTAAAGAATTTTTGTATTTGTCTGATTGTCTGAATCTATTTGCCCAGGTTTCATCTGATTCAGCAACTGGAGCTGTGGGTGGGTCTGATCCGGCGTCACAAACTTTGGTATTTAAAAATCTACAGACATGGGGAAATCTGCAGTACAAGGTAGCCAAACAGATTATAGAAGGAATAAAGCTGGTCGTACATGGCCCAGGTTTCATCTGATTCAGAAGTCATGTGTTTGACTCCTGCTGCTTGAATACAATAGCCGATGAGGAAGACTCCTTTCTTCATCCATGATGTTTTGTGTGGATAAAGGAATACATTAGTGTTCTTTCATGGCTGAATGAGATACGTTTATGCACGTATGGCTATACGTAAGCCTAAATTTAAGATTGACATTTATGACCCTATTCTGGCTCTGTCAAGTTTGTAGGACTTTAGGTGGCTATAGGGTAGCTTATTGTATTGAGGTATTGTTCATGTATGCCTTGCAATGGCCCTGCCTACACAATCTAGTCCATATTAAATATCTGAAGTGAGTAGAACCGGGTGGAAAACTAGAAATGTGTTGGAAGTAACGCAAATATAACCCTATGGGACCTGACTCTAATGCCACGTACACACGGTCGGAATTTCCGATTAAAACAGTCCGATGGGAGCTTTTCATCGGATTTTCCTACCGTGTATATGCCCATCGGTCTTTTTCTGTCGGAATTTCCAAGGGACTTTGGATTGAGAACCTGTTCTTAATTTTTCCGACGTGTGTATGCAATTCCGACATGAAAAATTCTGACGCTTGCTCAGAAACAATTCGACGCATGCTCAGAAGCATTAAACTTCACTTTTATAGTGCAGTCGAACGTGTTGTATTCCGCGGTGTTATTGATCGTCGGAATTTGGTGTGACCATGTGTAGGCAAGACAGTTTGAGCGAAATTCTGTCGGAATTCCGACATGAAAACCATCAGAGCTTTTTCCGACGAGAATTCCGACTGTGTGTACACGGCTTTAGAGAATCCTTGTAATTAAGCCTTTCTGAGATTTGCCTAGGCAGCAACAAAAAAAATATTTCAGCTTTGTCAAACTGATCTGCATGGCAAATCCAGACACACAGTAGACCTATTGTCATATATATCTATGTGAAATGTTATGTTTGCAGGCCATATAAAAAAACACCCACAGAAACACCAAACCCAGAGACATTAGAGATGATTTTACAGTATCTCACCGAAGGGAGTACACCCCTCACATTTTTGTAATTTTTTAATTATATCTTTTCGTGTGGCAACACTGAAGAAATTACACTTTTCTACAATGTAAAGTAGTGAGTGTACAGCTTGTATAACAGTGTACATTTGCTGCCCCCTTAAAATAACTCACACAGCCATTAATGTCTAAATAGCTGGCAACAAAAGTGAGTACACCCCTAAGTGAATGGGCCCAATTGTAAAATTCAAAGAACCTCGAAGGATAGGATTTTTAAGGCAACACATACTAATTTATAAAGAAATATATGAATTTATTAATAAATACATGAAAATAGTTTTTCATCAGATACAATATACATTATACAAAAAAGTGGTATTTTAAAAACAAGACAAACGTGTACTGTATTCCAATGGCTCTAGTTCACACCAGTGCAGTCAGTTCCAGTCAGTTTCTGGTGAGTTTCCGGTGCAGAAACTGAATGGAGCTGACTGCATTGGTGTGAACTAGAGCCATTGGAATACAAGGAAAACACTGTGCATGCATTTTTATTGCAGAAAAAAAGCGCACAGAACTGCATCTGGTGTGAACTAGCACTGAGGATCTGAAAAAAAGAATTGTTGCTCTACATAAAGATGGCCTAGGCTATAAGAACCTAAAACTAAGTTGCAGCATGGTGGCCAAGACCATACAGCGGTTTAACAGGACAGGGCCCAGTCAGAACAGGCCTCGCCATGGTCGATCAAAGAAGTTGAGTGCACATGCTCAGCGTCATATCTAAAGGTTGTCTTTGGGAAATAGATGTATGAGTGCTGCCAGCATTACTGCAGAGGTTGAAGGGGTGGGGGGTCAGCCTGCCTGTAAGGAAGGGCAAGCCAAAATGTCAACAACAGAAGAACATCTGTGCACTGTTTCCCAATAAGAGGAGCCGCATGCGCAGATAATGGTGCGCGTGCGCACACAGGGTTGCGCGCGCGCACATTGTGACAGTTCTCTTATGACCCGTTTTGCCGGTATCTGTCTGTGCTCCGGTCTACAGAACACCTCCTTGCTGACTGTTAAGCCCTGCTTCCAGTCTGATCCTGTCTCCAGCCTGCGAGCTGTTCCAGCCATCTTCCTTGTTGAGAGTCTCTCCACACAGCATCATCAGAAGTTCCGAACAGCCCCTACATCAGCGATCCTGCCAGGCACTCTGCACTCCCAAGCTCCCTGTCTGCTCTATCAGGGGTTCTCGAGTCAGAGGTGTGAGAGAGGTCTTTCCCTGCATACCGGGCTCTACAATCAGATACGTGACTGTACCAGACAGCCATGTCTGAGCCTGAGCAAAGAACCTCCCCAGTGGATTAACTTTAACGGCATCTTGCTGGACTGACACAAGCTGTTAAGAGACTAGGTTATACCCAACTGGAAGGATGTATCCAGGCCCTATCCTCTCCTGCTGCTCATCCAGCCTCCACCGCAACTGGGACTTCTACTACACCTACAGTGATAATGTTGCCTCCAGAGCCCAAGGTTCCTACACCTGAGAGATTCTCTGGGGAACGCAGTAAATTTAGAGCATTCCGTAATGCTTGCAAACTCCCTTTTGCCCTGCAACCACTGACTTTTTCTTTTTTTGTTATTTTCCTGCTACAAAGTGAGCCTCAGTCCTGGGCTCACCGTCTGTTGGAACAAAAAGATGCATCCCTCAACAACTTGATTACCTTCTTCCATGTCATGTCTCAGCTCTATGAGGACCCTCAACAAACTGCCACCGCAGAAGCAGCCCTGCATGCTCTCCAGCAAGGCTGCAGAGTGGCTGAGGATTTTGTATCTGAATTCAGGCACTGGAGTTTCCGACATAAACTGGAACAATGCCGCCCTGCGATACCAGTTTCGTATGGGCCTCTCTGAACCCTTGAAAGATGAACTGGCCTGAGTTGGCATTCCTCAAATCTTAGATGCCCTCATTAACCTGTCTATCCAAATTGATAAGCGTCTAAGGGAATGGAGGTCTGAACGAACATCAGGACCGTCCCGTCCTGTGTGGATGTTACCACGAGTCTCCAGCTTCTCTAATCCTGCTCCCACAGCTCATGTGACTTCCACCACCGATACCTCCGAACCAATGCAGTTGGGCTTGCTCTGCCCCTCACTCACCGTTGAAGAGCGTCAACTCCGGCGTATCAATAACCTTTCTCTTTATTGTGGGGAACCTGGATACTATGTGAGATCATGCCCAGCAAAGCTCCTTAATGTTTATCCATCTCTTCTGATCATGCACCTGCCTTACCAAGGGATTCTTCTCACCTGGCTCTCCCAATTCTTTTACAGCTTCCAGGAGGGAATACCCAGGTCAGCACTATAATTGATTCTGGAGCTTGCAGCTGCTTTATGGACTTATACTTTGCCACTAGGCACCAAATCCTGCTGCGACTCAGCGCTAAGGGACTCTCTGTGCATTTAGCTGATGGGTCTGCTATTAAATCAGGACTAGTCACACAAGAAACCATCCTATTGTCCACCACCATTGCCAGTAACCATCAGGAACTGTTGTGTTTCCCATTATCCTTGGCATGCCCAGGTTATAGGCCCATAACCCACACATCAATTGGACCACAGGGGAGATCAGCTTCCATTCCCCTTACTGCCGTCAACACTGTCTACAGGAAGTTACTTGTGCTCCCTCATCCTGTCTGGACTCTGATGCTGAAACCCGCCAATCTGTTCCTGCGGTATATCATAGCTTCTTGGAGGTATTCAGTAAAAAAGGAGCAGAGACTCTTCCCCCACACAGGCCCTATGACTGACCGATTGAGCTCCTTTTTTGGAAGAATCTTCCCCCTAACAGAACTTAAGTTGGGGACCTTAAAGATTTACATCAATGACAATCTAGAGAAGGGGTTCATCCGCCTATCCATTTCTCTGGCAGGGCCAGGAATTTTCTTTGTGGAGAAAAAAGATCACTCTCTACAGCCCTGCGTAGATTATCGTGAACTCAATAAAATCACAGGTAAGAATCGGTACCATTCCCTTGGTACCCGAATTGTTTCAAAGACTTGGAGCCGCAACTATATTTACTATATTGGATCTTCGAGGGGCCTATAATTTGGTCCGTATCTAAAGTGGGGACGGATGGAAAATGTCTTTCTGCACCCAATTTGGGCATTTTGAATATTTGTCGATGCCCTTTGGACTGTGTAATGCTCCTGCCACTTTCCAGCACTTTGTTAATGATATTTTTAGAGACTATCTAGATCTGTTTGTCATAATATATCTGGATGATATCCTGATCTTCTCCTCATCTCTGGACAAACACCGCGGATATGTTGGAAGTGTGCTAAATCGGCTTTTGCAACACGGCAAAACCAGAAAAGTGTGAGTTTAAGTGACAAAGTATTCAATTTCTAAGGTTGATTATTTTGGTGGAAGGTATCAAGATGGATCCTCAGAAGCTTACTGCCATCCTTGACTGGCCAGTCCCTGCAAATAAAAAAGGAATTCAATACTTTGTAGGGTTCGCTAATTCTTATTGAAAATTTATCAGGGGATTTTCAGCCATCATCTCCCCCATTACATAGCTAACTAAGCAAGGCATCTGGTTTCATTGGTCCCCTGAGGCACAAACTGCCTTTGAGACTCTTAAGAATCTGTTTATCTCTGCATCTGACCTAAAGCATCCTGATCCAGATTTGCCCTGCATTTTGGAGGTAGACACATCTGAAACAGCAGTTGGAGCAGTCCTTTCCCAGAAACAGGGGTCCAAGGCTCTATTGCACCCAGTTGTATTTTTTCCCGTAAGTTATCAGAAGCAGAAAGAAATTATGACATTGGTGATCGGGAACTGTTGGCAATCAAAGCAGCACTTAAGGAGTGGCAGTACTTCTTGGAAGGAGCAGCACATCCAATCCTGATCTATACAGATCATAAAAATATCTAGAATACATAAAAGTTGCAAAAATTACTTAACCTCCCTGGTGGTATTCCCGAGTCTGGCTCGGGGCAGGAACTTCCGTACCAAAAGAGGTAACCCCGAGCCAGACTCGGGCTTGTGTTGCAGGATACAGGGGGGGTTACTTACCTTATGCCCTGGATCCTGCGATGTCTCCCCGCTGTGTGAGCGAGCTCCTCCGCTCGATTCACACAGTGCCCGAGTGCCGCTGATCTCCGTTCCCTGCGACGTTACGACGCACGGGAGTGGAGATTGCGCCAAATTCAAAAAAGTTTAAAAACACAATACACATACAGTACTGTAATCTTACAGATTACAGTACTGTATAAAAAAAATACACATCCCTTTTGTCCCTAGTGGTCTGCCCAGTGCCCTGCATGTCATTTTATATAATAAAAATATTTTTTTCTGCCTGGAATCTGGAGATTGTCCATAGCAACCAAAAAGTGTCCCTTTATGTCAAAAGTGGTTTTAGACCAGCTAGAAAACACAGATAAAAAATTACATAGTTACATAGTTAGTTAGTTAGGTTGAAAAAAGACACAAGTCCATCCAGTTCAACCACAAATAAAAAAAAAAAAATATATATATATATATATATATATATATATATATATCATACAATCCCATATACCCCATTCTATACCCACAGTTGATCCAGAGGAAGGCAAAAAAAAAAACAGCAGAGCATTCTCCAATTTGCTAAAGCAGGGGAAAAAATTCCTTCCTGATCCCCCGAGAGGCAATCGGATTTTCCCCGGATCAACTTTACCTATAAATGTCAGTACCCAGTTATATTATGTACATTTAGGAAAGTATCCAGGCCTTTCTTAAAGCAATCTACTGAGCTGGCCAGAACCACCTCTGCAGTGAGTCTATTCCACATTTTCACAGCTCTTACTGTGAAGAAACCTTTCCGTATTTGGAGATGAAATCTCTTTTCCTCTAGACATAAAGAGTGCCCCCTTGTCCTCTTTGTTGACTGTAAAGTGAATAACTCAACACCAAGTTCACTATATGGACCCCTTATATATTTATACATGTTGATCATATCCCCCCTTAATCTCCTCTTATCAAGGGTGAATAAATTCAGTTCCTCTAATCTTTCCTCATAGCTGAGCTCCTCCATGCCTCTTATCAGTTTGGTTGCCCTTCTCTGCACTTTCTCCAGTTCCCCAATATCCTTTTTGAGAACTGGTGCCCAAAACTGAACTGCATATTCCAGATGAGGTCTTACTAACGATTTGAACAGGGGCAAAATTATATCTCTCTCTCTGGAGTCCATACCTCTCTTAATACAAGAAAGGACTTTGCTTGCTTTGGAAACTGCAGCTTGGCATTGCATGCTATTATTGAGTTTATGATCTACCAAAACCCCCAGATCCTTCTCCACTACGGATTCCCCCAGTTGTACTCCCCCTAGCATGTATGATGCATGCATATTCTTAGCCCCCAAGTGCATAACTTTACATTTATCAACATTAAACCTCATCTGCCACATAGTCGCCCAATTAGACAGAGCATTGAGGTTGGCTTGTAAATTGGAGACCTCCTGTAAGGACGTTATTCCACTGCATAGCTTGGTGTCATCTGCAAAGACAGAAATGTTACTTTTGATCCCAGACCCAATATCATTTATAAAGATATTAAAAAGTAAGGGTCCCAGCACTGAACCTTGGGGTACACCACTGATAACCTTAGACCATTCAGAGTAAGAATCATTAACCACTACTCTGAATTCTGTCTTTTAGCCAGTTTTCTATCCATTTACAAACCAATATTTCCAAACCTGTAGACCTTACCTTACACATGAGCCGTGTGTGGGGAACTGTATCGAACGCTTTTGCAAAATCCAAGTATACCACGTCCACAGCCACACCTCTGTCCAAGGTTTTACTTACCACCTCATAAAAAGAAATGAGGTTTGTCTGACAACTTCTGTCTTTCATAAATCCATGCTGTCTGTTGCTTAAAATATTTTTTTCCTGCAAGAACTCGTCTATGTGGTCTTTTATTAATCTCTCCAGTATCTTCCCAACTATAGAAGTTAAACTAACAGGTCTATAGTTACTTGGTAAAGACTTTGTTCCCTTTTTAAATATAGGCACCACGTTCGCCCTGCGCCAATCCAGTGGTACTATTCCTGTCATTAATGAGTCCCTAAAAATTAGATACAATGGCTTTGAAATTACAGACAATTAGAATCACAATTTATCATCAAACACTAAATTTAATGACAGCGACTATTCTGCACTACATTATTGAATCATTTTTATATATATTTTTATTATATTATAATTTATGATTTTGTGTTTCAAACTTTATCATACCCGGCATGTTTACTAGACTCTGGTTCAGACAGATTTAAGTGAGTTATTCATAAGAATTGCATGCCTACAATATAAAAACGCCAAATTTCCATGCAAAATAATTGTACCGCTTTCAGCACAAAATTCCAGACAGAATCATACCGCCAGGGAGGTTAAAGGCCAGGGTCGAAGAACACGAAAACCCAATGCACTTTCCCGCATGTTCAATGAATCTGAAAATCCCACACCTCCGGATACCATCTTGTCTTCAGGAAACTTTCTTGTGCTTCAAGGTGATTTGCTATCACAGATCAGACAAGCTTCCACTGGGATTCTTTCTCCTTCAGACACAACTCTGCTGGCAAGATATGGTCTATTATGGTACAAGGATAACATTTTTGTACCAGAAGGACTAAGAGCTGTTATCCTAGGGTCCTGCCATTAACCCTAGGTTGGCCGGTCATTTCGGCGTATACAAGCCCTCATGAATTTTTACAACGCACGTTCTGGTGGCCTCAGTTACAGAAGGATTGCAAGAAATATGTGAAGTCATGCACCACATGTATCCAAAATAAGGCCAAATCCAAGGCATGGGGTCTGTTGAAACCACTATCTGTCCCGGAGAGACCCTGGAAGATGATTCCCATGGACTTCTTTGTGGAGCTTCCCCCATCTGAATGCTACACTACTATCTTTGTGGTAGTAAATAGACTATCAAAAATGGTGCATTTTCTTCCACTGAAGGGTACACCCTCTGCCCCTGAAACTGCAAAAAATGTATAAGGCTTCATGGTATTCCTGCAAACATTGTATCAGATCGGGGTGTACAGTTTACTTCCAAGTTCTGGAGAGCACTATGTGAATCCTTAAAGATTGATCTGTCCTTCTCTTCTGCCTATCACCCACAGACAAATGGCAAGACGGAGAGAACTAACCAAACATTTGAACAATACTTATGCTGTTTCTCTTCATTTTCTAAGGATGATTAGGTTTCACTACTACCTCTTGCCTACAATAATTCTGTTCACTCTGACACGAAGCAGTCTCCATTCTTCACCAATTACGGCTTCCACCCATCCTGCTTGGCCAACACCATTCCAGAATGCACAGTACCAGCTGTGCAAAAAACAGTGAACTTCTTTGATGTAAATAACAAGCTGCTACAGGAAACAATGACAAAAACTCAGGAATACAACAAAGAGGTGTTTCGATAGGAATAGAGTCATTTCGGATACATCCTGTAGCTTGTAGCTCTACTGAAACCTGCAGTTCCGGGCCCACTTTACCGGCCGGAACACTGGTCCCCCTGAACCACTATAAGTAAACAATGAAGAGTTTGAAGTTGAATCCATCCTGGACTGTAGGAAAAGGGGTAGCCAGTACAGCGTTCCCTGTGACCCCTGCTACCCGTTGAGCTGAGGAGCCTGAGGAAGGTGCACACATGCTCCAAACGCGTGCACCGCCCACTGACCCTGTTTCCGGAAGTGATGTCATCTCCGAGTGTCTCCATGCACCGTTGAGTATTAGCGTCTTGAGGGACTCCTACAGCAAAACATATGTCAGAGCAGAGGAGCCGCCATTCCAGGTTCTGATCCCACATCCTATCTAGGCTTGGCTTTAGGAGAGACACAGACTTCCCTTTAGGACTAGCTGACTTGCACATGCTGATTACGCCTGGTGCCGGTATCGGCACTGTAACATGTGAGTGTAATCGCCACTTGTTGTTATCATTTGCTTTTATCTATTAAAAATACTACACTATGAGACCTCCCTCTATGTCTCTTGTGGAGTCATTTTTCCCATCCTAGTTTCATCTCGAGGGGCCAGTGGAGTGGAACTGTGCTGTCAGTGGAATCAATTGGTAATCCAGAAGCGCTGATTGACCTGCCTGTAAAAAAGGCTCACCCATCTCTTGAGCACTTGTGGTGAAGAACTTGGAATCCGATTTTGAGCATCACAATTTGGTGTTGGGATTTATCATATATGGACTTTTAGCTTGCTATTTATTTGTATTTGCATTTCTGATTCACTGAACATCACTAGCGCCCCATCCTTTAAAAGTGAACAGGTCACCAAATGCTGTGGGAAAATTATATTAAAGGGGCAGCTTCCATTATGTTTATTCACTGATTTCACAGGGCTCCATTCATTGTTTTTAAAATTTACACTGTTATACAAGCTGTACACTCACTACTTTACATTGTAGTGAAGTGTCATTTCATCAGTGTTGTCACATGAAAAGATATAATAAAATATTTACAAAAATGTAAGGGGTGTACTTACTTTTGTGAGATACTGTATATGTAACAACTGGTACATAAATTGACTTAGGTTTCTATAAAATAGGCCATAATAGAATAATAAAAATTTAAATAAAACAAGACAAGCAGCGCCAGATCTAAGTGCAGCAATAAGTTTAAAAGGTTTTAATATAAAGCAGTGCACTTACTAAAAAGAAAGTAAAAGAAGGTACATCTGTATAAGAGTCCAAATGGGCGACAGGGTCCAAGCATGAGTCTTCAGGTAGCGTTGCAGGATTCTCTCATCACCCTGCGACTCAAAATCCTCCTATTGACGTCCTCCCTATGCACTCTGCAGTTTCAAACCCGGGACACCGGAGACCACCGGCGCCACCAAGAGAGACCCGGGTTTGGAGCTGGAGACTCATACTTGGACCCTGTCGCCCACTTGGACTCGTATACAGATGTGCCTGCTTTTACTTTGTTTTTAGTAAGTGCATTACTTTATATTAAAACCTTTTAAACCTATTGCTGCACTTAGACCTGCCGCTGCTTGTCTTGTTTTATGTTTCTGCCAGAGGTTCTTCTATCCTTCAGCATGCTGCCTTCTCAGTACCAGCTACCATCCCTGTGTTAAACAACCCAAGCTACGGATCTCCACAAAAAACGCCCTTACTTTTTGATCAGAAGTCCCCTTTATTTCAATTTATCATTGACTCTCTGATTTTCCCCTGAATTTTAGACTATATGTTAATTTTTCCGATAATCTCACCCATCCCCCATCCAACAGATGACACAATCTTGTATGGTCAAAATATCTGAGCGCAACAATTTTGTGTATTTTTCATAATAGAATAATGACTACTATAGCAATAAAAAAAATTTTTCTGACTAATGGAACTTGATAAAAACCAAAAACAATCTGTTTGTTATTGTTTTTTTCATTGTTCTTTGCTTTGCCTTATTCATTAAGACTACCAAAGCTCCTCAAAGGCAAATTGTTCCTAAAGGCTATTTGATATAGTTTGCACTAGTTAATACAAAAAAAAAAACAACTTATGTCAAACTTGTGTTGGAAGCCTATGGAAAATGTCTTGGTAATGAGATGGCTTGCTGAGATTTGGTCTGCACAATTTACCTCAGATGCTGTGATAAATCTGTAATCATATTTTCACAGTTTGATTTCATTCTGAAGAGCTAATTAAATGACGAGGAGTGGACACATGCCAATGTTACAGAGGACACAAAGTGATTAGGCTAATTAGAGAAACATATTTATGTGTTTTTTTTTTTTTTTATTTCATTTAATTATTTTGTCATCAATAATAAACAAGTGTTTTTCACTATTTTCTCTGTATCGAATTAATTAATTAATTCATAAAACTGTGACTAATTTAGATGTCCTTTTCTAACAACTTTTGTTACAGTGGTACAAATTTATTCCAGTAGGTGAAATGTTAAAAAAAAATATTAATTTGGCTACGACAAATTAAATTGTTTAAACCCAATTTTGCCAAGCTGGATTAAGCCCCATACACACGCTCGGATTATCCGAGGACCAGGTCCGTCGGATCATGTCCGTCGTACTTTGTCCGATGTTGGTTTTGCGTACACATGGTCGGACAAAGTTGTCCGAAAATCCGATCATTCTGAACGTGGTGACGTTTGTTGCCTACGACGGGACTACGTAGAGGCTAGTAGCCAATAGCTTTGGTCTTGTAATGTGATCTGAGCATGCGTAGCACTTTGTCCGTCGGAATTCGCTACACACGATCGGATTTGGTGTGATCGGACTTTGTTGTCAAAAAATCTATCCAGCAGGAGATAGGACTTTGTCCGTCGGACAATCCGATGGAAACTGTCCGATGGTGCCTACACACGGTCGGAATTTCCGACAACAATGTCTGATAGGACAGAATCCATCGGAAAATCCGACCGTGTGTATGGGGCTTAAGAGCTGGTTATGGTAAAGCAAGTTTTAAAAACATTTTGAATATGTTAGAATAGATATTTTACAAACAGGATCTTAAAGTACACCTGAACTGCAAAACTATAACTTAGGCTGGTCATACATGTTCAATTTTTCTTTAGATTTACCTTTAAACTATGTAGTGCAAGGGCCTGCTAATTTGATATAGTTGAAAGTTATTTAGTTTTGACCTCATATTATATTGTTTTTGGTAAATCTAAAGGAAAATTGTACAAGAAAATTGAACATGGTATGGCCAGCCTTAATATAGTGCAGCTGAACAGCCTTGTGGTGTGTGATGTGGTGGCTGCACTGCGTGTGAGTATAATTTTACATATTTTAAATAAAAGGATCCTAGTATGCTATGCTGTGGGGCCTCCTTCTCTCCTTTCTCTTGTCTTGGGTCTATTGCATTAAGTGCTGGAAGCCACGAAGAGTAGTAGTCCTCCTCGGTATAATGCCCCGTACACACGGTCGGATTTTCCGACGGAAAATGTCCTATCGGACAATGTTGTCGGAAATTCCGACCGTGTGTAGGCTCCATCTGACTTTTTCCGTCGGATTTTCCGACGGACAAAGTTTTATCTCCTGCTCTCAAATTTTCCGACAACAAAGTCCTATCGGACTTTTTCCGATCGTGTGTAGCGAATTCCGACGGACAAAGTGCCACGCATGCTCAGATCACATTACAAGACCAAAGCTATTGGCTACTAGCCTCTACGTAGTCCCGTCGTATGCAACAAACGTCACCACGTTCAGAATGATCGGATTTTCCGACAACTTTGTCCGACCGTGTGTATGCAACACCAGTGTCGGACAAAATCCGTTGGAAAAAATCCAATGGATTTTGTGGTCGGATTTTCCGCAAATAAAGAAAAAATAATATAGCTTTTACAACTGCAACACAAGTCATATTGTAATTGAATATTATTAAAAATTACCTTTCTTTTTCAATCTGCAGTGCTCTAATTTTCTGAAAATGCAATGCAATATGGCTACCTGGAGGTAACATAATTTCCTGCTAGTGTGATTGGCTCACTGATTTTCCCAGAAGTCTACACTAAGGCCCCTTTCACACTTGTGCGACTTCACCGTGATTTTGCCGCGATTTCAAGGAATGCCTGTGTAAGTGGCATCAAAATCGGACCAAAGTAGTGCAGGGACTATTTTGAAGTCGGATCGACTTGAAGTCTTACTAATATGAACCCCCTGCGAGTGGCCGAAAAAGGGTTAATACCGCCCGCAAACCGCCGCTGCAGCAGGGTTTTGCGGGCGGGTTCGGAGCTCTGCCCCATTATTTTCAATGGGAAGGGGCACTATAGGAGCGGTAAATATACCGCTCCTACAGCGCACCAAAGATGCGGCTTGCAGGACATTTTTCAGCGTCCTGCAAGCGCACCACTTCAGTGTGAAAGCCCTCGGGCTTTCACACTGAAGACACAGCAACAGCTGTTTCGGGTCGTTTGCAGGCGCTTTTTTTAGCGCAATAAAGCCTGCAAACCGCCCCAGTGTGAAAGAGGCCTAAAGGAATGCAGGCCCAGTAGCTTTCCTCATTAGTGCACAGGAGCTGCTGCAGCTGATTGATAATTATGAAACCACTCCCATTAGATTCACTTTCCCACATGGATGAAAAGACACATGGATTTCTTCAGAATAACAAAAGGTAGGAATCTGCAACAAAGTTTGTTAAAATCCTTGCAATGTACATTGATCACACATGAATGAATGTATTTCTCTCAACAAAAGTGGAGTTAATTTTTAATTATATGCGTTTTTTTACCTCTGTAAGGCTTGATTCACACTAATGCGTTTTTTGATGCATTTGGCATTTTGCAGAAATGCAGGGAAATTTTTTAACATGGGTTCCTATGGAACATGTTCACATCAATGCATTTTTGTGCCTCTGCGTTTTTGGAAAGGGTCAGGGACTTTTTTTCATGCAAAATGCAGCGTTTTGCATGTAATAGAAGTCAATGGACCCGCATCCAAAACGCGAGTACCGCGTTTTTACCGCGATTTTGCCACGATTTGCGTTTATTTCTTTTTTTGCACTGTATATAGCTGGTTGCTAAGCAACCACAGTGTAAAAAAACGAAAAACGCAGCAAAATCGCGGTAAAAACGCGTCATGCATAGATGTGAATCGAGCCTAATGCAGGGTCTTATACTCTGGTAAGCACGCTGTGATGGTGTTCATGTTAAGAGGTGGTCGGTGAAGGCATAAGAAGTTTTGGGCACCAGTGGATTTATTATTCACGAGTGAGTGTATATGTGCACTAATGTTATTCACTAATGGACTCATAAATTATTATTATATTGGACTTTGTATCACCTTTAATGTTTTTTTGAATGTGTGTACAAGTGCGCAATACATTAATTAGGTAGATTATGTGTTTGAAGTTCAGCCTGTGTGACAACCTTGGCTGCCCCCATAGATACAGTGGAGAAAAAAGCATAGACATGAAAGGACAGGAAGTGTGTTATTCACAGCATTACAAGGTAAAAATAAAATGGCAAAGCCTGAAAGAAGAATACTAGTGCAACCATCCTTTAATCCATATATACCTAAAAAAAAATTATATAATCCATATATACTTTAAACCAGCCCTCAAATTTTACACACGCCTGCTAGCATTTTGCCAGCTGAGTGTGGAGCAGAAGTCAAACTGGGCCGACAGTTTCCTGGCTGATCGCATCAGAGCAGCTGCTTTTATGCCCTTTAAAAAAGGTTGCTCCACTTTTTCCAGAAGCTATCAACCAGTAAACTGCCGGGAGGAGAGCCAGCCGAATCACACAGAGATAGGATCTCCTGCTGCGACATAGCTTGGATTTTAAATGCCGGCTGCTGTCAAACAAAGTCCTGCCTCCTAAGATAGACAGCACACTGGTCCAATACCGTAAAATTGAATCAGTGTGCTGTCTATCATAGGAGCCGGTTCAGGAGGCGGGACTTTATTTGATAGCAGCTGTGTTTAAGAGCCAAGCTGTGTTGCAGCGGGAGATCCTCTCTGAGTGATCCGACTGGCTCTCCTCCCGAATCCTCCCTGTGATCCCCATGCTGTGATAGGCTGCATTGATGGGCACTGATGAGGCTGCATTGATGGGCACTGATGAGTCTGCTCTGATGGGCACTGATAAGCACCGATGAGGCTGCACTGATGGGCATTGATTAGGGTGTGCTGATGGGCACTGATAAGGCTGCATTGATGGGCACTGATAAGGCTGCATTGATGGGCACTGATAGGCTGCATTGACGGGCACTGATATGGCTGCATTGATGGGCACTGATAAGGCTGCATTGATGGGCACTGATAAGGCTGCACTGATGGCCACTAATGAGGTGGCACTGATAAGCTGCACTGATGAGCCTGCACTGATAGGGCATCACTGCTATGCTGCACTGATGAGGTGGCAATGATGGGCACTGATAAGCTGCACTGACTGGCACTGATGAGGCTGCACTGAAAAGGCAGCACTGATATGCTGCACTAATGGGCACTGATATGCTACACTGATGGGGCTGTACTGATGGGCACTGATAAGGCTGCACTGATGAGCACTGATGAGGCTACACTGATGGGTACTGATATGCTTTATGTTAATATTGTTAAAGTTGCTGTTAAATTATTTCTTTTTTGTAACTTGATTCTGCATAAAACATTTAACAGTGTCATTTCATTAGATAATTTACAAGGGCGTGTTTAGGGGCTATTTTTAGAACTTTAGCGCCTGCAAAGTGCCTCAGTGTGAAAGGGGCCTTAAGGCCTGTATAGTAGCTCAGGACTTGAAATTTTGAGCCCTGTCCCTTGAACCACTTCAGCCTCGGAAGATTTGGCTGCTCAAGGACCAGGCCATTTTTTGCGATACGACACTGCGTCGTTTAACTGACAACTGCGTGGTCGTGTGACCTTGTACCCAAACAAAAGAAGAGCGACAATTTGGGAAAAAACACTATATTTTGTACTTTTTGCTATAATAAATTTCCTCATTTTTTTTTAAAAAAAGCAAATTTTTTTCTCAGTTTAAGCCGATATGTATTTTTCTACAAATTTTTGGTAATAAAAATCGCAACAAGCGTATATTGATTGGTTTGCGCAAAAGTTATAGCGTTTACAAAATAGGGGATAGATTTATGGAATTTTTATTATATATATATTTTTTTACTAGTAATGGCGGCGATCTGCATTTTTTATCAAGACTGCGACATTATGACAGACACATCAGACACTTTTGACACATTTTTGGGACGATTGAAAATTATACAGCGATCAGTGCTATGAAAATGCACTGATTACAGTATAAATGTCACTTGCAGTGAAGGGGTTAACCACTAGCTGGTTAGAAAGGGGTTAAGTGTGTCCTCGGGAGTGATTCTAACTGTTAGGGGGAGGGGCTGTGTGTGACACATCACTGATCATAGCTCCCGATCTCAGGGAGCTATGATCAGTGACAATGTCGAAAAAATGTAGCTGGATAGCCGCACTCCAAATTATTCAACTTTATTTCAAAAATAAGATTAAAATCATAGTATCTAGGCTTGTGTACAGACTAACTGCACAGCCACTGACATGTTTCACACCTAACACGGTGCTTAGTCATAGCTGATCAGTGACAGTGTCACTAGGCAGAACGGGGAGATGCTTGTTTACATTAGCATCTCCCCGTTCTTCAACAGGACCTGCGATTCTACTCACGGAGCTCACGGCAGGGTCACGTGGCCGCCGCCAGCGGCGCGCACGTAACCACATGGCGGCAAATTCAAAGGGACGTACCTGTACGCCCATTTGCCCAGCCCTGCCATTCTGCCAACGTAAATGTACATGCGGCGGTCGGCAAGTGGTTAAGATTTATAGCACCTGAGGGTCCCTTTTAACTATCTTGGACCCCTTATTGCTGTCATAGTGATCACATGATTTTGCTTATCAACAAAGCCCCATAATCATAATTACATGCCTTTGTTTATCAACAAAGCCTGTCATCGTTTCAGCAGTGACATGAAGATCAATTGCTTTGTTCCGAAGGAAATACATATATTTGTCAAGTCCCAGTGATCACATTAGCCAATAGGGATGAGCCGAACACCCCCCCGTTCGGCTCGCACCAGAACCCGCGAACGGACCTAAAGTCCGTGCGAGCTTTAGAACCCTATTAGTTATAATGGATGCGAACGTTCGAAATTAAAAGTGCTCATTTTAAAGGCTAATATGCATGTTAATGTCATAAAAAGTGTTTGGGGACCTGGGTCCTGCCCCAGGGGACATGTATCAATGCAAAATTTTTTTTTAAAAACGGCCGTTTTTTCAGGAGCAGTGATTTTAATAATGCTTAAATTGAAACAATAAAAGTGTAATATTCCTTTAAATTTCGTACCTGGGGGGTGTCTATAGTATGCCTGTAAAGGGGCGCATGTTTCCCGTGTTTAGAACTGTCTCTGCGCAAAGTGTCATTTTTGAAAGTAAAAAAGCTATTTAAAATCACTCGCGGCTAATGTTAATTCACGGCTCCCGTAACACAGAGAACAGTGATTCATTGAAACTCATTCATAAAAAAAAGTCATTGATAAAAAATAAAAAAAATGAAAAAAAAAAAGCGTAGGGGTCCCCCCAAATTCAATAACCAGGCCCTTCAGGTCTGGGATGGATATTAAGGGGGATCCCAGCCAAAAAAAAAAAAAAAAAATGGCGTAGGGTCCCCCTCAAAATCCATACCAGACCCTTGAGGTCTGGTATGGATTTTAAGGGGAACCCTAGCCAAAAAAAATGGCGTGGGGTCCCCCTCAAAATCCATACCAGACCCTTATCCGAGCACGCAACCTGGCAGGCCGCAGGAAAAAAGGGGGGGACGAGAGCGGCCCCCCCTCTCGCCTGAACCGTACCAGGCCACATGCCCTCAACATTGGGAGGATGCTTTGGGGGTCTAAGACCCCTAAAGCACCTTGTCCCCATGTTGATGAGGACAAGGGCCTCTTCCCCACAACCCTGGCCGGTGGTTGTGGGGGTCTGCGGGCGGGGGGCTTATCGGAATCTGGAAGCCC
The DNA here is from genome assembly GCA_028564925.1 of Lithobates sylvaticus. Taxonomy (NCBI): domain Eukaryota; kingdom Metazoa; phylum Chordata; class Amphibia; order Anura; family Ranidae; genus Lithobates; species Lithobates sylvaticus. The sequence goes on from CM053036.1 coordinate 174,019,205, forward strand.
CCTTTAACAAGGGGACCCCCAGATCCCGGCCCCCCCCCCTGTGTGAAATGGTAAGGGGGTACAAAAGTACCCCTACCATTTCACCAAAAAAGTGGCAAAAATGGTAAAAATGACAGGAGACAGTCTTTGACAATTCCTTTATTAAAATCTTCTTTCTTCTTTCTTCATCCTTCAGATTCTTCATCTTCTCCTTCCTTCATCTTCTTCCATCTTCTTCTTCCATTTTCTTCTTCCTCCGATCCGCTTCTTCTTGCGCTGGTCTTCTCGTCCTTCTCGTCCGGCATCTTCTTCCGTCGGCGTCGGTGTCGGTGTCTTCTTGGGCCGCTCCGCGCAATGGGAGGCTCCCGCTGTGTGAGGCTCCGCTCCATCTGACAGGTCTTTTAAAACGGAGGGCACCCCGCCCCCCTCTGACGTCATGGGGAAAGCCATCATGGAATTCCCCATGACGTCCCTGTGCGTCAGAGGGGGCGGGGTCACCAGGTGCACCCCATTATCCCATTATTGGCTGGGATCCCCCTTAATATCCATCCCAGACCTGAAGGGCCTGGTTATTGAATTTGGGGGGACCCCTACGCTTTTTTTTTTTGTTTTTTATTAATGAATGACAGCTCTCTGTGTTACAGGAGCCATCAATTCATTAGCCGCGAGTGATTTAAATAGCTTTCTTCCTGCAAAAATTACACTTTTTTGCAGGGAAAGTTCTAAGCACAGGAAACCTGCCCCCCTTCACAGGCCACCTATAGACACCCCCCAGATGTGATACTGCAATGCTGTTCTAACAGCATGCACACACATATCCCCAGAAATAAAGCACATATTGTTGTCAGCAGTCAGCAGCACACTGACACGCTGACACTGTCTGAAACATAATATGCGAGGCCGCCGGCGCGGCGGCCTCTTATACCGTGGGGCGTGTACTAAAGCCCCTGAGCTATAATTGGCTACAGGCATCCTGCCTGTAGCCAATTATGGCTCTCCTCGCTGCCGGCGCTGTGATTGGCCAAGAATGCGGGGTCACAGTGCATGCTTGGCCAATCATCAGCCAGCATTGCACTGCGCGGGCCGCAATGCATTGCGGGGCCGCTCGCATCACACGAATTTGATGCGAGCGGCCCCAATAGTTCTGGGCTCGCCGAGCGAGCGAACACCCGGTGCTCGATTCGAACATGGGTTCGAATCGAACACCGGGCTCATCCTTATTAGCCAACAATCACGTAGTCTCAGGCTGGCCATACATGCCATTGGGCTGATAGAAAATAAACTGAATAGATTCCCCCATACATTTGAGGTGGATGGGGGAATCCTTCCTGCTGCACTGTTGTATTCTGACAGCAGACTCCTCTGCCATCAGAATACATGATCAGCACTGCAGCCAAAAAGCCAGTTTGAGGGCACTTGGTCATTAGGTTGACTGCTGTACTGGAACGCCAGTCCAGTGAGATTTAAAAATGACAGTCACAAGGTTGAAATTAAAAACATTATCTTTGTGTTAAAGCTTTCTGAATTGACCCGTATATCAGTGGCATTTTTCTATGTTGATACATACCACGGGGTCTCGCAAATACGAGTACTGTGTGCTCCTAGCATTAAAGGGGCACCTTTTACAAAGCAGTGCCACATGACGAAATCAGAGGCTACTTTTTATGAAGCTTCAGTAAATGCAAAATCATCAATTTCACTACAGAATCAAGTTTGGCAAAATCACTACTTCATCCCTATACATTCAATTTTTCCTTGAGTATATGTGGTTTATAGATTCTGTAAATTATGTATAAGTAATATAATATTACAGCACTGGAGGCAATGATTTAAAATGGAGTTAATCTTCATACTAGCTATGATATACCACATGTATTATGCTGTAAGGGCTAAAAGGATTCCTTTTAAAACTGTTATCCTGATCTGATTCCAAGATACAATTTAAACAAATGGATTTTATATTGCTTTCTTACTTAATTGACTCAGTTTCCTAATGTAAAAAGCTTGATTATTTAGTTAGTTAGTTACATTTTTACTAAACAAGAACCCATTCGGTTTTCAACACAGTGGTCACTTCTAGAAATTATTTAATGTTTTTTATTTGTAAAGTGAGGACATATCTTTTATTGTTGATTTACCAAGACATATTCGTTCCATTTAAAGTGGGAAAAAGTTTATTGCTGTGGATGTGGAAATAAAGGACTAATTCAGCCTAATATGGGTCCTAATCCCAATGTTTTAGCAGTAGACTGGCAGTTTAAAGTGGTTCTAAACACTAAAGTTTTTTTTTACCCGCATGCACTTTCTGTATTAAAGCGGAGTTCCACCCTAAAGTGGAACTTCCGCTCATCGGAACCCTCCCCCCCTCCGGTGCCACAATTGGCACCTTTCGGGGGGGGGGGGAGGGAGGGTACAGATACCTGTATAATACCGATATCTGCACCCACTTCCTGGCATAGATAGCCACAGAATCTGCAGGTATTTACGCCACTTCCTGCGGGGCCCCCGCTGTCTGCTGGGAAACACAGGGGTTCCCAGAGGCAGCAGGAACCGTCCTTATTGCGTAGCGCGGCTCTTGCATGCGCAGTAGGGAACCAGGAAGTGAAGCCTTGCAGCTTCACTTCCTGATTCCCATACAGAAGATGGCACGCTGGAGGGGTAAGTGTCCATATTTTAGAAGCCAGCAGCTGCAGTATTTGTAGCTGATGACTTTTAAAAAAGGCGGAACTCCCACTTTAAGGTAAAAAAAACTTTCACTGCCTGTTCCCCTCCCCCTCTTCCATCACTTACCTGACTCCTACATCAATCCAGCATTGTGCCCGGCTGCATGTCTTCTCTCCCCTCTTTCTGGTCTCTTTACAGGCTTTGTAATAGCAGCTGAAGCCATTGACTCCTGTTTCTGTTAATCAAATCCAGTGAGGAGGGAACAGGGGAGGGCAGTGCTGAGCTGCACTATGTGTGTCTATAGACACGCACATCCCAGTTTGGGAGCGCACCTGCACATTTGCCTCCATAGCAAGCGGTCTGCTATGGGGGGAGACACAGAAGAGGAGGAGCCCAAGAGCACCAGTGGGGGACCCCAGAAGTCAGAAGTTTGAGGAAACTCTGTGCAAGGGTATTGTATAGGTAAGTATACCATATTTTTTTAAATTAAAATAACAAACAGACAATCACTTTAATTATACAGGTAGTAAAGGATGCTTATAAGTCTTGGACGTGCACCTACTTCTCCATAACGTATTATCATATCTTGATACTATTAGAACATTTTAGTAAACAACAATCAAAATCATGAAGAGCATGTTAAATTAACAGTGGATAAAAAGTTAAAGGACACCTGTTATAAAAAATATTGTACTTTGATAAATGTATGTGGTTAAAATCTATGTATAGAGCAGTTCTGCTGAAAACTCTAAAATTATAGATTTCTTCTAACTTCCTGTCTTGTTAACAATGGTCATCAGTAAAACAGAAAGAGTAAAGCTCCCTAACGGGGCCACAAAAAGCAATAGGAACCTGTCAGGGTTTTTAATCCTGCCCTACCCTAAAACCTGTATAAAAATGTTGTTACAATTATATGCCCATCAAGCTGTCCAGCAAAGATAATGGTAACAGGAGATAGAACTATAGTCAATTATATTGTATTAGCTAGTGTACAGTGTCCTTTTCTCTGGTGTCTAGTGATAAGGAGTGCCTATTCCCAAGCAAATCTAGCTGTACAGAGATCCTAGCTCCTTTATGTACAAAGCCTAGAATTTCAAAGTACCCCCCTGTACACGCGGTCGGAAAATCCGACCACAAAATCCATTGGATTTTTTCCGATGGACTTTGTCCGAAACTGGTGTTGCATACACAAGGTCGGACAAAGTTATCGGAAAATCCGATCATTCCAAACGTGATGACGTTCGTTCGTTATGACGGGACTACGTTCACGTTAGTAGCCAATAGCTTTGGTCTCGTAATTTGATCTGAGCATGCGTGGCACTTTGTCCGTCGGAATTCTCGACACATGATCAGAAAAAGTCTGATCGGATTATGTTGTTGGAAAATTTGAGATCCTGCTCTCAAATTTTTTCCGTCTGAATTTCTGACGGAAAAAGTCCGATAGAGCCCACACACGGTCGGATTTTCCGACAACATAATCCGATCGGACATTTCCTGTGTGTACGGGGCATAAGACAACCTGTTATGCCCTGTACACACGATAGGATTTTCCAATGGAAAATGTGTGATAGGACCTTGTTGTCGGAAATTCCGACCGTGTGTAGGCTCCATCACACATTTTCCATAGGAATTTCCATCACACAAAATTTGAGATCTGGTTCTCAAATTTTCCGACAACAAAATCCGTTGTTGGAAATTCCGATCACGTGTACACATTTCTGACACACAAAGTGCCACGCATGCTTGGAATCAAGCAGAAGAGCAGCACTGGCTATTGAACTTAATTTTTCTCGGCATGTCGTACAAATTTCCGACCAACTTTGTGTGACCGTGTGTATTCAAGACAAGTTTGAGCCAACATCCTTCGGAATAAATACCATGGATTTTGTTGTCAGAAAATCCTATTGTGTGTACAGGGCATTAGAGTACTACTGTACTTGTTATAATCAGCAGTGTAGATGTTGACACACTAGCGATAATGAGAATGCAAGAAGCCTTTTATTTCTTTTAGAGATCTTTTGACACTGAAAAAAATTTCTGAGGATGGATTGTTTAATTTTCCCTTAAGAAATGGCTGCATTCCTTACACAGTTTGTTCATTAAAAGTAAATGTCATCCCTGTCCCTAGAAAGTAGAAGTAATAACAGAATAAATAGTTCAGTCCCTTAATTTAAATGATACACTTTATTGAATAGAGTAGATCATCATTAAACTCTGTAGGTATCATTACTCACTATGTTTACCTGTATATGACAATGGCTAACACATACAACATTTTACCATGGTTTCAGTCTCCCCAGCAGTCCAACTATTAATGTATGATGACACTGACATTGAACATTTTATTGACAGCTGTGCTGGCCTCAGATGGACATAGTGTTGTTCTAGAAGAGATACCAGATCGTAATGTTGTGGAGCTCGTGGTAAATGGAGAGACTGTATTTCAGTGCAACATCAAAGATCTTGATTTTGGTAAGAAAAAATGTAATATTTATTAAAGTGTCTTTTATCTCTGTACATACCGTATCTATCGGCGTATAACACGCACCCCAAGTTTAGGAGGGCATTTTAAGGAAAAAAAGTTTTAGGAGGGAAGTTTAGGGAAAAAAAAAACCTTACATTTAAGTGTCATTTGCAGCCTTGCCCAGCGTCATTGCAGCCTTGCCCAGCGTCATTGCAGCCTTGCCCAGCGTCATTTGCAGCCTTGCCCAGCGTCATTTGCAGCCTTGCCCAGCATCATTTGCAGCCGTGCCCAGCGTCATTGCAGCTTGCCCAGCGTCATTGCAGCCTTGCCCAGCGTCATTTGCAGCCTTGCCCAGCGTCATTTGCAGCCTTGCCCAGTGTCATTGTAGCTTGCCCAGCGTCATTGCAGCTTGCCTAGCGTCATTGCAGCTTGCCCAGCGTCATTGGAGCCATGCCCAGTTTCTTTGGAACTTGCCAGCGTCATTTGAAGTCCGGTCCCGGTTTAAATTTCCCGCCGCCGAGACTCTCTGTCGCGTGCGCCGCCGAAAAAGACCGAGGAGCGGCTGAAAAAGGCCGAGCCGACTGTTCAGCTCCGCTCGCGGTCCCGCCTCCCTGCTGTTTCCGGAGCGAGCGCAGGGAGGCGGGACTACGAGCAGAGCCGAACAGTCTGCTCGGTCTATTCCGGCGCCACTTCGGGTTTTTTCGGCCGCGACTCGGTCTTTTTCGCCAGCGCTCGCTATTTTTCGGCGGCGCTTGCCATTTTTGTCATATTTTTTGGGGGGTATCGGCGTATAACACGCACCCACGACTTTCCCCCGATTTTAAGGGGGAAAAAGTGCGTGTTATACGCCGATAAATACGGTACTTGCTCTAGGATAATATGCACAATTTTATGATAGTTACTTTGCTAAAAAAGGCCCAATATGTGTATTTGTGATAATAAAGCCTTTCTCAACCTTGGAACAATGGAACAAATGATAATAATGGCCAGAAAAGAAACACCACCGGGGACAATTGCAGTGCCCCTCAGATTGATGGCCAGGGAAAAGTGCCTTTTTATATTTGTCTTTATTATGGTCCAATACATTAAAGTGATTGTAAGGGTTTGTTTGTTTCTAAATAACAAACATATCATACTTACCTCCACTGTGCAGCTAGTTTTGCACAGAGCGGCCCTGAACCTTGTCTTCTGGGGTCCCCCAGCGGCTCTCGTGGCTCCTCCCCACATCAGTTACCCCCTAGGAGAAGCATGCTCCCGAGTCCAGCATTCGCCATCCATAGCTGCCGAATGTATGACTCGGCCCCGCCCCCCCGTGTCATTGGATTTAATTGACAGCAGTGGGAGCCAATGGCTGTGCTGCTATCAATCTATCCAACCAAGAGCCGAGAACCCCCGGGCAGAGAGACATCGTGTCCCCACCAGGGTCAAGTTCCAGGGCTCAGGTAAGTAAAACCTGGGGGCTGGTCACTGCCAGAGTGCATTACGGTGAAAAAACACGAAGGTTTACAACCCCTTTAATGGGAGAAGGACCGCTTTTAATAATGGTTAGTGGAAGGAGGACACTCTTAAGCCCCATACACACTATCAGATTTTCTGCTGATTTTTGTCTTCAGATTTACCAAAACCATGTAGTGCAAGAGCCTGCCTGATTGCATACAAATTGAAACTCCTAAGGTTTGACCTCATATTATATGGTTTTGGTAAATCTGAAGACAAAAATCAGCAGAAAATCTGATAGTGTGTATGGGGCTTTACATTGTTGACTAGTGTGAAAACTTTCCCCTTACACCCAGCTAAAAATATAACTGATATTAGTTGTTACTGGGAATTTGAAACTCTCCATTGCTCAATGAACACCAAGCAACCTTTTTGGAGGAATCCTTGTGTTTAATGGAACTCTGGTTGAGAATCCCTGTGCGAACACAAACCATTACCCAGAGCCCACACAAAACATTCTTCTTTGGTAACCTTGTCCATGAAGAGGAAGACACAAAGAAGCACTGCATGTGAAGATTTTGACTGTAAGGGCCCATTCACATTAAACAGACAGCTGCCTCACAGTAAAATCACAGCGATTTTACTGTGCGGCAGGTTGTTTTTCCAATCTTCTATTGTCTAATTTTGGTAAGCCTGTGCAAATTGTAGCCTCGGTTTCCTGTTCTTAGCTGACAGGAGTGGCACCCAGTGTGGTCTGCTGCTGCTGTAGGCCATCTGCTTCAAGATTCGATGTGTTGTGCATACAGAAGTGGTATTCTGCATACCTTGGTTGTAACAAGTGGTTATTTGAATTACTGTTGCCTTTCTATCGTCTCAAACCAGTCTACCCCTTCTCCTCTGACATCAACAAGGCATTTTCCTCCACACAACTGCAGCTCACTGGATATTTTCTCTTTTTCGGACAATTCTCTGTAAACCCTAGAGATGGTTGGCGTGAAAATCCCAGTAGATCAGCAGTTTTTTTAATTCTCAGACCAGCCTGTCTGGCACCAACAACCATGCCACATTCAAAGTCACTTAAATACCCTTTGTTGCCCATTCTGATGTTCAGTTTGAAATTCAGCAAATCTACTTCACCATGTCTAGGTGTCTAAATGCATGGAGTTGCTGCCATGTGATTGGCTGATTAGCAATTTGTGTTACCAAGCAATTGAACAGGTGTACCTAATAAAGTGTACCTAATAAAGTGGCCAGTGAGTGTAGAAAACAATTGTTGGTCCTAGAGGTTACTTGCATTTTCCAGGGTGAAAAAACACTGCACTAGTGTAAATTGGCGCTCGCTGTTGAGTGAATGGAGCAATGTGTACCACTATCTGCTCTTTACAGTACACTGCAGTGTTTAGACAATACTGAGCCAGCGTTTTGAAGTGATACTAAATTCTTGTTTTTTTTAGTTAAAAATAAACATGTTATACCTACCTGCTTTGTGCAGTGGTTTTGCATATAGCAGCCCAGATCCTCCTCGACTCTGGTCCCTCTTCGGTGCTCCTGGCCCCTCCCTCCTGTTGAGTGCCCCCACAGCAAGCAGCTTGCTATGGGGGCACCCAAGCCGAGCCACAGCTCCCTGTGTCCATTCAGACACAGAGCCACAGCCTGGCCCCATCCCCTTTCTCTCCTCATTGGCTGACTGACTTTAATTAACAGCAGTAAGAGCCAATGGCTGCTGTTTCAGCCAATGAGGAGGGGAGTCCTGGGCAGCTGAGACACTCCTGCAACATCGCTGCATAGGGAGGGGGCTCAGGTAAGTATTATTAGAGGGTCTGAGGGGAGCTGCTGCACACAGAAGGTTTTTTATCTCATAATATGCATTAAGATAAAAAAGCCTTCTGCCTTTACAACCACTTTAAGTGGCATTCATAGAATGCAGGGCACATTGTGGAGCCCACAGTTCCATCATAGTGTTCTCTCCATCATAATGCAGAGAACATTCCATGAAAGAAATCCCATGGCTTTGGAACATTTCCATAACTTTTTTTCCTCAATCAATAGTGCTTCACTTGTTTTAAAATCTGTGCTTTATAAATGTCCTTTTTTTTTTTTTTTTAAGCATTGTTATGGCTGTAGTAAGACCATACTCCTGCTTTTAAATTGGCCTCTTAGTAGCCCCACCACCAAGTTTAGGTGCTGCTATCAGAATACAATGTCCTATGTAGGTTCTTCCATCCACCTCATTTGCGTGGATGGGCAAACCTGTTAGCTTTTTTTTCATTTAGTCAAGGGGTTGAATTAAATAAAAACAACTGACAGTGTATGGCCAGCTTTGGATCACATAATGGGGTTCTGGAGAATTATTTTATTCATGGCAAAACCAAGGTATTTTTTGTACTTTATGTACAGCTTACATTAAATTTACACAAAACAAAAATAATCAATCAGTGACTAGTTTCTCTGTGCTGCAATTTGTCTTTTGCAGGAGGTGATGGACTACTGGACCCACTTTGTGAAGATGCAAGACAAGCAGTGATGAGAGCTTACTAACAAATCTATTGTATCCACCTGCAACCTTTTATTCTCAGTCTAGCCCTATAACTAATTTATTTACAGAAACTAATGTGCTGAATGTAACCTTAAAGTTGGAAATAAAAGTAAGCTTTTAATAACACTTTTCTAGTGCAGTGATACTTTTTGAAGGGTATGCCAAAGAACCCTTTACCATACATATAACATCAAAATTTGTGCCATCAGCGAATCACCCAAATTGGGCTCAAAACTCACGCAATTAATGTTTACACCATAAATCTGCCAAACCACTACAATAAGTCTTGTGTTAAAGAAACGCTGACACCTCACCCCTGCAAACAGTATTATTTATTTATTATCATTTTTATTATTATTTATTTTTATTGTTTGCACTATTTTCCAGTATAAATTTGTATAAAACATCACTATTTTTACAAAATGCTACTCGAGGAATATATCAACTTTCATGGCTTCATCCTCACAGCAAATGAACTCGGAGCTTTACATTTAAAAATATCACAACATGCAATCTAAATTGTATACATTTTTATTTACCCAGGTAGAGGAATAAGAAAGATATCACAACTTAAAAAAAAAATTTTTGGATGCAAATTCTTTGTCATTGTCTTTAGTAAAATAATATGAATAGTTGAAAGTTCATTTGGCCTTTGGAAATGCACAAAAATGCAAAAAAGTACAACTAGCGGTATTATGTTTAGGAAGAAATGTATACATAGAATTGGAAGAAGACTCTTGCTTCCTAATAAAATACTACTACTGCTATCAATAATACTATTACTATTCAGCATACATTTCTTCCTGAACATAGTACCACCATTTTTCCAGAATCAGGTCCTTATTTGCACTCCCAACTCTCCAGTGAATGGGATCCCGTGGAACCGCTGAAACACTTTGACTTCTTTGACCTAATAGGACAAGTAAAATTATTCTGGACAACTAATATTTACCAGACCTTCATTGAGCCTCCTGTACCTGAGAGCTGCCCATGGAACTATTCTTGTGGCAACAACTCACCCATCTAGGATCTTAGCAATAACAAGAGAGCCAGGGCTCCATAGTCCTGCCATAGTGTGACCTTGTCACATTAATTTGTGTATCTACATGTACACAAGTTTTGCATCTCTTTAATCAGGATACTGTACATTGAAGAAAAATACTGTATGCTAAATATCTGCTCTCTACTCTATATCTCTAAGTATTAGATTTTAAAAACTCTGTACAAGGAACAGTACATTCTCTTGAATATTTTTTCAATCTTATAAACGATATATTGAAAGTTAGGTTATACACTTTCTGTAGGGCAATACAGAACCAACTATAGTGGTAAGAACTAGGAAGTAAACTTTACTAATGAGTTATAAACCCAGTCCAGTCTCATTCACTACATGTAAAGACATTTTAATTAAAACTGTGGAAAAAGATCTTTTTAAATGGTTGTGTTTACTGGTATTTCTACATGTTGCATAGGTTAGGTTAAAAAAGGACACACAGTAAGTCCATCTAGTTCAACCATTGTTAGCCTTCAGTAAGAATTTAGTAATATCTCTATCGTGTACCATTAAAAAGCGCCTAGACTACAGTTTACACCTGCTATTGTTTACAGGCTGGTTTGTCTTATTGTATGGGTAGGACATACATATGTTTTTTTTCTTCCAAAAATGGATTCAAATTTTAACCATTTCATTTTACATATACAGATTGACTATAGTGGTATATGTTGCTAGAGCATAACAAATTATATTCTGTAATTTGTCCTATTTATTATACAACACTAAATTTACATTTCTAGTACAAAGCATGCCAAGGTTATTCATAAATTAACTTTTTAAATAGTTTCCATTTTTTTGTAATGCTACTCTATAAAAAAAAAAGTTAACAAAAACAAAATCATTTGCATACCACCTAGACCTCGCAACTGAAAAGTTTCTGCATGTGGTATAATAGATTTTTTATTAAAGTGGATGTCAAGGCAAAAAACCTTCTGGGTGCAGCTCCCCCCCAACACCCCTTATACTTACCTGAGCCCCATCTTGATTTGGTGATGTTCATGAGAGTAGCAGCTCTCCCGGGTCTCTTTCTCCTCATTGGCTCATACAGCAGTGGGAGCCATTGGCTCTTGCTGCTGTCAATCACAGTCAGTGAGCCAATGAGGAGAGAGTGGGGGCAGGGCCGAGTCATGCTCTGTGTGTGAATGGACAATATCCATTTACAGGAGCTCTGCACAGGAGCAAACCTGCTCAAGTGCCCCCATAGCAAGAGGCTTGCTATTGGGGGCACTCAGCAGGGCAGGGGAGTCGAGCCAGGACCACTGGCAGAGGTACCAAAAAGAAGAGGATTGGGGCTGCTCTGTGCAAAACCATTGCTTGCATGAAGCAGGTAAGTAAAACATGTTTGTTATTGAAAACAAATCAATAAAACCATAAAATTACATATCCATAAACAGTCCTCCTATGATATACTCACACAGTTCAGTCAAATTACATTACAAATGCTACAAAATACACAACTATAAATATATAAAAGATGTGAATATACCATAACTACAGTGCATATACTGTATATCTGGCTGAGATTACCAAGTATACTAAGCATAAAGAAAAATGCAATAATAGGATTCTATAAAAATAAATATAAACTCCACACTATGGTATAGCTGAAATGTATGTGTGTTGCTGCCTGGACAATGATTACCACAAAGATAAGGGGTAATCATTGTCGCTGTGTTTGGAGGAGGAGGAATGCTGCCTATGGAGGTGGAAACATGCTTTGGGCATGTTTTTCTTCTAAGGGGACAAGACAACTTCACCGCTTCAAAGGGATGATGGACTGGGGCCATGAACTGTCAAATCTTGGGTGAGAACCTCCTTCCCTCAGCCAGGGCATTGAAAATGGGTCGTGGATGGGTATTCCAGCATGACAATGACCCAAAACACAGGGCCAAGGCAACAAAGGAGTGGCTCAAAAAGAAGCAAGTTAGGGTCCTGGAGTGACCTGGCTAATCTCCAGACCTTAATCCCAGAGAAAATATGTGGAGGGAGCTGAAGGTTCGAGTTACCAACTGTCAGCCTCAAAACTCTAATGACTTGGAGAGGATCTGCAAAGAGGAGTGGGACAAAATCCCTACTGGGATGTGTGCAAACCTGGTGGCCAAGTACAAGAAATGTCTGACCTCTGTGATTGCCAACAAAGGTTTTACTACCAAGTACTAAGTCATGTTTTGTGAAGGGGTTAAATACTTATTTCACTTACTAAAATGCAAATCAATTTATAACTTTTTTGAAATGCATTTTTCTGGATTTTCTGTTTTTATTCTGTCTCTCACTGTTAAAATAAACCTACCAATACAATTATAGACTGATCATTTCTTTGTCAGTGGGGAAACATACAAAATCAGCAGGGGATCAAATACTTTTTTCTCACTGTAGTTCTCCAATTGCACCTCTATATGTTGGCTGTAGCCCCACTCCCTTTTGAAGCCCAAATGTTGGGAGTTTCTGTGGGTACAGCCGGCACAGTGCCCCTGCCCCCTCTCTAAGCTGAGTGGTCTTTCACTATTCTGAACGATCAGCACTGCTTTTTTTATTCATAAAAGTAAAAGATGAGAGCTGCAGCTCTGTGCAACATATCTGTCGATGTACTGTATGTGTAAAAGTAGGTGCAGCTAAATCAAACAGCTGCAGCTCTGGGGTGATATTGATATTGAGAGTGAGAGCTGCTTTTACACATATACAGCTGATGAATCACATAGTACAAAATTGCTGAGTGATCTTTCACTTTTATGGATGAAGGATCAGTAATGTCAGGCCAGGGCCATGCATGACAGCACTGGCAGTACCAATCATTCATTCATAAAACTAAAAATCACTTTGCAGCACTCTGTGATCCATCAGCTGGGGCTATGAAGGTTTAGATGCAGCCGCAGATAATTACACAGCTCCACAGACTATGTGATCTTTGAATGATAGCGCTGGTTTCCAGAGTTTCCCTACTGCCAGACACCAGAGCTGTCTCTCACAAATCTGTCTTCTTCTTAGCAGCATGGTTGGATGGGAAGAGACAGACTGTTGACCATGATACTTAGCAACTGGGGGCATGTAGCACTTGGTTCCTTTGGGGTGAATAAAACAATGCAACAATTTGAAATGAGGTTAGTTCAACTTTACAGAAAAAATGTGAAGGTGAACTAACATCAGACACCCTTTCCCCCTCTCCCCCGTTCCCCACTTTTTTTTACCTTCCAGATTACTGAGTAGAAAGAGGTAAAGGGAAGTAGTAAACAAAGGAGGAAGAAAAGCCCACCGATGCACCTTAAAGACCCTCTATATAAAAGTCACATGGAGATCACAGAATCACAGACTGTTTTTAATATGCTTTAATAGGCCTCAGGTAGAGAAAGCTAGGAGTAAGGAAGACTCCCACCTTATACTCTCAAAAAAATGTAGTGCACAAATTACAGAATAAAATAATAAATATTTGGGGAGAAGAGGGGGGGGGTTAGGCGACAGGGGTTGGGGGGAAATGTTTTTAAGCACAATAGCACACTAGGAAACAAACATGCTTATTCCACACTTCTACATTACTCCCTAGACTCGTTTTTGTAAATAACTTGCTTACCACATTGACTTGCACCTCTATCTTCACATATAGATTTTCACATTTCTCGTGTTTGTAGTAGGGTTAATCAACTTGTGCCATGTGATGTCCATGTATCTGTGTATATGTATATATTTGCCTGCATTAAAGCTTTACTACTTTGGTTCAAACGGTGTTTCCAACATTCTAGTGACAGAGTAAAGTTTGCTCCTCCTGGCAGCTTCTTTAACATAACATTACTCACACACAAAGAAAGGATATAGGATTTCATTACAACATACGCAGACATAAGTAAAACATTGTAGCTAGCAATTGATTTTAATAATGTGCCAGTGGTAGCAAATGTATCTCAACAAAGCAAGATTTGCTACGTGTTTTGTATCTAAAACATAGATTGTCCCAATTTCAGTATAAAAGCATAATTAACATTGTCTCGACAGCACAACACAATATGAAGCACATTTTCTTCAGTGTCATTTACAACTTGTCAGCAAGCAACAAAAAGTATTATTAAACATATTTTTCAAGTTTCTTTTTCCAGAAGGAAAATGTAACTGTAGCCCATGCAATTTTTCTTGCTTCTAATTATTTAAAGCCTCCAAAAAGTAATTACCCTATAAAGAAAGTTGTTGATGTGACAGAGGCTCTCTTTCCAAGTCTGTTGATAGATTTACATTGCTGTGCAATCTGAAGAAGTTTGAGCAGAACATTTACCAACAAAATTCTGCACATTTGAACTTTAATATATGTAAAATGGACACATTTTGCTGTTTTAAATTTCATATTTAAGTATCATATGTAAAATAATTTCCTTAAAGACCTATGTTTTTCTCTCACTAATTGACTTGCATCATCATAATACAGCATTTAAAGTGGAACTTCACCTCTAAAAGGAAGTTCTGCTTTTCTGCCTGCTCCCCCCCTCCACCCCCTTCAAGTTTTGGATACTTTTTGGGGGGGGGGGGGTGCACACTGTAATAAGACATCTCTAACATTGTTCACAGGTTTCCTTGCTAACTACTGTGATGCTGTGATTGGTCACAGCTATCACATGGCACAGGTTTGCTGTAATTGGCCCCTGTGCCATGCGATCACTGTTACCAATTACAGAAATCACAATAGTACACACAATGGCTATGAATGAAGACCATTGTTGACAACTAACGTGATTGCTGCGAACACATGGTAACAGGACTGATACAACGATCCATCATGTTCCACTGTGTCTGGTGGGCACAGCGGGTCACAGATTACACCACTGTGCACCTCTTAATGCATGCAGCTCATGAATGGGAGGACATCATCCTCCTCCTCCTGGAATAACACTGCTCCTTGTCAGTTGTTTTTTTACTATAGGTTGAGGAGGTGGCTAAAAAACAATTGAATAAAAAGGAAAATTGGTGCGCTAATAATTATATATTAAAATCCCAGTGGGAAAAAGTGATAAATAGATAGATAAATGTGCAGATCTGATGAATATAGCTAATTAATTGCATCAATAATGAGTAATCCAAATAATATAAAAAGTGCTAAAAACCATTCATATAAAAAACTGTGCAAACCGCCAATTAATCCATTAAAAAACTCCACTGTGGTGCTCCCTCACACCTCAATAAATATACACTTCCTAAAAAACATCAATATGTGTAATCAGTGCAAAGATTTCCTAAAAAAACATCAATATGTGTAATCAGTGCATAGAAAATTAATAGGAAATACTTAATATTAATTAAAATCCCAAAAAGTGCTGGTTGTACAATTCCTGCAAAATGTTATACTCCAGATATTTGCTATATCACCTCCTGAAAAATCATACGAGCAGCCAGTGTTAATTGCATTCATAAAATGACATATACTACAACAGCAAATAGTCCTCCCTTCTCAATACTAATCAATTGCTGACAGGCTGGGGAATTTTCTCATGGTGAATGGTAATTAAATTCTCCCGGGTTCAGATGTCCTCTGTTGCCCAATATGTGAAGAGAAAAGAAATGCCAAAAATAGTGTACACCTGTGTACCATAATACAAAACCAAGGTTTTATCTACCAAAATGTGCACTCACAAACCGCCCATTCAATACAGCGTATAATGTGCAGGGAATCGGTCAGGGTAACTTCACATCAGAGCCTCGCCGTTAGCAGCAAACTCCTCAGGCTGTACTGATACTGATGCGACGAAGGAGAAAACCGGGCTCCTCCGCTAGTAAAAGAGCTAGCAGAAGATAGCGGAGGAGTCTGGCGAGAAGACCCCCCAAGACGGAAGAAGCCCCCCGGAGCTGTGCAATAAAGTATTTTAAAAAATTGTGTTGTTTTTTATTTACACTTTTTTCCCTTAGGTGAATGGGTAGGGGTACATCGTACCCCATACTCATTCACATAGGGTGGGGGGCCGGGATCTGGTGGCCCCCTTATTAAAGGGGGCTCCTGGATTCCGATAAGCCCTTGTCCTCATCAACATGGGGAAAAGGTGCTTTGGGGTGGGGGGCCACAGGGCCCCCCTTTCCCCAGGGCACCCCCCATGTTGAGGGCACGTGGCCTGGTAGGGCTCAGGAGGGGGGGCACTCGCTCGTCCCCTCCCCTTTCCTGACTGGCCAGGCTGCGTGCTCGGATAAGGGTCTGATATGGATTGGGGGGGAACCCCCATGCCATTTTTTCCGTGTAGGTATTCCCCTTTAAATCCATACCAGGTGACGGGGCTAGCGAGGTGTCAATGTCGCCGATCGAGGCGGTGGCATTGACTTCCTTCGCTAGTCCCGTCTACCTGGAGTCACGTTCTAAATGAACGGACTTTTCTCCGTGTGTGGGGCAAGTCCGTTCATTTCAAAAGTCCTGCGGACTTCCGCCAAAACTCCAGCGGAAAAGTCTGGGCGTGTGTGGGCAAGTCCACACGTTCGGAAAGTCTGGCGGACCTCCGCTGGAAAGTCCGGCGGATTGACAATGTGTACGTGGCTATAGGCAACATCATTAATCTTTTTCTTTACTAAAAATGCTCCCACATACTTAAGCCCCAATTTCCTCGAAGGGTAGGTTAACTTCAGATTTGTTGTGGCCAACCATACCTGATCACCAGGCTCTACGATCAATTCTCCCCACCTCTTTTTTTCAAATAACTTTTTTTGACTTACTAGAACTGAAAAAAATATATCATACCTTGGACAGCAGGAACAGGAATTGCAGCTATCAGGAACGAAGGATGAAAACCATAATTGGCAAAAAATGGAGATTGCTTAGTAGCAGAGTGCTCCGAATTACTGTATGCAAACTCAGCTAAAGGCAACAGTGACACCCAATCGTCTTGTGAAAAAGATGAGAAGTATTGTTCCAGTGTCTGATTGGTTCTCTCAGTTTGACCAGTGGTCTGTGGATGATATGTTGAATAGAAAGACAGTTCAACCTTCAGGGTTTCACATAAGGCTTTCCAAAACTTGGAGGTTAACTAAACCCTGCGATCTGACATGATATTAATAGGAACTCCATGCAATCTTACTATTTATTTGATAAAAGTCCCAGCTGTTTCCAAGGCCGATGGTGTGCCCTTCATGGGTACAAAATGTGCCATCTTGGATAGACGGTCCACTGCAATGATTGCAGTGTAACCTTCAGATGGAGGGAGTTCTACAATAAAGTCAATTTAAATAATTTTTCAGGGTCTGTCTGGAATTGGTAAGGGTTTGAGTAGACACTAGGGATGAGCTTTGTGTTCGAGTCGAACATCGTCTGTTCGCCCGTTCGGCAAATACCAAACGTTATGGGCTGTTCGCGCCAAATTCGAGTGGCGCGTCACGGCCCATAATTCACTGACATCGCATTGCATTGCTGGCTGATAATTGGCCAAGCATGCACTATGACCCACATGCTTGGCCAATCACAGCGCCGTCCATACAGAGAGACAATTATGGCTCAGGGGGTTTAGTACACGCGAGAGACAGTGTGATTTCATTTAAGAGATATACACAGAGAGACAGTGTGATTTCATTTAAGAGATATACACAGAGAGACAGTGTGATTTAATTTAAGAGATATACACAGAGAGACAGTGTGATTTCATTTAATTTTTAAAGAAGTTGCAAATACAGTGGGTGCATTGTGCCATCTGCACAGTGTACACCTGAAGGTACCCCAATTGCTGTTGTTCTGCACATCCTATCCGTAGGCAGCTGCTGCAAATACAGTGGGTGTATTGTGCCATCTGCACAGTTTACACGCCTGAAGCTACCCCAATCCCCAATTGCTGTTGTTCTGCACATCCTATCCGTAGGCAGCTGTAGCAATTACAGTCGGCGTATTGTGCCATCTGCACAGTGTACACCTGAAGCTACCCCAATTGCTGGTGTTCTGATAATAATAATACTGCTACAGGCAGGCAGTTGATTCTGCTAGCTGCAGTATATCAGTATATACGTCCCAGCTTTGTGCAGCTACATCTCCCTGCAGGCCATTAGTATGTCTGGAAGGCCAACAAGGAAAGGCAGACAGTCACGAGGCAATAAAAGAGGGCAAGCAGGCTCTGTGTCTAGAGGCAACAGTGCTGGTCGTGCAAGTGCAACCTTTGTGACCCTGGTAGTTCCACCATTGCACTACACCTTTCTCACATTTCCTTCCCACTATCTTGTACTAATTGGGATATCTGGTGCTAATCCTCATATAATTATAATTACATTCCCTTCAACAAAACATTTTGTCTATTACTGGCACCATGTTCACAAACATGCTGCCATTGACACTCTTTGGTTGCATCTCCATGCATTTACTACCCATCCCTTTATATATTGCTTGGGGATGTCCCATGGCCTAAGAATCAACTCCTGTGTCCTGTAGATTAAGGCCTTATTCACAGCATACGTGCATAAAAACTGATGGAAAAAGTGTGCAGATTTCACTTGCCCTGTTCACACCATTATGTTGTCAAGTCTGTTTTTTTCCACGTAGGAAACTGCATACTTGTTGCAGATTCCTAAATAGAAAAAAATCTGAGCGTGATACTAGTATGCGGTGTGAACAGGGCACAAGGAGAACAACTGTTTTCTTCGTGCCCTTGAAGAAAGCATGAAGAAAAACTCAGGTCTCTGCACACAGTGTAACTGTAAATTCCATATCTTGAAGTACAGTACAGGACATGGGTCTCTCCCCTTTTCCGCCATGATTTTTATACTGTTTGATAAAAAAATTGGAGCCTCGTGGAGTGGGCAGGGTTATAAGGATACACTGGGAGGCAGTTTCCAGCAAAGATTTTATCAGTGTCCAATCATCTGAAGGTAGTGGTATATAGCCCATGGTCTAAGAATCAACTTCTGTCTCATTTACTAAATCAAAAAGTTCTAAAGAGGTTTGAACAGCAGATGTCAAGGAGAGAGTATGTTTTTTTTTTGTCTGTGCTTTACTATGATTGCTGTTGATTTTGGAAGTTAAAACCTAACTTAAGTAAGGGTCTATGATATAAACAAAAACAAAATGAATGACTGCGCTGCAAGAAAGAAAAAAACCCTATCACAGACCAATGATGGGATGTGGTGAAAAATATTTAGCAAAATAACAGTGATAAATCAGTTGATTGCGAAATAGGTGATAAATAAAATGACAATAGTATACTTATGACGAAGCATACACCAATGAAGGGATATAACTCGTTGAACCACAAGTCAGGCAAAAGCCCAACATAAATAAAAAATAGCAACAACAAAAATAATTAACATAAAGTCCATAAACGATAGCCAAATTGAATAGTTAGCATAAAGTCCATAGGAAAGTAACCAAATTCAGTGTTGACATCACTCAATTACACCACAAGGAAAAGAAGTGGCCCAATAGAAAAAGATCTCCACCACCGAGAGCAGCTGCCTCTTACCGAATCCAGAGATCTCCTATTACAGAGATCACAAGGGCTTTAGGCTTATCTCCCAGCCACGGGTCTCTGGAGGAGGTTGGAGGATTTTCAGGAGTATGGGATAGCGATTCCCTCAGAGGGCATAGATGGATATCATGTGGGGATAAATAAAAATAGACTCCATAGTGTATCTCTTAACACAAGAATTTAATTAAAAAAGAAAATGCACTTACAAAAAGTCGTTTTAAAAGTAGCGTGTAAAATAGCCGGCCGGCTTGTATTGCTGCCATAGGGTCTATGATATGACTGCTAATTCCCAGGTGCATCAGTACCTACAAAGCATGTTCCCTGCCAGTATTCTGCAGAGAAGGACACTTTCTCTGTGTAAAAGCAGTGGTCTCTAAACAGAAGTCTGACACACTCAATGCAAGTTATGCCGCAAACACACGTTCGGACTTTGTCCGCCGGACCTAGTCCGGCGGGACTTCCCCACATACGCCCGGACTTCCGAGCGTGTGACTTGCCCACACACGCCCGGACTTCTCCGGCGGACAATCCGCTGGAAAAAGTCAGCGGGAATGAACGGACTTTCCAATTAGCGGCAAGTCCGTTCATTTCAAAAGTCCGGCGGACTAGCCTACTAACGGCGGGATTGTCCGCCGGACTGCTTAGTCCAGCGGACAATTTTAAAACAAAACTTAAAACCTAGTCCGCCGGACTTTTGGCGCCAAAAAGTCCGCCGGCGCCCACACACGAGGGGATTGTCCGGTGGACTTGAGTCCAGCGGACAATCCCGCGGGATAGTCCCTTCGTGTGTACGCGGCATTAGAGAAATAGCTCTTCAATCAGCAGAAAGTAGGAAAAATAAATATGTTGCGCTAAAGTGCTATTGTGCATGGGTAGTAGGAATATCCCATGAATTAGAACTAATCACATAAATATGAATATATTATATGTATAAGAATAAAAGTCATATAAAATAAATCAAATAAATATGTAAATAAACAAACAGTTATTCAAGTTTAAACATAGTTTTGAATAAAAAATACGTGAATAAATAACCATGATAGTGAAAGGTGATCCTGTGAAGGATATAATTAAAATATGGTGAACAATAAACCATAAATATGTTAAAATATTGTGACTACCAAAACGTAAATATGTTTAAATATTAAAACGTCAGGTGGGTGGGAGGTGAAGAACAACCGAGCTATACATATATGTGTACAGCGGTATAGTCGGTGACAAGATATGCTCGTGAACAGCTGTTGACACTGTATGGTGTTCTAGGTGAGGTGATCGTGGTCCTGTCGGCGTCAACACTTATTGGAATGAGGCTTACCGGAGGTCACAGACTTGAAGAGGCATATGCCTCGCAAGTCGTGATAAGTTTTATGTGGAGGGTTACCAGGTCCCTATTCCACGGATAGGCTCCAAGGTTGATATGCGCGAATAAATGGCCAGCAGGTAGAATGTGGTCATCAAAAACTCCAATGGTTCACACGTAATTCATATGTGTTGGGTCATATTGAGAGAGACTCACATAGTGTAATACCGTAAGATATATTTTAATGTTGTAAAGAAACAGATTAAAAACACTCACATTTTGGTAGATAAAAATAGGCTCGTAGTATGTAGTAGAATGGCGTAGTGCTGTTGCTGTAGTCCACCCGACGCGTTTCGTCCTCTAGGACTTTGTCTGGGGTGTGGACTACAAGCACCAGCAGCACACTTTAAAGAAATGATGACCCCAATCTGAAATTGCGGTGGATTGAACCGGAAGTAGACCTCACTTCCGGTCCAGCGGTAGTATGAAAATGAAACTGTGACCAATTATTCCCGAAAATGCTCTATAAATGTTGGTTATGCATTCCGGATTTTATATTGCTGATTATTACTTATTTTGTGCAAAGGAAGAGACTACAGCGCTCCAGCGTCTGTGTTTATCACAGACTGGTGGAACGCACGCCGTTCGTGACTTCCTAACATCACTTCCGCCCTATCCATGGCTAAGCCTGTCGATACCAAGCCTCGCCATGGATTAGGGGGCAGACGGCCATGCAAGTCAGCAGCGCGCCGCGACGTCACAGCCAATCAGATCGGCGCTGGCTTGAAACCAAGCCTCGCTCTGGATCTAATGGCGGACATCCACGGCGCAACTGCGCCTGCGCCGTTCCCGACAGGATGAGGTGAGGATCATACACTGCTGACACAGTGGTGATCCCGGAAGCCATCATTGCAACTTGGGGACATAGCCCATGTTAAGGGCTGTAAGCAGATGGTTTACATAGCATATAATAAATAAAATTTCAATGCTGATTTTATATATTTGAAAAAGAAAGCCAAAGTGGAGTCATACTTCTCTTGCAAATAGTATATATATCATCTTAACAATCAAAAAATTTAAAAAAATATAATATATAAAAAATGGGTAATTATTTAAAAAATATATATATGTATATGGGAAAGATCATTGAATTTACGTCAATAATGCAAAAAATTTGTATATATATATCTATGTGTATAAAGACACATAAAAATATAAAAACACACACACATTATATATATATATATATATATATATATATATATATATTGTGATATTGGGGGTTCTTTAGCGTCTGTGTAGAGCATACCAGTGAGCAGAGTCCACGCCAGTCATGCGTTTAAGGGCTTGTTGGCCCACTTTTATTAAAAGAAAGGAGGAAAAGAAAACAAAGTTCCATAAATGAAAACAAAAGATGGTTTCCCTCGCAGGGGGTTTGAACTGCCAGCAACAAACAAAAGGATATTCAGCCTCCTGGCTTAAACATGCAGCATTGCAAAATACCGAGCCACCTGGCTCTCTTCAGCAGCGGATGCACCACTGCTCAGGCTCCCACATGGAGCTCTCCTGACTTCTGTCAGCAACCTCAGACTTAGGTCTCTGGCTAGTTCCGTGCACACCTGCACTCTCTGGGTCCTCCCTTGCAAGCCTGGACTCCTCGGGAGGGTGGAGCCCAGAATCATGGTCAGGTGTCTACAAATAGCCCAGCACACACCTGACCAGTCAGTGTGCTGGGGGATCCCAAAACCCGGATCCAGGATTGGGGATTTCATCCCACCCGGATCTCTAAGAAATCCCCGGGCTCCAGGTCCCAAAGTGGATTTTAACAAACATGGAGGAAACTGAAAAGCCAGTTTCCTCCCAAATAAACAAACACCCTGGAGCCCCTCAACCCGCCTGGTTGAGAACCCTGCATCATTTTGCTGGTGGGGTACCACACCACCACAATATATATACATATATATATATATATTATGAGATAAAATTCCAAATGAATTCGTAAAAATTAATTTGTATTTTCATAAAAATGAAGATAATTATAATATGAAAATTATAAAAATAAATATAAAAGCAACAGCAATTATAGATAAAAAGACTGTATGTTGAGAAAAAGCGGATATTAATGATGATAGTATTAAAACCAAAATTAAAATTAAAAAGATCAGGCTTTATTGATAAAAGCATTAATATCCCACTCCACGTTCATGCCCAATGGGGAGTGGGATTGTAACTGGTAGATCCAGAAAGTTTCAAGTTTGGATACCCCTCTGGTTTTTGCTCCGCCCCCTGGTGCAATAAATTTGTCAATGATTAAGAATTGGGTACCTCGGGGGTCTCGATTATGACATTGTCGATAATGTCTTGGAACTGTATGTTTTATATTTCCACTTTTAATTTTAGTAATATGTTCTGTTACGCGTGTGGTAAAAGAACGTATGGTACGTCCAACATACTGTTTGGAGCAAGGGCATGTAATTAGATAGACAACATGAGTTGTAGAGCACGTGCAGAAATTTTTGATTGGGAACCTTTGTTTGGTGATGGTAAATCAAAAATTTCTGCAAGTGCTCTACAAACCATGTTGTCTATCTAATTACATGCCCTTGCTCCAAACAGTATGTTGGACGTACCATACGTTCTTTTACCACATGCGTAACAGAACATATTACTAGAATTAAAAGTGGAAGTATAAAACACACAGTTCCAAGACACTATCGACAATGTCATAATCGAGACCCCCGAGGTACCCAATTCTTAATTATTGACAAATTTATTGCACCATGGAGGGGTGGAGCAAAAACCAGAGGGGTATCCAAACTTGAAACTTTCTGGATCTACCAGTTACAATCCCACTCCCCATTGGGCATGAACGTGGAGTGGGATATTAATACTTTTATCAATAAAGCCTGATCTTTTTAATTTTAATTTTGGTTTTAATACTATCATCATTAATATCCGCTTTTTCTCAACATACGGTCTTTTTATCTATAATTGCTGTTGCCTTTATATTTATTTTTATAATTTTCATATTATAATTATCTTCATTTTTATGAGAATACAAATTTCTTTTTACAAATTCATTTGGAATTTTATCTCATATTATATATATATATACGTTTTTACATTTTTATGTGTCTTTATACACATAGATATATATACACATTTTTAGCATTATTGACGTAAATTCAATGATCTTTCCCATATACATATATATATTTTTTAGATAATTAACCATTTTTTATATATTATATTTTCTATATATTATATTTTTTTAAATTTTTTGATTGTTAACCACCTGATTACTTTGCACTTAAACCCCCCTCGTGACCAGACCAATTTTCAGATTTCGGCGCTGACGCACTTGGAATGACAATTGCGCGGTCATACAACACTGTACGCAAATTAAATTTTTACCATTTTTTCCCCACAAATAGAGCTTTCTTTTGGTGGTATTTAATCACAGCTGGGGTTTTTATTTTTTGCTAAACAAATAAAAAAAGATGGAAAATTTAAATAAAAAATAAAATCATGTTTAATAGTTTGTTATAAAATTTAGCAAACAGGTAATTTTTCTGCTTCATTGATATGCGCTGATGAGGCGGCACTGGTGGGCACTGATAGGCGGCACTGGTGGGCACTGATAGGCGGCACTGGTGGGCACTGATAGGCTGCACTGGTGGGGACAGATAAGTCGGTACTGATGGGCACAGAAAAGATAGCACTGATGGGCACGGATGGGTGGCATGGATGGGCACTGATGGATGGCACTGATGGATGGCACTGATAGGTGGCACTGATAGGTGGCACTGATGGGCACTGATAGGTGGCACTGGGCACTGATAGGGGACACTGATGAGCACTGGTAGGGGACACTGATGAGCACTGGTAGGTGACACTGATGTGCAGCACTGGCACTGGGTGCACTGACATATGGCACTGTGGGCACTGACAGATGGCACTGACAGATGGCACTGGGGGCACTTTTATTTGCAAATGTGGGCACCCTGGGCATATTGCAGTGAGAGGGACTGATGTCCCTCTCACTGCCGCCGGTGATCGGCTTTTTTTCTCTCCTCGCGCTTTCAGCGCGAGCAGGAAAAAAAGACGATTACCGGCTCGGTTAATATCACATGATCAGCCGTCATTGGCTGACAGCTGATCACGTGGTAAGGGGTCGGGATCGACCCCTTACTCGGATCTGTGATCCAGCGAGTCTCACAGACTCGCGGATCACAGAGCGCGCCGCTCGCGCCCTTCAGGGGGCGCGCAGGCAGCTCGTTGCCGGGACGACGTCAATAGACGTCGTCCCGGCACATCAGATCCCCGCTGTAGCCGTCATTTGGCTATAGCGCGGGTCTATAGTGGTTAAGATGATATATATACTATTCGCAAGAGAAGTATGACTCCACTCTGGCTTTCTTTTTCAAATATATAAAATCAGCATTGAAATTTTATTTATTATATGCTATGTAAACCATCTGCTTACTGCCCTTAACATGGGCTATGTCCCCAAGTTGCAATGATGGCTTCCGGGATCACCACTGTGTCAGCAGTGTATGATCCCCACCTCATCCGGTCGGGAACGGCACAGGTGCAGTTGCGCCGTGGATGTCCGCCATTCGATCCAGAGCGAGGCTTGGTTTCAAGCCAGCGCCGGACTGATTGGCTGTGACATCGCGGTGCGCTGCTGACATGCGCGGCCGTCTGCCCCCTAATCCATGGCGAGGCTTGGTATCAACAGGCTTAGCCATGGATAGGGCGGAAGTGACGTCAGGACGTTACGAACGGCGTGCGTTCCACCGGTCTGTGGTAAATACAGACGCTGGAACGCTGTAGTCTCTTCCTTTGCACAAAATAACTAATAATCAGCAATATAAAATCCGGAATGCATAACTAACATTTATAGAGCATTTTCGGGAATAATTGGTCACAGTTTCATTTTCATACTACCGCCGGACCGGAAGTGAGGTCTACTTCTGGTTCAATCCATCGCAATTTCAGATTGGGGGGTCACCATTTCTTTAAAGTGTGCTGCTGGTGCTTGTAGTCCACACCCCAGACGAAGTCCTAGAGGACGAAAAGCGTCGGGTGGACTACAGCAACAGCACTACGCCATTCTACTACATACTACGAACCTATTTTTATCTACCAAAATGTGAGTGTTTTTAATCTGTTTCTTTACAACATTAAAATATATCTTACGGTATTACATTATGTGAGTCTCTCTCAATATGACCCAACACATATGAATTACGTGTGAACCATTGGAGTTTTGGACGACCACATTCTACCTTCTGGCCATTTATTCGTGCATATCAACCTTGGAGCCTATCCGTGGAATAGGGACCTGGTAACCCTCCACATAAAGCTTATCACGACTTGTGAGGCATACGCCTCTTCAAGTTCGTAACCTCCGGTAAGCCTCATTCCAATAAGTGTTGACGCCGACAGGACCACGATCACCTCACCTAGAACACCATACAGTGTCAACAGCTGTTCACGAGCATATCTTGTCACCTACATGGACTATACCGCTGTACACATATGTATAGCTCGGTTGTTCTTCACCTACCACCCACTTGTCGTTTTAATATTTAAACATATTTACGTTTTGGTATTCACAATATTTTAACATATTTATGGTTTATTGTTCACCATATTTGAATTATATCCTTTCACAGGATCACCTTTCACTATCATGGTTATTTATTCACATATTTTTTATTTAAAACTATGTTTACACTTGAATAACTGTTTGTTTATTTACATATTTATTTGATTTATTTTATATGACTTTTATTCTTATACATATAATATATATATATATATATATATATATATTTATGTGATTAGTTCTAATTCATGGGATATTCCTACTACCCATGCACAATAGCACTTTAGCGCAACATATATATTTTTCCAATTTGCATTTACCGTTAGTCTACCAGCAATGTCTCCAGCTTTTGTATAATTTCTATTACTCAGCGCAATATTATCCTACTTTTTAATCAGCAGAAAGTAACCTGTAAACTTTTCACATCTTTTGTTTTGATGCACCTGTAATGTATTTAGATGATTTAAACTGACAGCTCAATTGGTTTTTAAAAATTAGTAAAAAGTGCTCAAGCGCTAGTTTGCTTAAATTCTCATCAAAAGCAAATAATCTAAAAGCTGCAGCCAATGGGTGATCTCTCACTAAAACAGTCAAATGAAAAGGAAAATTGGTGCGCTAATAAATATATAATAAAATCACAGTGGGAAAAAGTGATAAATAAATGTGCAGATCTGATAAATATTGCTCCTCGGAAGAAGAAAGAACAACAAGAAGCAGAAGTAGAAGCAGAAGGCAACAGAAGCCCGGGGCCACCGCTAGTAAAAGAGCTGGAAGAAGAAAGCGGAGGCCCGGCAAGAAGAACAGAAGCGCGGGACAAGACCCCCGAAGTCGGAACAAGACCCCCAGACGACGACTGCAGCGACGAAGGAGAAAGCCGGGCTCCTCCGCTAGTAAAAGAGCTAGCAGAAGATATCGGAGGAGTCCGGCGAGAAGACCCCCCAAGACGGAAGAAGACCCCCCGGAGCTGTGCAATAAAGTATTTAAAAAAATTGTGTTGTTTTTTATTTACACTTTTTTCCCTTAGGTGAATGGGTAGGGGTACATCGTACCTCATACTCATTCACATAGGGTGGGGGGGCAGGATCTGGGGGCCCCCTTATTAAAGGGGGGTCCCAGATTCCGATAAGCCCCTCGCCCGCAAACCCCGACAACCAACGGCCAGGGTTGTCAGGAAGAGGCCCTTGTCCTCATCAACATGGGGACAAGGTTCTTTGGGGTGGGGGGGCCGCAGGGCCCCCCTTTCCCCAAGGCACCCCCCATGTTGAGGGCACGCGGCCTGGTAAGGCTCAGGAGGGGGGGCGCTCGCTCGTCCCCACCCCCTTTCCTGACCGGCCGGGCTCGGATAAGGGTCTGATAAGGCTGGGCCGTTTTTTCGGCGTAGGGATTCCCCTTTAAATCCATACCAGGTGACGGGGCTAACGAGGTGTCAATGTCGCCGATCGAGGCGGCGGCATTTACTTCCTTCGCTAGTCCCGTCTACCTGGAGTCATGTTCAAAATGAACGGACTTTACGACGTGTGTCGGCAAGTCCGTTCATTTCAAAAGTCCCTGCGGACTAGCACACAGACGGCGGGGTTGCCAGCCGGACTCCCGAGTCCGGCGGACAATTTTAAGTCAAAACTTCAAACTAAGTCCACCGGACTTTTGGGAACAAAAAGTCAGCCGGAGCCCCACACACGGTCGGATTGTCCGGCAGACAATTCCGCCCGAAAGTCCGATCGTGTGTACGCGCATATGAGTTATGCCCGTACACACGGTTGGAATTTCCGACGGAAAATGTCCTATCGGACCATGTTGTCGGAAAATCCGACCGTGTGTGGGCTCCATCGGACATTTTCTGTCGGAAAAGAGATCCTGCTCTCAAATTTTCCGACAACAAAGTCCGATCGGACTTTTTCCAATCGTGTAGAGAATTCCGACGGACAAAGTACCACGCATGCTCAGAACACATAACAAAAACCAAAGCTATTGGCTACTAGCCTCTACGTAGTTCCGTCATACGCAACGAATGTCACCACGTTCAGAATGATCGGATTTTCCGACAACTTTGTCCGACCGTGTGTATGCAACACCAGTGTCGGACAAAATCAGTTGGAAAAAATCCGACGGATTTTGTGGTCGGAATTTCCGAGTGTGTGTACGGGCCATTAGTGTTGCCGAATTCCTTAAGAATTCACCCTGTTTCATGTTGTATGATCATGTCCTCTCATATCATACAGCAGTTTTGGACAAACACAATAAATTCTAAAGGAAAACTAACCGTAGGCATGGACCCTACTATCCTTCTAGGCATTTGTGATACTGTTACGTCTAACACCAATAAACAGTTGTTCATATTTTATGCCATGTTTTATGCCAGAAAGGCTATCCTAACTAAATGGAAGCAGCCTGAGCCCCCTACGGTCTCACGATGGAGATCGATGATTGGTTCAACTCTTCCACTTTATAAGCTTACACACAGTATCTCACAAAAGTGAGTATACCCCTCACATTTTTGTAAATATTTTATTATATCTTTTCATGTGACAACACTAAAGAAATGATACTTTGCTACAGTGTAAAGTAATGAGTGTATAGCTTGCATAACAGTGTAAATTTTCTGTCCCCTCAAAATAACTCAACACACAACCATTAATGGCTAAAACGCTGGCAACAAAATTGAGTACACCCCTAAGTGAAAATGTCCAAAGTGGGCCCAAAGTGTCAATATTTTGTGTGGCCACCATTATTTCCCAGCACTGCCTTAACCCTCTCTTGCGCATGGAGCTCACCAGAGCTTCACAGGTTTCCACTGGAGTCCTCTTCCATCCTTCATGATGACATCAAAGAGCTGGTTGATGTTAGAGACCTTGCGCTCCTCCAACTTCCATTTGAAGATGCCCCACAGATGCTCAGTAGGGTTTAGGTCTGGAGACATGCTTGGCCAGTCCATCTGACACCATCTGAACCAAATACGTTTATCTTGGTCTCATCAGACCACAGGACATGGTTTCAGTTATCCATGTCCTTAGTCTGCTTGTATTCAGCAAACTGTTTGCGGGCTTTCTTGTGCATCATCCTTAGAAGAGGCTTCTATCTGGGATGACAGCCATGTAGACCAATTAGATGCAGTGTGCAGCGTTGGGTCTGAGCACTGACAGGCTGACCCCTCACCCCTTCAACCTCTGCAGCAATGCTGGCAGCACTCATATATCTATTTCCCAAATACAACCTCTGGATATGATGCTGAGCATCAACTGCTTTGGTCGACCATGGCAAGGCCTGTTCTGAGTGGAAACTGTCCCGTTAAACCGCTGTATGGACTTGGCCACCGTGCTGCAGCTCAGTTTCAGGGTCTTGGCAATCTTTTTATAGCCTTGGCCATCTTTATGTAGCGCATCAATTCTTTTTTTTTTTTTAGATCCTCAGAAAGTTCTTTGCCATGTTGAATGTCCAGTGACCAGTATGAGAGAGTGAGAGCGATAACACCAGATTTAACACACCTGTTCCCCATTCACACCTGAGACCTTGTAACACTAACGAGTCACATGACACTGGGGAGGGAAAATTGCTAATTGGGCCCAATTAGAACATTTTCACTTAGGGGTGTACTCACTTTTGTTGCCAGCAGTTTAGACATTAATGGCGGTGTGTTAAGTTATTTTAAGGGGACAGCAAATTTACACTGTTTTAAAAGCTATACACTCACTACTCTACATTGTAGCAAAGTGTAATTTCTTCAGTGTTGTCACATGAAAAGATGTATCCGGTCTATTGCAATAAACTGAACTATGTGCCTAATGTTCAATTTTTTTTTTTGTTGTTGTTTTTTATTTTCTTCTTGCTTATTTCTCTTTTGGAGAAAAAAAAAATGTTTCCGTAAAAAAAAATAAAAAAAAATTACCCTGTTTTCCATGTGTCGTTGCTGAAACCTACAGTTCCAGATCAATTTCCTGAACTGAACAGTGGTCCTCCTGAGTCAGTAATGATGGATGGGGAGGAGAAATGCGAAGTGGAGGCAATTGTGGATTGCAGGCATGGACGGAATCAAATCCAGTATTTGATCAATTGGAAAGGGTATGGGCCTGAAGACAATTCTTGGGAGCCTGAGAGCAATATTCATGCTGAAAGACTCATTCAAGCCAGTGCTTAGGTTCAGTGCTGCTTTGTCTTTAAGCCTCCTGTGTATCCTGTTATCCTGTATCCTGATTCCAGTTACTGACCCAGCTTGTCTGACCACTCTCTGAACTCCATCTGCACTGACCCCGGCTTGTCCTTGACCTCTGCTTCTGTCTGCTCCGCTGGTTTCAATTGCATCGATTGGTTCCTTACCGGGCTTGTACCCAGACCTCGCTATTGCTTGCTCCTCTGTACCTGTTCTGTCCTGCCAGTGTATGACCCGGCTTGCCTGACTCAGACTGCTGTTCTTCCGTCTACCAGTGCATGCCTCACCTGCCCACTGCTACCAGTACCAATCTGCTATCTTCCAGCTGCCTGTCAGCTTGGAGCCATCTGATGACTTCTCCTGCCCTGCTGCTAGCAAGACTTACAGGCACACGTGTCACTCTGCACTCCTGTGGCTCCGGTATACACTATCAGAGGCCCAAGTCAGAGGGGTCTTTTCCACATTTTGTCATGTTACAACCAAAAATGTAAATGTATTTTATTGGGATTTTATGTGATAGACCAACACAAAGTGGCACATTATTGTCAAGTGGAAGGATGTGTGCGTATATATATATATATTATATATATATAGTATATATATATATATATATATATATATATATATATATATATATATATATATATATATATATATATATATATAGTGGCCGTCTTGTTTTATTGTTATATACAGTGGTGTGAAAAAGTGTTTGCCCCCTTCCTCATTTCCTGTTCCTTTGCATGTTTGTCACACTTAAGTGTTTCGGAACATCAAACCAATTTAAACAATAGTCAAGGACAACACAAGTAAACACAAAATGCAAAATGCAATTTGTAAATGAAGGTGTTTATTATTAAAGGTGAAAAAAAATCCAAACCATCATGGCCCTGTGTGAAAAAGTGATTGCCCCCCTTGTTAAAACATACTATAACTGTGGTTGTCCACACCTGAGTTCAATTTCTCTGGCCACACCAAGGCCTGATTATTGCCACACCTGTTCACAATCAAGGCATCACTTAAATAGGAGCTGCTTGACACAGTAAGGTCCACCAGAAGATCCTTAAAAGCTACACATCATGCCGAGACCCAAAGAAATTCAGGAACAATTGAGAAAGAAAGTAATTGAGATCTATCAGTCTGGAAAGGGTTAGAAAGCCATTTCCAAAGCTTTGGGAATCCAGCGAACCACAGTGAGAGCCATTATCCACAAATGGCGAAGACATGGAACAGTGGTGAACCTTCCCAGGAGTGGCCCGCCGCCCAAAATTACCCCAAGAGCGCAGCGACGACTCATCCAAGAGGTCACAAAAGACCCCACAACAACGTCCAAGGAACTGCAGGCCTCACTTGCCTCAGTTAAGGTCAGCGTTCATGCCTCCACCATCAGGAAAAGACTGGGCAAAAATGGCCTGCATGGCAGAGTTCCAAGGAGAAAACCACTGCTGAGCAAAAAGAACATCAAAGCTCGTCTCAATTTCTCCACATTACATCTTGATGATCCCCAAGACTTTTGGGACAACATTCTGTGGACCGATGAGACAAAAGTGGAACTCATTGGAAGGTTTGTGTGTCCAAGTATATCTGGCGTAGAAGGAACACTGCATTTCAGAAAAAGAACATTATACCAACAGTAAAATATGGTGGTGGTAGTGTGATGGTCTGGGGCTGTTTTGCCGCTTCAGGACCTGGAAGACTTGCCGTGATAAAAGGAACTATGAATTCTGCTGTCTACCAAGAGATCCTGAAGGAGAATGTCCGACCATCTGTTCGTGTACTCAAGCTGAAACGAACTTGGGTTCTGCAGCAGGACAATGATCCTAAACACACCAGCAAGTCCACCACCGAATGGCTGAAGAAAAACAAAATGAAGACTTTGGAGTGGCCTAGCCAAAGTCCTGACCTGAATCCTATTGAGATGTTGTGGTATGACCTTAAAAAGGCCGTTCATGCTCGAAAACCCTCTAATGTAACTGAATTAGGACAATTCTGCAAAGATGAGTGGGCCAAAATTCCTCCAGGACGCTGTAAAAGCCTCATTGCACGTTATCGCAAACGCTTGGTTGCAGTTGTTGCTGCTAAGGGTGGCCCAACCAGTTATTAGGTTTAGGGGGCAATCACTTTTTCACACAGGGCCATGATGGTTTGGATTTTTTTTCACCTTTAATAATAAACACCTTCATTTACAAATTGCATTTTGTGTTTACTTGTGTTGTCCTTGACTATTGTTTAAATTGGTTTGATGTTCCGAAACACTTAAGTGTGACAAACATGGAAAGGAACAGGAAATGAGGAAGGGGGCAAACACTTTTTCACACCACTGTATGTGTCATTTATTCCTTTTATGTATATTTTTGCACTAAGGATTTGTGTGTGAGTGCTACAGGAACTGTTTATAGCCAATATATAGTAGTCCACAAGGGCAAATGAACCCATAAGCAACATTATCACTGGAACAATTAATAAATTGCCTAATTGGGTAAATCTGTCTGTTACTATAAGGAAAGATTTCTTGACCATGTTTAATAAACTGATATTTTAACCACTTCCCGCCCAAAGACGTCATATGATGTTTTTGACTTTCAATGGGAATATCTGAATGATGCCTGCATATCATTAAGATATCTTTGTTTTCAGCCAGCGATTCTGTGCACTATAAGAATTATCATATCGGCAGTTCCGCCTCTTGATCATTCTTACAGGCGGCGGGAGGGGACATCCCCCCTGCCGCCGCCATCCGGTGCTTCACCGGGCTCTCCCATGCCATCGGGGACACGGAGAAAGAATCGGCCACTGCCGGATGACGACCATAGAGATTTCTCTATGACTGTCGGAGGCCCGGGCGCAGTGTTATGACGTCACGTCCGGGCTGCAAATGTAAACAAAGCGGCAATCGCAGCTGGTAAGCATGAGATTGTGGATTTTTTTTCCCGATCTAATGCTTTCCAGCCTGGAGGAGGGATGTGGGGTCTTATTGTGGTCGTCTTGGAGGTGTGTTTGGGGTCGTTATCATTTGGAATACTGCCCTTCAGCTAAGTCTCTGAAGGGCGGGGATCATGTTCGGTGTCAGTATGTCACAGTACATTTTGGCATTCATGGTTCCCTCAATGAACTGTAGCTCCCCAGTGCCGGCAGAACTCATGCAGCCCCAGACCATGACACTCCCACCACCATGCTTAACTGTAGGCAAGACACACTTGTCTTTGTACTCCTCACCTGGTTGCCTCCACCCACGCTTAAAACCATCTGAACCAAATAAGTTTATCTTGGTCTCTTCAGACCACAGGACATGGTTCCAGTTATCCATGTCCTTAGTCTGCTTGTATTTAGCAAACTGTTTGCGGCTTTCTTGTGCATCATCCTTAGAAGAGGCTTCCTTCTGGGACGACAGCCATGTAGACCAATTAGATGCAGTGTTCAGCATATGGTCTGAGCACTGACAGGCTGACCCTCCACCCCTACAACCTCTGCAGCAATGCTGGCAGCACTCATACGTCTATTTCCCAAAGACAACCTCTGGATATAAGGCTGAGCACATGCACTCAATTTCTTTGGTCGACCATGGCGAGGCCTGTTCTAAGTGGAACATGTCCTGTTAAACCGCTGTATGGTCTTGGCCACCGTGCTGCAGCTCAGTTTCACGGTCTTGGAAATCTTCTTATAGCCTATGCCATTTTAATGTAGAGGAACAATTATTTTTTTTAGCTCCTCAGAGTTTTTTCCCATGAGTTGAAATGTTGAACTTCCAGTGACCAGTATGTTAGAGTGAGAGCGATAACACCAAATTTAACACACCTGCTCCCCATTCACACCTGAGATCTTGTAGCACTAACGAGTCACATGACACCGGGGAGGGAAAATGGCTAATTGGGCCAATTTGGACATTTTCACTTAGGGGTGTACTCACCTTTGTTGCCAGCTGTTTAGACATTAATGGCTGTGTGTTGAGTTATTTTGAGGGGACAGCAAATTTTCACTGTTATACAAGCTGTACACTCACTACTTTACATTGTAGCAAAGTGTCAGTTCTTCAATGTTGTCACATAAAAATATATAATAAAATCTTAACAAAAATGGGAGGGGTGTACTCACTTTTGTGAGATACTGTATGTGTTATGGTAATTATGATTAAACACGGTCTAGATAGTAGAGTTAGCCTCCCCAGGTAGTGTGAGAGAGTCACATAGTTACATAATAGGTGAGGTTAAAAAAAGACACAAGTCCAACCTATGTGTGTGATTATATGTCAGTATTACATTGTATATCCCTGTATGTTGCGGTCATTCAGGTGCTTATCTAATAGTTTTTTGAAACTATCGATGCCCCCCACTGAAACCACCACCTGTGGAAGGGAATTCCACATCCTAACCGCTCTTACAGTAAAGAACCCTCTACATAGTTTAAGGTAAAACCTCTTTTCTTCTAATTTTAATGAGTGGCCACATGTCTTATTAAATTTCCTTCTGCAAAAAAGTTTTATCCCTATTGTGGGGTCACCAGTATGGTATTTGTAAATTGAAATCATATCCACTCTCAAGCGTCTCTTCTCCAGAGAATAAGTTCAGTGCTTACAACCTTTCTTCATAACTAATATCCTCCAGACCCTTTATTAGCTTTGTTGCCCTTCTTTGTACTCGCTCCATTTCCAGTACATCCTTCCTGAGGACTGGTGCCCAGAACTGGACAGTATACTCCAAGTGAGGCCGGATCAAAGTCTTGTATAGCGGGAGAATTATCGCTTTATCCCTGGAGTTAATTCCTTTTTTAATGCATGCCAATATTCTGTTTGCCTTGTTAGAAGCAGCTTGGCATTGCATGCCATTGCTGAGCCTATCATCTACTAGGACCCCCAGGTCCTTTTCCATTCTAGATTTCCCCAGAGGTTCTCCCCCCAGTGTATAGATTGCATTAATATTTTTGCCACCCAAATGCATTATTTTACATTTTTCTACATTGAACCTCATTTGCCATGTAGTTGCCCACCCCATTAATTTGTTCAGATCTTCTTGCAAGGTTTCCACATCCTGCAGAGAAGTTATTGCCCTGCTTAGCTTAGTGTCGTCCGCAAATACAGAGATTGAACTGTTTACCCCATCCTCCAGGTCATTTATGAAAAATTAAACTGGATTTCACAGAGTCCTAGTAACAAAAAGGCACAGGCTGCCTTGAAAGAGGCCACCAGCAGAACCTGAGATAATTTCTCATGGAAGGGCAAGCGACCAGTTCCAATGGCAGCATGTTCCTAAACATGGGACCAGACATAGACAGAAATGTTGTGATGAAGGCAGAATGTGAAAAAGAACAATGTTCGGATTAGACCAGATGGTACAAAGTCAAGGGAGGAGTTTGGAGAAGGATCAACTGAAAGGGAGAAGTGTGAGCTTGAACATTTTGGAAAATGATTCAAACAATTAGGCTCAGGAGACAAATTTTTAGGGTGTAATATAGGTTCTAATAAAATAATAGGGTGTGGTGATTTTGTCAGCAATGCAAGGACTACATTGATGTGTGAATAAATTGAGAGCATACCCCATCACAATGCATTTGCTATTAATGTTAGAAAAAAAACTTTCATATTAGAGGCATGTGGGTTAATTATTACTAAAACTTGAGAGTGCAAAATCTGGTGCAGCTCT
>CM053036.1:174055926-174076580 GCA_028564925.1 Lithobates sylvaticus
CTGCAGCTCTGGGGTGATATTTTACTATTAGAAATGAACAGACAGCACGACGATCAGGCCATCTGTGAGGGGCGTGACCGGACGTGAATGCTGTGAGAGCGGTGTGAGATGTGGGCTGAGTGAGGACAGGTGCGCGTTCTCCCCCCCTCCGCCCTGTTAATGCGCTCGTTATGCATGCTGGTAACCTGAGGGGATACACTGTCCATGAGATACCTTGTTGAAGAAGCGACTTGCCTGGTTGGAGCTGGGAGCGCGGCAGCGGACCTTGCCGGAGCTGTGGAGAGATGGTGGAGAGCCGGTGTGCAGCCTGGGGGATCGGGCAGTGCCTAGCAGGGCCCCGTACACCTCCGGAGATCACCGAAAGCAGCCTGACGTCACACACAGAGCGCCGGGCACCCCACAGTGGAGAATCGGAGGACGAGGGGTAGGAACAGCTGACGGCGGCGAGCGGACTATAGTGTTACAAACTGCTGTGCTAGGACATACACCAGATACCAGTCCGCAGCCCGTGGGAACTGTGATGCAAGGCTACATGCCTGTTTAAAGGCACCCGGTTCAGGAAGAAAAAATTAATACCCCACGAAGTACAAACTCATCCACAGGCTGAACAGGCAGTGAAGCACTGGACTGCTGCCCATTAGGTTTAACTGAACACGGAGGGCACGTGAGTAAATGTATATGAAAGTGCTTCATGCACCTAAGCCTGGCAGCAATTGCAGTTTAATAAGAAGGGTTGATTTGTTATGAAGACAGCTAATTAAGAAAGTGTTTTTCTTTTTCATCACCAGTAGTTAATATACATGGAACTACTTTAAGTACTGTTGAAATATTAACCCAGAGACTGCATTCAGTAGACACAGATAAAAGTTACCTACAGCAACTCTGTTTTCCTTTTTCTCTGTTTTTTTTTTTTTTCCTCTCCTTTTTTCCACTTGGTATCTAAGCAAGGAAACCAGCAATAAATGGATAGACTAGGTTTTAAAGTCTTAATAAGCTGACGGATATCCGATGATAAATTGCGGTTAAGTGGAAGACCAGAATCTCGCTACCCCTTATCGCTCCCCCCCATCTTGTCTGGCCATAAAAAAAACGGATAGCTCAACTATCCCTGTTAATAACCCTGCTAGCAATCCTGTTATATTCTTTTTGGGCCCCCCCTCTTTTTTGTTAATTAGGGAATAGAGTCATGCAACATTTACGATCGGCTAAAGAGAAAAATCCGCAGCAAATGGCTGCGGTCACAGCAGCAGCAAAATTGGAGCAATACGCACACACCCCGGCTCAGACACCATCAAAAAAGAGTTCACAGACTAAAGCACAGCAAGGGGGTTTAACAGACAGAAAAAGCCAAGGCCAGGGCCAGGGCCATGCAAGTAATGTAACGTTACCAGTAGTAACGGCTAAACAGCTGGGTAACAAAGAGAATGGAGGCAATATAAATGACACAGGAACAACAGAGCCCCGCCAACCTCAGAGAGAGAACCTACACTGAAAAATGTGTTTCTGGCCGTTAATGCATGTAACTGCTCAGTCAAGGAGCTGTGTGACCAAATGAAAGGAGTGAAGGAGGACCTGGTACTGGTCAGATTAGAGCTGGAAAAAACAGCTCAGAGAACAACAGCCCTAGAGGAGCGAATAAGCCAGGTAGAAGACGAGATATCTCCCTTAATAGATGAAGCATGAAAGAACAAATAACCAGACACGCAACAAAATTTGAAGACTTGGAAAACAGATTACCCAGGGACAATGTGAGAGTGGTGGGCTTACCAGAAAGGAGTGAAGGCTCAGACCCTATAGAGTTCCTGGAAAAATGGCTAGTTGATCTTTTTGGAAGAGAATCTTTTTCAACAATGTTTTCCATCGTAAGAGCTCACAGAGTTCCCTTTAGAGCTTCTCCAGACGGGGGCTTCCCTAGACCCCTCTTGATGAAGCTTTTAAATTATAAGGACAAACACACACAGGTCAAGCAAACTTTACAAAGGCATAAGATGACATATGCCCTACTCTACCCCGCTAGGCTGCGGGTGACAGCGTGGGGGGGATCTCAGATTTTTTATTCCCCAG
The DNA here is from genome assembly GCA_028564925.1 of Lithobates sylvaticus. NCBI lineage: Eukaryota > Metazoa > Chordata > Amphibia > Anura > Ranidae > Lithobates > Lithobates sylvaticus. The sequence continues at coordinate 174,057,991 of CM053036.1, forward strand.
AAGCAGTGGAGAAGTGGCTGGAAGAAAACAAGGACAAACTCATGACAAATTAAAGGGAGAGGGGGAGGGGGGAGGGATGGGAGGGGGGGGGAAATTTTGTGAAGTTGGTTTCATGTATATGTATATGAATGTCGTTTTTTTTTCTTTGGATAAGAAGTACCTAGCTATATATCACTGGGAGAGGGAGGGAGACAAACGCGCACAAATACGGTATGGTTGGACTGGTTGAGAATGTGGGTAAGTTAGAGTGGGAAATGGTCACTTGGAAACCCCTAGGGTGACACCTGGTAAGGTGGGGGGGGGGGGGGGGGGGCGGGGGGGGGAGGTGGGTGGGACGGGGGTGAGGGAGGGGGGGGGGGGAATACGGAGTAAAACAATTATCACAAAAAGGGAGGGGGGCAAACACAGGTAAAACGCGAAGAAGTATCACCAATAAGTATAGGGAAAACACAAACATGAAGAATAGACACAGATATAAAAAAACAGTGTGTGAAGCACGTGCAACAATTTTTATTATGTATTTGGTTTATTCCTTGTTTATATTGGGTCATAAAGGTTGCAGTGGAGAAAGAGAGGCAAGGGGGATTTGCAGTGAGACACGAATAAATAGGAGATCTTTTTTCGTTTTTTTTTTTTTCTCTTCCTTTGGAAGTCTGAGTTTAGCCTGGAATAAGGGGTTATGGCAGGAGGGGCAATTTTCCTACCCCATGAACAAGACATGACATTGAACATAGGTACATGGAATGTTAGAGGAATGGGGACGCCAGCTAAGAGAACAGCAATTTTCTCAACACTAGAAGGCTATGGGGTGGGGCTGATCTGTCTCCAGGAGACCCACCTGACTAAACAAACTGCCCCGCTACTGCAAAGTAGGAAATACCAGCGTCAGTATCATTCAGTGTACTCCTCATATAGTAGAGGGGTAAGTATACTGATAAGGGCGGGGGTGAACTTCTCCTGTAGACAGATCAGCATAGACGAATACGGGAGATATATTTTTTTGCACTTTATGATCGATGGGGTCACATATGTGCTGGCGAATATTTACATCCCCCCACCATTTAAATTAGAAGTGATGCTTAGACTGAACGATTTTCTATTGGATAAAGGGGATGTACCAATTCTGGCAGTAGGAGATTTCAATGAAGTCCTGGATAGAGACCTAGATAGGTTCCCCGCACAAAGGACCCTCAAAACCATAGGGAAGTGTAAACTGAGCCAATTCATGGAGGAAGTGGGGCTAATAGATATATGGTGGGCGCGTAACCCTACAGTCCGGCAATATACATGCTACTCCGCCACTTACTCTACACTCTCGAGGATAGATTTGGTCCTCGGGAATGAGAGAGCGTCACAAATTATAGAAAACATTATATTCTGGCCCAGGGGAATATCTGATCACTCTCCAATAGTAGCGACTAGGGATGGGCCCGGTGCTCGATGCGAACCCACGTTCGCATCGAGCACCGGGCGTTCGCTCGCTCGGCGAGCCCAGAACTATTTTGGCCGCTCGCATCACGTTCGGGTGTTGCGGGCGGCCCCGCAATGCATTGCGGCCGGCGCGGCCGGCGCAGTGCATTGCTGGCTGATGATTGGCCAAGCATGCACTGTGACCCCGCATGCTTGGCCAATCACAGCCCCGGAAACTCGAAGAGCCATAATTGGCTACAGGCAGGACGCCTGTAGCCAATTACAGCTCAGGGGCTTTAGTACACGCCCCCCCCCTATAAAAGGCCGCCACGCCGTCTGCGCCGGTCACATGCTGTTCCGGCGTAGATAGAGCAGGATAGATCTGTGACACTCTGCTGGATTTAGTTAGTTAGAGAGATTTACTTAGAGAGATTGAGTTAGATAGATTCATTTACAAAGATTGATTTAGAAAGAGGGGCTTGTAGTGTGTTCGTGGCAGGCAGGCAGAGCTCCTATATTTTGTTCCCAGAAGCACCTATAGGACTTGTAGTGTGTTCGTGGCAGGCAGGCAGAGCTCCTATATTTTGTTCCCAGAAGCACCTATAGGACTTGTAGTGTGTTCGTGGCAGGCAGGCAGAGCTCCTATATTTTGTTCCCAGAAGCACCTATAGGACTTGTAGTGTGTTCGTGGCAGGCAGGCAGAGCTCCTATATTTTGTTCCCAGAAGCACCTATAGGACTTGTAGTGTGTTCCTGGCAGGCAGGCAGAGCTCCTATATTTTGTTCCCAGAAGCACCTATAGGACTTGTAGTGTGTTCGTGGCAGGCAGGCAGAGCTCCTATATTTTCTTCCCAGAAGCACCTATAGGACTTGAAGTGTGTTAGTCCCATCACACAGAGATCATATATTTTGTTCCCAGAAGCACCTATAGGACTTGAAGTGTGTTAGTCCCATCACACAGACCTATATTTTCTTCCCAGAAGCACCTATAGGGCTTGAAGTGTGTTAGTCCCATCACACAGAGATCATATATTTTGTTCCCAGAAGCACCTATAGGACTTGAAGTGTGTTAGTCCCATCACACAGAGATCATATATTTTCTTCCCAGAAGCACCTATAGGACTTGAAGTGTGTTAGTCCCATCACACAGAGATCATATATTTTGTTCCAGAAGCACCTATAGGACTTGAAGTGTGTTAGTCCCATCACACAGACCTATATTTTCTTCCCAGAAGCACCTATAGGACTTGAAGTGTGTTAGTCCCATCACACAGAGATCATATATTTTGTTCCCAGAAGCACCTATAGGACTTGAAGTGTGTTAGTCCCATCACACAGAGATCATATATTTTGTTCCCAGAAGCACCTATAGGACTTGAAGTGTGTTAGTCCCATCACACAGAGATCATATATTTTGTTCCCAGAAGCACCTATAGGACTTGAAGTGTGTTAGTCCCATCACACAGACCTACATTTTCTTCCCAGAAGCACCCATAGGACTTGAAGTGTGTTAGTCCCATCACACAGAGATCCTATATTTTGTTCCCAGAAGCACCTATAGGACTTGAAGTGTGTTAGTCCCATCACACAGACCTATATTTTTCTTCCCAGAAGCACCTATAGGACTTGAAGTGTGTTAGTCCCATCACACAGAGATCATATATTTTTGTTCCCAGAAGCACCTATAGGACTTGAAGTGTGTTAGTCCCATCACACAGAGATCATATATTTTGTTCCCAGAAGCACCCATAGGACTTGAAGTGTGTTAGTTCCATCACACAGAGATCATATATTTTGTTCCCAGAAGCACCTATAGGACTTGAAGTGTGTTAGTCCCATCACACAGACCTATATTTTCTTCCCAGAAGCACCTATAGGACTTGAAGTGTGTTAGTCCCATCACACAGAGATCATATATTTTGTTCCCAGAAGCACCTATAGGACTTGAAGTGTGTTAGTCCCATCACACAGACCTATATTTTCTTCCCAGAAGCACCTATAGGACTTGAAGTGTGTTAGTCCCATCACACAGAGATCATATATTTTGTTCCCAGAAGCACCTATAGGACTTGAAGTGTGTTAGTCCCATCACACAGAGATCATATATTTTGTTCCCAGAAGCACCTATAGGACTTGAAGTGTGTTAGTCCCATCACACAGAGATCATATATTTTGTTCCCAGAAGCACCTATAGGACTTGAAGTGTGTTAGTCCCATCACACAGAGATCATATATTTTGTTCCCAGAAGCACCTATAGGACTTGAAGTGTGTTAGTCCCATCACACAGACCTATATTTTCTTCCCAGAAGCACCTATAGGACTTGAAGTGTGTTAGTCCCATCACACAGAGATCATATATTTTGTTCCCAGAAGCACCTATAGGACTTGAAGTGTGTTAGTCCCATCACACAGACCTATATTTTCTTCCCAGAAGCACCCATAGGACTTGAAGTGTGTTAGTCCCATCACACAGAGATCCTATATTTTGTTCCCAGAAGCACCTATAGGACTTGAAGTGTGTTAGTCCCATCACACAGAGATCATATATTTTGTTCCCAGAAGCACCTATAGGACTTGAAGTGTGTTAGTCCCATCACACAGAGATCATATATTTTGTTCCCAGAAGCACCTATAGGACTTGAAGTGTGTTAGTCCCATCACACAGAGATCATATATTTTGTTCCCAGAAGCACCTATAGGACTTGAAGTGTGTTAGTCCCATCACACAGACCTATATTTTCTTCCCAGAGGCACCTATAGGACTTGAAGTGTGTTAGTCCCATCACACAGAGATCATATATTTTGTTCCCAGAAGCACCTATAGGACTTGAAGTGTGTTAGTCCCATCACACAGAGATCATATATTTTGTTCCCAGAAGCACCTATAGGACTTGAAGTGTGTTAGTCCCATCACACAGAGATCATATATTTTGTTCCCAGAAGCACCTATAGGACTTGAAGTGTGTTAGTCCCATCACACAGAGATCATATATTTTGTTCCCAGAAGCACCTATAGGACTTGAAGTGTGTTAGTCCCATCACACAGAGATCATATATTTTGTTCCCAGAAGCACCCATAGGACTTGAAGTGTGTTAGTCCCATCACACAGAGATCATATATTTTGTTCCCAGAAGCACCTATAGGACTTGAAGTGTGTTAGTCCCATCACACAGAGATCATATATTTTTTTCCCAGAAGCACCTATAGGACTTGAAGTGTGTTAGTCCCATCACACAGAGATCCTATATTTTGTTCCCAGAAGCACCTATAGGACTTGAAGTGTGTTAGTCCCATCACACAGACCTATATTTTCTTCCCAGAAGCACCCATAGGACTTGAAGTGTGTTAGTCCCATCACACAGAGATCCTATATTTTGTTCCCAGAAGCACCTATAGGACTTCTAGTGTGTTAGTGGCATCACACAGAGCTCCTCTATTTTCTTCTCAGCAGCACCCACAGGACTTCTAGTGTGTTAGTGGCATCACACAGAGCTCCTCTATTTTCTTTGCAGAAGCACCCACAGGACTTCTAGTGTGTTAGTGGCATCACACAGAGCTCCTCTATTTTCTTTGCAGAAGCACCCATAGGACTTCTAGTGTGTTAGTGGCATCACACAGAGCTCCTATATTTTCTTCTCAGCAGCACCCACAGGACTTCTAGTGTGTTAGTGGCATCACACAGAGCTCCTCTATTTTCTTTGCAGAAGCACCCATAGGACTTCTAGTGTGTTAGTGGCATCACACAGAGCTCCTCTATTTTCTTTGCAGAAGCACCCATAGGACTTCTAGTGTGTTAGTGGCATCACACAGAGCTCCTATATTTTCTTCTCAGCAGCACCCACAGGACTTCTAGTGTGTTAGTGGCATCACACAGAGCTCCTCTATTTTCTTTGCAGAAGCACCCATAGGACTTCTAGTGTGTTAGTGGCATCACACAGAGCTCCTCTATTTTCTTTGCAGAAGCACCCATAAGACTTCTAGTGTGTTAGTGGCATCACACAGAGCTCCTATATTTTCTTCTCAGCAGCACCCACAGGACTTCTAGTGTGTTAGTGGCATCACACAGAGCTCCTCTATTTTCTTTGCAGAAGCACCCACAGGACTTCTAGTGTGTTAGTGGCATCACACAGAGCTCCTCTATTTTCTTTGCAGAAGCACCCATAGGACTTCTAGTGTGTTAGTGGCATCACACAGAGCTCCTATATTTTCTTCTCAGCAGCACCCACAGGACTTCTAGTGTGTTAGTGGCATCACACAGAGCTCCTCTATTTTCTTTGCAGAAGCACCCACAGGACTTCTAGTGTGTTAGTGGCATCACACAGAGCTCCTCTATTTTCTTTGCAGAAGCACCCATAGGACTTCTAGTGTGTTAGTGGCATCACACAGAGCTCCTATATTTTCTTCTCAGCAGCACCCATAGGACTTCTAGTGTGTTAGTGGCATCACACAGAGCTCCTCTATTTTCTTTGCAGAAGCACCCATAGGACTTCTAGTGTGTTAGTGGCATCACACAGAGCTCCTATATATTCTTCTCAGCAGCACCCACAGGACTACCGACTACAATGGCTGGAAGACCGCCAAGGGGAGGCAGAGCGTGCAGAGCCAAGAACACAGGGCAGGCAGGCTCTGTTTCTAGTGGACGTGGCCGTGGTCGTGCATCGTCATCAGCACGTGGCCATGGGACACGCGCGTCTTTGTTTTCGGCAGCTGGACATGTGGAGCCGCATCATGCTGAAGGCTTGGTAGAATGGATGACCAAGCCCTCCTCATCCTCCTCATCCTCTCTCACCCAGGCTCAGGGTACTGGCAGAGCATCATCAGCCACCCCTTCCCTAGACCCACCATGTCCTCCTGAGGAGTCCCCCGAACTCTTTGAGCACAGTGTTGGGTACATGCTCCAGGAGGATGCCCAACGATTCGAAGGCTCGGATGATGATACCCAGCTTGAGGAATCTGGCAGTACTGTTCCACCAGCTGCAGCTTACTGCCAGGTTTGCTCTAGTGGTGAAGAGGGAGGGGATGATGAGGTCACTGACTCCACGTGGGTGCCTGAAGGGAGAGAGGATGAGGAGGAGGACGAGGAGGAGGAGGATGCGGCGTCACATGTCCAACGAGGCAGGATGCCCCCTGGAGGCCAGGTAGAGGCCAGCACAGCAACTGTACAACACCGCAGAGCTCCGCCTGTGCAGGGCGCTGCCTCTGCACGTTATCAGAAAAGTTCTTTGGTGTGGGCCTTTTTTGAGACGAGTGCATCAGATCGCACCACTGCTATTTGCAATATTTGTCTCAAGCGTATCTCGCGTGGCCAAAACATCAGCCGCTTGGGCACCACAAGCATGACCAGACATATGGCGACCTGCCATGCAGCTCGTTGGCAGGCACACATAAAAGACCCACACCAAAGAACTAAGCGGACCTCTCCTTGCTCCTCCTCAGCTGGGATCTCCATCCCCACTACACCTTCAGTCCTCTCTGAAAGCTGCTCTGAGAGGACTGAAGGTGTAGAATTAGGTGTGTCACAACCAAGTACTTGCAGTACACCGACGTCCGATTGCAGCAGGCAAATTTCCCTGCCCCAGCTGCTGGACCGTAGAAAGAAGTACACTCCCAGCCATCCACATGCCCAGCGGTTGAATGCTAGCCTGGCTAAATTGCTAGCACTTCAACTGCTGCCTTTTCAGTTGGTAGACTCGGCCCCCTTCCGTGAGTTTGTTCAATGTGCGGTTCCTCAGTGGCAGGTTCCCAAACGCCACTTTTTCTCACGGAAGGCGATTCCGTCTCTCTACCGGCATGTGGAGGGCAATGTCCATGCCTCGCTGGACAGGGCGGTCAGCGGTAAGGTGCATATTACCGCTGACTCATGGTCCAGCAGGCATGGACAGGGACGGTACCTTTCTTTCACGGCCCATTGGGTCACTCTATTGGCAGCTGGGAGGGATGCAGGACAAGGTGCAGTAGTGTTGGAGGTTGTTCCGCCACCACGCCTCCAAAACGCTACTACTGCTACTGGTTGTGACACACCTCTCTCCTCCACCCCCTCCTCTTCTTCTTCCTCCAGTGCTCTGTCCTTGGAACCAGCGGTGCTCCGTAGGCGTACAAGGGGCTACGCAAGTACGCAGGCAAAAAGATGCCATGCCGTGCTTGCGCTGGTGTGTTTGGGGGACAGGAGCCACACTGGGCCAGAGGTTCTGGCAGCTCTGCAGGGGCAGGCCGAGAGGTGGTTGACGCCACGTCAGCTTAAGCCAGGAATGGTCGTTTCTGACAATGGCACCAACCTCCTCTCCGCCCTGCGACAGGGGCAGCTCACCCATGTGCCCTGCATGGCTCACGTCCTCAACCTGGTGGTGCAGCGGTTCTTGGGCAGGTTCCCAGGCTTACAGGATGTCCTGAGGCAGGCCAGGAAAGTCTGTGTGCATTTCCGCCGATCTTATAATGCCAGTGCTCGGCTGACTGAGCTGCAAAAGGAGCTGAACCTGCCCAAGAACCGCCTAATATGTGACATGCCCACCAGGTGGAACTCAACGTTGGCCATGCTGCAGCGACTGCACACGCAGCAGAGGGCCATCAATGAGTACCTTTGCGACTATGGCACCAGGACAGGGTCAGGGGAGCTTGGTTTTTTTTCCCCACGTCAGTGGAGCATGATCAGGGATGCATGCACTGTCCTCTCACCATTTGAGGAGGCCACGAGGATGGTGAGCAGTGACAGTGCATGCATCAGTGACACTGTCCCTCTTGTCCACCTGTTGGAGCATACGCTGCGTGGGATAATGGACAGGGCACTTGAGGCAGAACAGAGGCAGGAAGAGGAGGACTTCCTTGCCTCTCAAGGCCCCCTTTATCCGGACAGTGTTCCTTCTGTCCCACCCATCACACAGGAAGAGGATGAGGAGGAGGAGGAGGAGGATTGTGTGAGCATGGAGGTGGAGCCTGGCACTCAGCATCAGCAGCAGCAGTCTTTTAGGGATGATGTACAGTCCCAACAAACCAGTGGACTTGTACGTGGCTGGGAGGAGGTGGCTGGCGATCATGTCATCCTCAGTGACCCAGAATACTCCGGACCGAATGCCTCAGCTAACCTACGCTGCATGGCCTCCCTGATCCTGCAAAGCCTGCGGAAGGATCCTCGTGTTCTTCGGATCAAGGAGAGGGACCATTACTGGCTGGCCACTCTCCTTGATCCGCGGTACAAGGGTAAGGTTGCGGACCTTATCTTGCCGTCGCAGAGGGAGCAGAGGATGAGACATCTCAGGGAGGCCTTGCAGAAAGGTCTGTGCAACGCGTTCCCAGAAACTGGGAGGCTACAAACTCCTGGTCCTGGGCGACGAGTTGCTGAGGCTTCGGTCAGTAGCAGAAGGAGCGGTGGGGAAGGTGGACGTCTGAACGATGCGTTCAGACAATTTTTTAGTCCGCAGCCCCAAGGTATGATCGGTTCCAGCAACCATCGCCAGCGTCTGATATACATGGTGCAGGAATACCTTGGGGCAAGGTCAGACTTGGACACCTTTCCCACCGAAAATCCTCTGGCTTACTGGGTCCTGAGGATGGATCACTGGCCAGAGCTTGCACAGTATGCAATTGAGCTACTGGCCTGTCCTGCCTCCAGCGTTCTTTCCGAACGCACATTCAGTGCTGCTGGAGGATTTGTCACCGATCATAGGGTGCGCCTGTCCACCGCCTCGGTTGATCGACTGACCTTCATCAAAATGAATCAGTCTTGGATCACCACCAGCTACCAGGCACCTGAGGCGGATATAACCGAATAATTTTTAATATCACATCCCTTCAAGACTGCCTATGCTGATGCTGAGTGACTGTCCTCTTATGTTCACTGACTATCCTCTTCCTCCTCCTCAATGATCCATGCCACCACACCAGTGCCTAAGGCACAATTTTTCAGCCCCTGTTTAACAGGGGCGTGTACATACAATTTTTATAAAAAAATGCTTCGCAACACGTGTGACTGCTGTGCTCCAAGTACAGTATCTGTGAGGGGTTGCAGTGTTGTGGCACCAGCACCAGTGCCTAAGGCACAATTTTTCAGCCCCTGTTTAACAGGGGCGGGTAATTACAATTTTTAAAAAAAATGCTTCGCAACACGTGTGACTGCTGTGCTCCAAGTACAGTATCTGTGAGGGGTTGCAGTGTTGTGGCACCAGCAGCAGTGCCTAAGGCACAATTTTTCAGCCCCTGTTTAACAGGGGCGGGTAATTACAATTTTTTTAAAAAATGCTTCGCAACACGTGTGACTGCTGTGCTCCAAGTACAGTATCTGTGAGGGGTTGCAGTGTTGTGGCACCAGCACCAGTGCCTAAGGCACAATTTTTCAGCCCCTGTTTAACAGGGGCGGGTAATTACAATTTTTTAAAAAAATGCTTCGCAACATGTGTGACTGCTGTGCTCCAAGTACAGTATCTGTGAGGGGTTGCAGTGTTGTGGCACCAGCACCAGTGCCTAAGGCACAATTTTTCAGCCCCTGTTTAACAGGGGTGGGTAATTACAATTTTTTTAAAAAATGCTTTGCAACACGTGTGACTGCTGTGCTCCAAGTACAGTATCTGTGAGGGGTTGCAGTGTTGTGGCACCAGCACCAGTGCCTAAGGCACAATTTTTCAGCCCCTGTTTAACAGGGGCGGGTAATTACAAATCTTGATCTAATAGTTCACAGCAGGGCCCATTCCTGCGCCCACCAAGAGTAACTATGAGGGCCTACAGTCTTGTGGCAACACCGTCCACCACCACCGCCAAAGGCCCAATTTTTCTGCCCAGTTCATCAGGTGCTTGCAATTACAAATCTTGATCTAATAACACACAGCAGGGCCCATTCCTGCGCCCACCAAGAGTAACTGTGAGAGCTTACAGTCTTGTGGCAACACCGTCCACCACCACCGCCAAAGGCCCAATTTTTCTGCCCTGTTCATCAGGTGCTTGCAATTACAAATCTTGATCTAATAACTCACAGCAGGGCCCATTCTTGCGCCCACCAAGAGTAACTGTGAGAGCTTACAGTCTTGTGGCAACACCGTCCACCACCACCGCCAAAGGCCCAATTTTTCTGCCCTGTTCATCAGGTGCTTGCAATTACAAATCTTGATCTAATAACTCACAGCAGGGCCCATTCTTGCGCCCACCAAGAGTAACTGTGAGAGCTTACAGTCTTGTGGCAACACCGTCCACCACCACCGCCAAAGGCCCAATTTTTCTGCCCTGTTCATCAGGTGCTTGCAATTACAAATCTTGATCTAATAACTCACAGTAGGGCCCATTCCTCCGCCCACCAAGAGTAACTGTGAGAGCTTACAGTCTTGTGGCAACACCGTCCACCACCACCACCACCCCCAATTTTTCTGCCCTGTTCAACAGGTGCATGCAATTACAAATCTTGATCTATTAACTCACAGCAGGGCCCATTCCTGTGCCCACCAGTCTTGTGGCTACACCAACATCTAATAGGGCAAATTTCTGCAGAGTATATACGCCAGGCCCCTACTTTCAAACATCCAACTTACAAACGACTCCTACTTGCAAATGGAAAGAGAAAACAGGAAGTGAGAGGAAATCTACCCCTAGGAAGGGAAATTCTATCCTGTTAGATTTAATTTGGGAAAAAGGTATCTCCTCTCTACTGATACTTTATCACCAATCCTTGTTTCAATTAAAACCCCACTTTTTCCAAAAACATTTGTCATTGGGACGGAAAGTGAGGTGACATGTTCTGAACAGATGTGCAAAGACAGCAAATGTTACAGGGGTGATAACCCCTCCCTATGTTCTCCAAAAAGCTTAAAAATAGATTTTTTTGGGATGGAGCTACACTTCATAATGTACCTGTTCAGATTCTACTTAAGAACAAACCTAAAGCCGCAAGTGGTTTTAAATGGCTTCTTTTTTTCCTTTAAAAATGTCATTTTGTGCAAGGACAGTTCTAAACACGGGAAACACATGCCACTTCACAGGCATACTTTAGACACCCCCCAGGTACCATATTTAAAGGAAAATTTCACTTTTTTTTTTTCACTTTATGCATCATTAAAATGACTGCTCCCGAAAAAACGTTAGTTTTTAAAAGTTCTTTTTGCATTGATATATGTCCCCTGGGGCAGGACCCGGGTCCCCAAACCTGTTTTATGACATTAACATGCATATTGGCCGTTGTAATTAGCACTTTTGATTTCGAACGTTCGCGTCCATTATAACGTATAGGGTTCGAAAATTCGCGCGAACTTTCGGTCGGTTCGAAGGTTCTGGTGCGAACCGAACCCGGGGGTGTTCGGCTCATCCCTAGTAGCGACGGTAAAAATAGGGGAAAAAAGAAATCGGAGGGAGTGGAAAATAAACCCCAATTGGTACGAACTAATTAAAGAGGCAGACGGGGTTCTTCCCAAATTAAGAGAATTCTTGGAATTTAACTCAGGTACGGCACGGCCAAGAGTAACATGGGATACCCTAAAAGCATTCTTAAGAGGGATACTGATTCAGCAAATAGCAAAATTTAATAAAGATGCCAGAATAGAGGAAGAAAGATCTCAAAGGGAGACACTAGACGCAGAAAACCATTATATAATAGATGCAACAGAGGTAAAGAAAAAGATATGGCTGGATAAGCAACAGGAGCATAAATTGGTAATCATGAGGAAGGCTGAAACAAATAGACTCCTTCAGCGGCAGGCGACTTTCGCAGAAGGAGAAAGTGTGGGCAAGATGCTAGCGCGACTAGTAAAGTCCAATTCCCCCCCGTCTACCATTCAGGCTATAAGAGGGGAGGGAGGAGAAATTATCTCCAACTCCACAGGAATAGTCCAGCTCTTCAGAGTCTTTTATAAAAATCTTTATACAGCCCAAAAGGTTGGCGTAGAGAGATCAATGGACAATTTCCTGGGGAGATTGGAGATCCCACGTATTACACAGGAGGAGAGAGAGGAGCTGGAGGCCCCAATAAGTCTTGCAGAACTGCAACAGGCAGTGGGTAATATGGCAAATCAGAAATCCCCCGGCCCGGATGGCCTCCCAATTGAGACATACAAGCAATACGGCGAAGTTCTGCTTCCGGAATTATTAAATACATTGGAGGATGTGTTTAGGGAGGGACGTCTACCAGCCTCTATGTTAGAGGCAACAATTATAGTCCTGCTAAAAGAGGGAAAAGATCCACTGGATGTCGCGGCATATAGACCAATATCTCTCCTCTGCTCTGACGCAAAGATCCTGGCCAAGGTTCTGGCAACTAGGCTAAATAAAATCATGGCAAGAATAATCCATCCAGATCAGACAGGGTTTATAGCTGGCCGCTCGACAAGTATTAACATCAGAAGAGCCTTCCTGAACATACAGGATCCGGTGGTGAATGGGGGGCCAAGGGCGATAATGACACTAGACGTGACCAAAGCTTTCGATAGTGTGGAGTGGGGATATTTGTGGAGGGTACTAGAAGGGTTTGGATTTGGCCCCTCATTCACCAGGTGGATAACGCTGTTATATGAGAAACCCACAGCTAGACTAAAAATCAATAATGTAATATCGGAGGTGTTTTATTTAGAGAGAGGGACAAGACAGGGGTGTCCTTTATCACCCCTGCTCTTTGCCCTGGCAATGGAACCCTTGGCCATTGCCATAAGAACCAACCCTGACATAAGGGGATTTAGTAAAAAGGTGGGGAGCGAAGAAAAGATCGCACTTTATGCGGACGACGTGTTGCTATTCCTAGGAGATACTGGCAGATCACTGATAAATGCTATTAGGGTAGTGGAGGAATTTGGCATGTTCACCGGCCTAGAGATAAATAGGGAAAAATCTGAACTCTTGCCTATAGACACTATTAGTCATCTAACAATATCAGGAATATCCCAGATAGCGGTAGTGGATATGATGAAATATCTAGGGATAACCTTAACAAAGGACCCCAATCAGTACATAAGTAAAAATCTCGTACCACTGTTGGCTAAATTTTAAAAAAAAATTTCGGTTTGGAGGCACTTTCCTCTGTCGGTAGCGGGGAGATGTGGTCTAATTAAAATGATATGGATGCCACAACTTCTCTACATACTACACAACTCCCCGATATGGATAGACAGGAAGTGGTTTCAAAAAATTGAGACCCTTTTTAGGGAATTAATTTGGAAGGGGGGCCAGGCTAGAATCCGCCTTAGTACTCTTCAACTCCCAGTAGGGGAAGGGGGATTTGCGGTCCCACGCCCAGAATGTTACTACTGGTCATCCCAATTGCAGCAACTTACGGGATGTGGTATCTCAGAAGGGGGTAACCCAAACGGAAAAGTAATAGTGGCAGAGTCCAGACATAGCACAATAATAGAGGCACTAGAGGCGGATTCCTTCCGAGTTAAATACCCCACAATAAAAATGTTAGGCAAACTCTGGACAACAATTAAAAAGAAAATGAGCTATAGCGGAATGTCTGATTACACTCCCCTATGGGATAACAATAATCTAAAGGAAGTCCTCCAGGTGGGGAAAAACAGTGAGTGGGAACACTGGGGAATTAAAAGACTGAGACAACTATACAAAGGCAATACAATCAAAAAATTTAGTGAGCTGGTAAAAGAATTTAATATAACACAGGGTACATTTTATTTTTACATGCAAATACGACATGCCCTCGATGCCCAGTTTCAGGGTCTTCCATTGATATGGAACGAGACTCATTTATGGCAAAGTATACTGCACTTAGGCTCCACGAAGGGACTGATAACAGAGATATATGGGCAGATAACTCACAAAATGAATTCAGGAGGGAAACTTTATAATGTAAAATTAAAATGGGAAGAAGACATAGGTGCAATAACAAATGATCAGTGGAAAAGAATACTAGGGATGGCCCCAGCTATATCAGTCTCCCCCCCGCAGAGGATATCCCATCTGATGTTGGTCAATAGGGCTTACTATACACCTAAACGGCTGTTTAAGTTTGATAGGAGAGCAGATGACAAATGCCCGAGATGTCAGGAGGCGGGGGACCTCCTGCATATGATGTGGAAGTGTCCTAAACTATTCCGGTATTGGGAAGGGGTGACTAACACCCTAAGAGACGTATTTGCAATTAGACTAGAAAAGGAGGCCATGGTGTGTATACTGGGATTTAGAAGAGAAAGTGGAGAGAGGAAGAGCACCACGGTAGCAATCTTAAGAGGCATGTTCCAGGCCAGGAAACTGATTGCGATGAACTGGCAATCAAAAGAGCCAAAATACGTGCAGATCCAAAAATTGTAGCGCTAATACATGTGCAAGAGTGTATGTGTGTCACAGCACTCAAAAAAACAATGAATAAACCATATAGCAAATAATGGTGCTGGAAATAACTCCAGTAAAGACCAAATAATATAAATCAAGTTCATAAAGTGATAACATCAAAGAGTAGGTCCTTCTGGTCGACTCAATGGAAACAGACTGGAAACATATGCTTGACTGATGTCAGTATAAGGCGTAAGTACTCTTACCGGAAACGTTGGATGTAGGTACCATACGGCATCCACATCAGACAGGCTTAAAGATGAAACGTCTTGCATCTAGGGAAAACCGCCGCAGACTGGAACTCCAACGATTTCAGGAACTGTGCACTGGATCAGTCAGCAAGGTAGGTGTGCTCAACATTCAATCATCCGATGATCACAACAATGATGATGGAGACCGGGGAAATGGAATAAGAAATGGAGACCACTCCAATGGTGCAGGTCAAATGGGCATAAGTTTATTCACATATGCATGTGAAGATTAAAAGCAAATAAAATCTCGAGACAATATAAATGAGAAATTCGGCAATATGAGGGGCGTAGGATAGCTGGCCCGACGCGTTTCGACTAAAGTCTTCCACAGGGGCATATCTCTGGCCCCCCCACATTGCCTCCAACAATTTATAGACATGAAACAAAACGGGAACCGCCCCCTTGGTCCAAGGCAGGAAGTGAACGCCTCCAGCCTGAACCAAATGCAATACGGGGGGTAGGTTCTGGATTGTCCATAAATACTGAATAAAATTCAAAGAATGTTAAACATACTAGATGGCGAGCGAACACATCTAGATACATCCTGGTTGTGAGATGGATTCCCTGGGCCAATGTATGAATGTTGCCCCAATCACATAAACAAATATAAAAAATATATAATATATAAAACAGAGACCCCCGTTGATGGACCGGTCCTGAACTGGGACCGCGGAACCAATCCAAGGCCGGGAACTGATATTCCCGCCAAACAATTTGTCCAATAGCGGTCTTCTGTGGACCGGATAAGGCACGCTATAGGTAGCTGGCGGCTGAATACGTAGTGGCGTCAGTACAATGCGCCAGGACGCAAGGGGCGGCGGCGCGCAGAAAATGCGCGGCGACACAATACCATGCGTTCGGTACGTGAACAGCACGCAAAGAGGTGAACAGCCCACTTCCGGCCAAGTGACCGGAAGTGAGCGGACTCCGGATATGCGTCGAATGGGGACCGGAAGTAGGGGCGCCCACCAAGACGCCGGGTCTGTTCTTGGTGGGCGCCCCTACTTCCGGTCCCCATTCGACGCATATCCGGAGTCCGCTCACTTCCGGTCACTTGGCCGGAAGTGGGCTGTTCACCTCTTTGCGTGCTGTTCACGTACCGAACGCATGGTATTGTGTCGCCGCGCATTTTCTGCGCGCCGCCGCCCCTTGCGTCCTGGCGCATTGTACTGACGCCACTACGTATTCAGCCGCCAGCTACCTATAGCGTGCCTTATCCGGTCCACAGAAGACCGCTATTGGACAAATTGTTTGGCGGGAATATCAGTTCCCGGCCTTGGATTGGTTCCGCGGTCCCAGTTCAGGACCGGTCCATCAACGGGGGTCTCTGTTTTATATATTATATATATTTTTATATTTGTTTATGTGATTGGGGCAACATTCATACATTGGCCCAGGGAATCCATCTCACAACCAGGATGTATCTAGATGTGTTCGCTCGCCATCTAGTATGTTTAACATTCTTTGAATTTTATTCAGTATTTATGGACAATCCAGAACCTACCCCCCGTATTGCATTTGGTTCAGGCTGGAGGCGTTCACTTCCTGCCTTGGACCAAGGGGGCGGTTCCCGTTTTGTTTCATGTCTATAAATTGTTGGAGGCAATGTGGGGGGGCCAGAGATATGCCCCTGTGGAAGACTTTAGTCGAAACGCGTCGGGCCAGCTATCCTACGCCCCTCATATTGCCGACTTTCTCATTTATATTGTCTCGAGATTTTATTTGCTTTTAATCTTCACATGCATATGTGAATAAACTTATGCCCATTTGACCTGCACCATTGGAGTGGTCTCCATTTCTTATTCCATTTCCCCGGTCTCCATCATCATTGTTGTGATCATCGGATGATTGAATGTTGAGCACACCTACCTTGCTGACTGATCCAGTGCACAGTTCCTGAAATCGTTGGAGTTCCAGTCTGCGGCGGTTTTCCCTAGATGCAAGACGTTTCATCTTTAAGCCTGTCTGATGTGGATGCCGTATGGTACCTACATCCAACGTTTCCGGTAAGAGTACTTACGCCTTATACTGACATCAGTCAAGCATATGTTTCCAGTCTGTTTCCATTGAGTCGACCAGAAGGACCTACTCTTTGATGTTATCACTTTATGAACTTGATTTATATTATTTGGTCTTTACTGGAGTTATTTCCAGCACCATTATTTGCTATATGGTTTATTCATTGTTTTTTTGAGTGCTGTGACACACATACACTCTTGCACATGTATTAGCGCTACAATTTTTGGATCTGCACGTATTTTGACTTTGTTTGTTTTGTTTGTTGGCAGCTTTTGCATGGTTTATATTGATTAGCGCGTTTTTTTCCCCAATTTAATCAAAAGAGCCCCCTACAGTAAATAATTGGATTAATACAATAAATGAGACCCTATGCCGGGAAAGAACAGTATATTTAAAAAGAGGTAACCTTAAAGAATTTGATAGGATGTGGGGTATATGGATGACCAAAAAGGGCTCCCCTGCGTAATCAGGACAATAATTAAGAAGCTTCACTGGATAGGGTAGCCAACAAGGAAGAGAAACGCTAGTTGCACGCCACGGTTGGGGAAAGGTGAATAGATCACTGAAATGCATGTGGATGCCGGGAGGGGGGGAGGGGGAGGGAGAGAGAGAGGGGGAAATATTTTTTTTTTTTCTTTTTCTATTTTCCTTCTCTCTCTCTCTTCCTCTACCCCTTTCCCCTCTCCCCTATATAGAAAACAGGTGATAGGGAGTAGTTAAATACAAATGTATCAATATAATGGGATGGGGAAGGGCTGGGTGGGGAAGAGGGGGGGGAGAAACAAATTGATAACACATAAAGGAAACGAGTTGGATGCAGTATAGACAAGCAGTAGGAAATTGACGGTATGAAGTTAATTCGCAGTAATCTCTGGGTAAAATATGACTCTGTGTTAATGAGAATTGTCTTCTTGTTTTTAACTAGTAATAAGAGAATGTCCTACTGTATGTTTTTGTACTAAAAAGTGTGATAACTGTAAATTGTAAAAAAGGTGAATAAAAATTTAAATTATAAAAAAAAAAAGAAATGAACAGACAACTGCTTTTACACATACACAGCCACAGCTGATGAATCACATAGTACAAAATTGCTGAGTGATCTTTCACTTTTATGGATGAAGGATCAGTAATGTCAGGCCAGGGCCATGCATGACAGCACTGGCAGTACCAATCATTCATTCATAAAAATAAAAATCACTTTGCAGCACTCTGTGATCCATCAGCTGGGGCTATGAAGGTTTAGATGCAGCCGCAGATAATTACACAGCTCCACAGACTATGTGATCTTTGAATGACAGCGCTGGTTTCCAGAGTTTCCCTACTGCCAGACACCAGAGCTGTCTCTCACAAATCTGTCTTCTTCTTAGCAGCATGGTTGGATGGGAAGAGACAGACTGTTGACCATGATGCTTAGCAACTAGGGGCATGTAGCACTTGGTTCCTTTGGGGTGAATAAAACAATGCAACGATTTAAAATGAGGTTAGTTCAACTTTACAGAAAAAATGTGAAGGTGAACTAACATCAGACACCCTTTCCCCCTCTCCCCCGTTCCCCACTTTATTTACCTTCCAGATTACTGAGTAGAAAGAGGTAAAGGGAAGTAGTAAACAAAGGAGGAAGAAAAGCCCACTGATGCACCTTAAAGACCCTCTATATAAAAGTC
>CM053036.1:174077065-174159030 GCA_028564925.1 Lithobates sylvaticus
TTGGTCTCATCAGACCACAGGACATGGTTTCAGTTATCCATGTCCTTAGTCTGCTTGTATTCAGCAAACTGTTTGCGGGCTTTCTTGTGCATCATCCTTAGAAGAGGCTTCTATCTGGGATGACAGCCATGTAGACCAATTAGATGCAGTGTGCAGCGTTGGGTCTGAGCACTGACAGGCTGACCCCTCACCCTTTCAACCTCTGCAGCAATGCTGGCAGCACTCATATATCTATTTCCCAAATACAACCTCTGGATATGATGCTGAGCATCAACTGCTTTGGTCGACCATGGCAAGGCCTGTTCTGAGTGGAAACTGTCCCGTTAAACCGCTGTATGGACTTGGCCACCGTGCTGCAGCTCAGTTTCAGGGTCTTGGCAATCTTTTTATAGCCTTGGCCATCTTTATGTAGCGCATCAATTCTTTTTTTTTTAGATCCTCAGAAAGTTCTTTGCCATGTTGAATGTCCAGTGACCAGTATGAGAGAGTGAGAGCGATAACACCAGATTTAACACACCTGTTCCCCATTCACACCTGAGACCTTGTAACACTAACGAGTCACATGACACTGGGGAGGGAAAATTGCTAATTGGGCCCAATTAGAACATTTTCACTTAGGGGTGTACTCACTTTTGTTGCCAGCAGTTTAGACATTAATGGCGGTGTGTTAAGTTATTTTAAGGGGACAGCAAATTTACACTGTTTTAAAAGCTATACACTCACTACTCTACATTGTAGCAAAGTGTAATTTCTTCAGTGTTGTCACATGAAAAGATGTATCCGGTCTATTGCAATAAACTGAACTATGTGCCTAATGTTCAATTTTTTTTTGTTGTTTTTTCTTTTCTTCTTGCTTATTTCTCTTTTGGAGAAAAAAAAAAAAAGTTTCCGTAAAAAAAAAAAAAAAAGATATTACCCTGTTTTCTATGTGTCGTTGCTGAAACCTACAGTTCCAGATCAATTTCCTGAACTGAACAGTGGTCCTCCTGAGTCAGTAATGATGGATGGGGAGGAGAAATGCGAAGTGGAGGCAATTGTGGATTGCAGGCATGGACGTAATCAAATCCAGTATTTGATCACGTGGAAAGGGTATGGGCCTGAAGACAATTCTTGGGAGCCTGAGAGCAATATTCATGCTGAAAGACTCATTCAAGCCAGTGCTTAGGTTCAGTGCTGCTTTGTCTTTAAGCCTCCTGTGTATCCTGTTATCCTGTATCCTGATTCCAGTTACTGACCCAGCTTGTCTGACCACTCTCTGAACTCCATCTGCACTGACCCCGGCTTGTCCTTGACCTCTGCTTCTGTCTGCTCCGCTGGTTTCAATTGCATCGATTGGTTCCTTACCGGGCTTGTACCCAGACCTCGCTATTGCTTGCTCCTCTGTACCTGTTCTGTCCTGCCAGTGTATGACCCGGCTTGCCTGACTCAGACTGCTGTTCTTCCGTCTACCAGTGCATGCCTCACCTGCCCACTGCTACCAGTACCAATCTGCTATCTTCCAGCTGCCTGTCAGCTTGGAGCCATCTGATGACTTCTCCTGCCCTGCTGCTAGCAAGACTTACAGGCACACGTGTCACTCTGCACTCCTGTGGCTCCGGTATACACTATCAGAGGCCCAAGTCAGAGGGGTCTTTTCCACATTTTGTCATGTTACAACCAAAAATGTAAATGTATTTTATTGGGATTTTATGTGATAGACCAACACAAAGTGGCACATTATTGTCAAGTGGAAGGATGTGTGCGTATATATATATATATATATATATATATATATATATATATATATATATATATATATATATATATATATATATATATATATATATATATATATATATATATAGTGGCCGTCTTGTTTTATTGTTATATACAGTGGTGTGAAAAAGTGTTTGCCCCCTTCCTCATTTCCTGTTCCTTTGCATGTTTGTCACACTTAAGTGTTTCGGAACATCAAACCAATTTAAACAATAGTCAAGGACAACACAAGTAAACACAAAATGCAAAATGCAATTTGTAAATGAAGGTGTTTATTATTAAAGGTGAAAAAAAATCCAAACCATCATGGCCCTGTGTGAAAAAGTGATTGCCCCCCTTGTTAAAACATACTATAACTGTGGTTGTCCACACCTGAGTTCAATTTCTCTGGCCACACCAAGGCCTGATTATTGCCACACCTGTTCACAATCAAGGCATCACTTAAATAGGAGCTGCTTGACACAGTAAGGTCCACCAGAAGATCCTTAAAAGCTACACATCATGCCGAGACCCAAAGAAATTCAGGAACAATTGAGAAAGAAAGTAATTGAGATCTATCAGTCTGGAAAGGGTTAGAAAGCCATTTCCAAAGCTTTGGGAATCCAGCGAACCACAGTGAGAGCCATTATCCACAAATGGCGAAGACATGGAACAGTGGTGAACCTTCCCAGGAGTGGCCCGCCGCCCAAAATTACCCCAAGAGCGCAGCGACGACTCATCCAAGAGGTCACAAAAGACCCCACAACAACGTCCAAGGAACTGCAGGCCTCACTTGCCTCAGTTAAGGTCAGCGTTCATGCCTCCACCATCAGGAAAAGACTGGGCAAAAATGGCCTGCATGGCAGAGTTCCAAGGAGAAAACCACTGCTGAGCAAAAAGAACATCAAAGCTCGTCTCAATTTCTCCACAACACATCTTGATGATCCCCAAGACTTTTGGGACAACATTCTGTGGACCGATGAGACAAAAGTGGAACTCTTTGGAAGGTTTGTGTGTCCAAGTATATCTGGCGTAGAAGGAACACTGCATTTCAGAAAAAGAACATTATACCAACAGTAAAATATGGTGGTGGTAGTGTGATGGTCTGGGGCTGTTTTGCCGCTTCAGGACCTGGAAGACTTGCCGTGATAAAAGGAACTATGAATTCTGCTGTCTACCAAGAGATCCTGAAGGAGAATGTCCGACCATCTGTTCGTGTACTCAAGCTGAAACGAACTTGGGTTCTGCAGCAGGACAATGATCCTAAACACACCAGCAAGTCCACCACCGAATGGCTGAAGAAAAACAAAATTAAGACTTTGGAGTGGCCTAGCCAAAGTCCTGACCTGAATCCTATTGAGATGTTGTGGTATGACCTTAAAAAAGGCCGTTCATGCTCGAAAACCCTCTAATGTAACTGAATTAGGACAATTCTGCAAAGATGAGTGGGCCAAAATTCCTCCAGGACGCTGTAAAAGCCTCATTGCACGTTATCGCAAACGCTTGGTTGCAGTTGTTGCTGCTAAGGGTGGCCCAACCAGTTATTAGGTTTAGGGGGCAATCACTTTTTCACACAGGGCCATGATGGTTTGGATTTTTTTTCACCTTTAATAATAAACACCTTCATTTACAAATTGCATTTTGTGTTTACTTGTGTTGTCCTTGACTATTGTTTAAATTGGTTTGATGTTCCGAAACACTTAAGTGTGACAAACATGCAAAGGAACAGGAAATGAGGAAGGGGGCAAACACTTTTTCACACCACTGTATGTGTCATTTATTCCTTTTATGTATATTTTTGCACTAAGGATTTGTGTGTGAGTGCTACAGGAACTGTTTATAGCCAATATATAGTAGTCCACAAGGGCAAATGAACCCATAAGCAACATGATCACTGGAACAATTAATAAATTGCCTAATTGGGTAAATCTGTCTGTTACTATAAGGAAAGATTTCTTGACCATGTATAATAAACTGATATTTTAACCACTTCCCGCCCAAAGACGTCATATGATGTTTTTGACTTTCAATGGGAATATCTGAATGATGCCCATATCATTAAGATATCTTTGTTTTCAGCCAGCGATTCTGTGCACTATAAGAATCATATCGGCAGTTCCGCCTCTTGATCATTCTTACAGGCGGCGGGAGGGGACATCCCCCCTGCCGCCGCCATCCGGTGCTTCACCGGGCTCTCCCATGCCATCGGGGACACGGAGAAAGAATCGGCCACTGCCGGATGACGACCATAGAGATTTCTCTATGACTGTCGGAGGCCCGGGCGCAGTGTTATGACGTCACGTCCGGGCTGCAAATGTAAACAAAGCGGCAATCGCAGCTGGTAAGCATGAGATTGTGGATTTTTTTTCCCGATCTAATGCTTTCCAGCCTGGAGGAGGGATGTGGGGTCTTATTGTGGTCGTCTTGGAGGTGTGTTTGGGGTCGTTATCATTTGGAATACTGCCCTTCAGCTAAGTCTCTGAAGGGCGGGGATCATGTTCGGTGTCAGTATGTCACAGTACATTTTGGCATTCATGGTTCCCTCAATGAACTGTAGCTCCCCAGTGCCGGCAGAACTCATGCAGCCCCAGACCATGACACTCCCACCACCATGCTTAACTGTAGGCAAGACACACTTGTCTTTGTACTCCTCACCTGGTTGCCTCCACCCACGCTTAAAACCATCTGAACCAAATAAGTTTATCTTGGTCTCTTCAGACCACAGGACATGGTTCCAGTTATCCATGTCCTTAGTCTGCTTGTATTTAGCAAACTGTTTGCGGCTTTCTTGTGCATCATCCTTAGAAGAGGCTTCCTTCTGGGACGACAGCCATGTAGACCAATTAGATGCAGTGTTCAGCATATGGTCTGAGCACTGACAGGCTGACCCTCCACCCCTACAACCTCTGCAGCAATGCTGGCAGCACTCATACGTCTATTTCCCAAAGACAACCTCTGGATATAAGGCTGAGCACATGCACTCAATTTCTTTGGTCGACCATGGCGAGGCCTGCTCTAAGTGGAACATGTCCTGTTAAACCGCTGTATGGTCTTGGCCACCATGCTGCAGCTCAGTTTCAGGGTCTTGGAAATCTTCTTATAGCCTATGCCATTTTAATGTAGAGGAACAATTATTTTTTTTAGCTCCTCAGAGTTTTTTCCCATGAGTTGAAATGTTGAACTTCCAGTGACCAGTATGTTAGAGTGAGAGCGATAACACCAAATTTAACACACCTGCTCCCCATTCACACCTGAGATCTTGTAGCACTAACGAGTCACATGACACCGGGGAGGGAAAATGGCTAATTGGGCCAATTTGGACATTTTCACTTAGGGGTGTACTCACCTTTGTTGCCAGCTGTTTAGACATTAATGGCTGTGTGTTGAGTTATTTTGAGGGGACAGCAAATTTTCACTGTTATACAAGCTGTACACTCACTACTTTACATTGTAGCAAAGTGTCAGTTCTTCAATGTTGTCACATAAAAATATATAATAAAATCTTAACAAAAATGGGAGGGGTGTACTCACTTTTGTGAGATACTGTATGTGTTATGGTAATTATGATTAAACACGGTCTAGATAGTAGAGTTAGCCTCCCCAGGTAGTGTGAGAGAGTCACATAGTTACATAATAGGTGAGGTTAAAAAAAGACACAAGTCCAACCTATGTGTGTGATTATATGTCAGTATTACATTGTATATCCCTGTATGTTGCGGTCATTCAGGTGCTTATCTAATAGTTTTTTGAAACTATCGATGCCCCCCACTGAAACCACCACCTGTGGAAGGGAATTCCACATCCTAACCGCTCTTACAGTAAAGAACCCTCTACATAGTTTAAGGTAAAACCTCTTTTCTTCTAATTTTAATGAGTGGCCACATGTCTTATTAAATTTCCTTCTGCAAAAAAGTTTCATCCCTATTGTGGGGTCACCAGTATGGTATTTGTAAATTGAAATCATATCCACTCTCAAGCGTCTCTTCTCCAGAGAATAAGTTCAG
This sequence comes from Lithobates sylvaticus, assembly GCA_028564925.1. Taxonomy (NCBI): domain Eukaryota; kingdom Metazoa; phylum Chordata; class Amphibia; order Anura; family Ranidae; genus Lithobates; species Lithobates sylvaticus. Next base: position 174,082,804 of record CM053036.1, read on the forward strand.
TGCTTACAACCTTTCTTCATAACTAATATCCTCCAGACCCTTTATTAGCTTTGTTGCCCTTCTTTGTACTCGCTCCATTTCCAGTACATCCTTCCTGAGGACTGGTGCCCAGAACTGGACAGTATACTCCAAGTGAGGCCGGATCAAAGTCTTGTATAGCGGGAGAATTATCGCTTTATCCCTGGAGTTAATTCCTTTTTTAATGCATGCCAATATTCTGTTTGCCTTGTTAGAAGCAGCTTGGCATTGCATGCCATTGCTGAGCCTATCATCTACTAGGACCCCCAGGTCCTTTTCCATTCTAGATTTCCCCAGAGGTTCTCCCCCCAGTGTATAGATTGCATTAATATTTTTGCCACCCAAATGCATTATTTTACATTTTTCTACATTGAACCTCATTTGCCATGTAGTTGCCCACCCCATTAATTTGTTCAGATCTTCTTGCAAGGTTTCCACATCCTGCAGAGAAGTTATTGCCCTGCTTAGCTTAGTGTCGTCCGCAAATACAGAGATTGAACTGTTTACCCCATCCTCCAGGTCATTTATGAAAAATTAAACTGGATTTCACAGAGTCCTAGTAACAAAAAGGCACAGGCTGCCTTGAAAGAGGCCACCAGCAGAACCTGAGATAATTTCTCATGGAAGGGCAAGCGACCAGTTCCAATGGCAGCATGTTCCTAAACATGGGACCAGACCTAGACAGAAATGTTGTGATGAAGGCAGAATGTGAAAAAGAACAATGTTCGGATTAGACCAGATTGTACAAAGTCAAGGGAGGAGTTTGGAGAAGGATCAACTGAAAGGGAGAAGTGTGAGCTTGAACATTTTGGAAAATGATTCAAACAATTAGGCTCAGGAGACAAATTTTTAGGGTGTAATATAGGTTCTAATAAAATAATAGGGTGTGGTGATTTTGTCAGCAATGCAAGGACTACATTGATGTGTGAATAAATTGAGAGCATACCCCATCACAATGCATTTGCTATTAATGTTAGAAAAAAAACTTTCATATTAGAGGCATGTGGGTTAATTATTACTAAAACTTGAGAGTGCAAAATCTGGTGCAGCTCTGTAAAGAAATCAAACGGAATTGAAGAAGATGAATGGTTTCTTTGCAGCGCTGCACCCGATTTTGCACTCTTCAGTTATAGTATATCAACCCTTTAGTGGAGATCAACCAGGGGGCTGTTTATTGCAGCAATTAGGACAGATGTTTTTAGGGCCATGATGGGACATTAGTCTCTAAATGGACAAGAGTCCCTGCATTGGATTTGGAATGACCTTGCAATTCTTCCTAAGGTGATGATCATCCCTTGTAACTGTAAAAGCTGCAAGAAGGTGTATGGAATATGTCTGCTTTTTGTGAAGCAGCAAGTAGGAACGAGTAGTAGAAAACAACAGAGGACAGCAATAGACTATTTGTATACCTCTCTGAAAGACAGAGTTAATTATTTAGCGCAAGAATGGGTGTGAACACAGCAGGAGTATCTGCTTTGGAATTCCTCTTCCATAGGGAACAAGGCAGCAAACATCCCAAAAAAAGGAAAAACGCACCTACAAAGGCTATCCATTTCAATACAAAATTGTATTATTTGGAAATACATGTAAAAAGCAACCATGGCAAAAATGGGAAACCCCCTCCCCACGTATACCCCTTCCCCTGGCCCCCCACCCAACACAACCCACCGCACTCTGATCTCCCCGGATCCTTTTTTTTGGCATGTATATTTTGGAAGCACTTCCCCTCATTTAATAGGGTGTAGGTGTATTTTCACAACACTCCCAGGATCCATACAATTGTGTTTTTTTTTTCTACAAGGCAGCAAACATGCCAGGGGGTGTCAACCTCTTGGAAAAAGGTTAGTCATCATAGAAAGCCCATCTGGCTTGATCAAGAATAGGGAAACGCTTTCAAGATATTGCCTTTTTTCTTGTGCCTAATGGAATAGGTGAAGGTTTACATATAAATTCCATTAGAGACTAGTTTGCACTTAATCAAACAATGAGTCCATGGTAGCCAGCATGTGACGAGAAGCTGAAAAATCTACTTCACAAAATCTTGTTTTTAAAAAATCTTCAGCAGCCTCATTTAAAATGCCAGTTTCCCCCTTGCCTTCTGCAAATGTAAGTAAACCAAAATTAAGGTTCTAATGCATTTATTAATATAGTCAGGAAGAAAAGAGGCAGAAGAACATTTTTGGCTGTTTGAACCTGCCATTTCCAGAAGTGCCAAAAGCCTTTGAAATAGATTGAAAATGGTGGCAGAGAATTTTGGTTTAGTCATACAAGCTGTATGTTGTGTGTCTGTGTCAGGAGGATGGAGTGGTGTCAGGAGGATGGAATGATGTCAGTGTAAGACTTTGCAACATAACAAGGGAACAACTATCAATCTGAGAGGTACTTGGAGTTTCCTCAGAGCCTGCAGGGGAATGCTTGCTATTTGCCCCATATGCTCCTCCTCTCAAGCACTGTAATCTGCCACTGCTAATTGCGAATTTTTCCCCTGCTGGGTACTCACAGAATGGATGCGGACTGAAGGGGTTCATCTTGTCTGGTAAGAAGCAATCACAATAACCCTAGTGTGCATGCGCACTGTGATACCCCTTTTCATGAATTAGATGTTTATGTTTAAGTCCAATACACCCATACACATTACAGAACATCACACTTTTTTTTTTTTAGGCAGCTGCTGGAGCCTGTGCACTTTCTAGGCACATAGTAAATACTGCAAGGATACAATTTATTTGTTCAGCTGTGTGACCGCATGTGCACATAATTACATTAGACCCATTGTCAAGTTTTGGCCCTTCTTCTCTTTAATTAAAATAGGGTCTCTTTGGTGGGAAAAAGAATTAATTGTGGACCAAGAGGCCGCTCTACAAATAACATCAGGCGCCACATGCCGAGAAGCTGCCCACGAAGTTGAGATGCTCCGTGTTGAATGAGCCGTCACTGCCTCAGGAGGAGCCAAGCCCTTAGCTCTGTATGCCCTTTGAATCGTCTGCACAATCCACGCGGAAATTGACCTAATTGACGCACGCATCCCTTTATTCTTGCCATGGAGAAGGACAAAGAGGAATTCCCGTTTGCCTGAATGGAGCTGTTGCCTCCAGATATTGTTTTAAGGTGTGGCCTACATCAAGAGGATGGATCTCTTGGTCATCTGATGTTTTGAAAGTAGGGAGTACAATCTCCTGATTCTCATGGAAGACTGTGGTCACTTTAGGGTTTGACCCTAACATTGGAATCAGCACTACTCTGTCTTCAAAAAAGGTCAGAAAAGGTTCCTCTGAACCCAGATTCCTGATCTCTGATACCCTTTTCGCTGACGTTATTGCCACTAGGAAGATAGTCTTTAGAGTAAGATCCTTAACAGATAAAGGTTGAGATGAATCCTTCCCACCACTTCCTTTCTTGAAAGAAAGTGATGGAGAAACCACCACAATACAGACACAAATAAAACATGACAGAGGCTCTAATTCTTCCCTGATTTTATACAACATGCCTGGGCACTTCAGTTGAAGTATGCAGATGCAGGGGTTACCGCCAATGGAAACTATCAGTAGAGATGTAGGCAGCTAAAGTTCTAGGCCAATTTTGATTTGTGAAGGTTGAGCTTGTGTTCAGCATGGCAACTACAAAGCATGCATCTACACATTTTCTGAGTGACTGACCTTCAAGAAATAATAGTGATAAGAATTTTTTACATTTCTCCCATTTTTGTTTTATGAATGTTTGTAGCAGGTTTGTGACCACCTACATATTTCTGTCACAACAGGTACACTTTAATGCATTACAGTATATAATTCCTCTTAGCAAATAAGTATAATAAGCTTGTGAAAAACAAGGCAATTCTACTAATTAGTGCTGTACATTCCATCCATGTCATTTCTCTATCTCACTGCCTGCACAAATAATGCAATTTGAGCCATCACTAATAGCCTACTTCAGAACCTCTAAAGTTCAGATTCCAAAGAGCCATGCCAGAGAGGTTATTTATCATCACAGCTATTAAATGAGTGGATAATCTGTACAAATGGACAGTATTCTTGATTATGGAGGCTTTAATCGAACATAGTGCCATATAATGCAAAATTAACATTTTTATTTTGTACTCATTAAAGCACAATTCCACATCAGTGTACAATTTACAGTTTTTGAACTTTTTTCAGTTAAACTTTTTTTTAGTTCCCCATTTTGTCTGCAAAAGTTGTGCTGACAAGGGAAATACCATCTACAGATTTTTAATTAAAGGAATCCTGTGTGAAAATATGCATGTCAGGATTGCTGTTTAGCTGTCTTTTGCGGCAACGCTTTCTCAAACACTGATCTGGAAAAAGTATGTAACAAGTAAACATATATGGAAATGAGCTATGGTAAGCAAGGCAGCCATTTTCAGGAGGAAATCTAAGGCAGCTGATGCATTTCTCTTTGTACTTATAATTTTATTTTAACTGCAGACACTTCAATATATCACCAGCTTGAGTGTTCTGTCAAGCTGGAACTGGAAGTCGGAAAACATCATGGGGCTGTTCCAGACTATATAAGTAATTCCAGGAATAAATTAGCAAATAGCCAGGATCATAGACATTCCGAGTACTCCCCATTTATGACCACCCTCTGAACTTGCCCTTGTAGCCAGTTTTCAATCCATGTACTCACCCTATGGTCCATGCCAACGGACCTTATTTTGTACAGTAAACGTTTATGGGGAACTGTGTCAAATGCTTTTGCAAAATCCAGATACACCACGTCTACGGGCCTTCCTTTATCTAGATGGCAACTCACCTCCTCATAGAAGGTTAATAGTTTGGTTTGGCAAGAACGATTCTTCATGAATCCATTCTGATTACTGCTAATGATACCATTCTCATTACTAAAATCTTGTATATAGTATCTTATCATCCCCTCAAAGAGTTTACATATTATTGATGTTAGACTAACTGGTCTGTAATTCCAAGGGATGTATTTTGGGCTCTTTTTAAATATTGGTGCTACATTGGCTTTTCTCCAATCAGCTGGTACCATTCCAGTCAGTAGACTGTCAGTAAAAATTAGGAACAATGGACTGGCAATTACTTGACTGAGTTCCCTAAGTACCCTTGGGTGCAAGCCATCTGGTCCCGGTGATTTATTAATGTTAAGTTTCCCAAGTCTAATTTTAATTCTGTCCTCTGTTAACCATGGAGGTGCTTCCTGCGATGTGTCATGAGGATAAACACTGCAGTTTTGGTTACTGAAGCCCCCTCGAGTCCATCGTGAAGACTGAGAAGAATAAATTCAATACCTTCACCATCTCCCCATCCTTTGCAACCAGATGTCCTTCCTCATTCTTTATGGGGCCAATATCCTCCCTTTTTTACTGTTTACATACTTAAAGAGTTTCTTGAGATTTTTTTTTGCTCTCCTCCGCTTTGTGTTTTTCATGTTCTATCTTAGCCGTCTTTATTGCACACTTACATTTCTTGTTGCATTCTTTATAAAGTCTGAATGTTGATGATGATCCCTCAACCTTGTATTTTTTGATTAACATGTGAAAAATATTTAAAAAACTGCCCCGGGCAGTAGATAAGCACTACACAACTCAAACAGGTTAGTTCAATTAAATATTTATTGAGTGGATTTTCTGTTTATTTTTACCATTAACAAAAAAAAAAAAAACTAGAGAAAAGAAATTGGTCACAAGTAGAGCTCAACTTTTGTTACCAATCAGGTTTTCTTATTCCCTGAGAAAGTAAAAAAAGAATCTGCTAGGTCATTATAAGCAATAGGCTCAGATTGAGTTCACAATTTTCCTTTTCTGTGTTTAATATACAGGCTCCTGGGTAATAAATGGCATTGATGGTTTCTGAATGAATGAGCCATAGGGTCAGGATTTTTTCTAGTTTAATAATATGGATTCTGAACAATAACCGCAATTCAGATTCATTCTCTGTTTGCAAAGTAACACAATCTACCAGAGAAAAAAGCTTTAATACAGATTTAGAGGTATTTAGCATATTATTATTCATACAAAGCTATGTTAAAATCGTAGTGGAATTTAGTTTCTCTGTATATATACCATCAAAATGTCTTTCCTTCAAAAGAGCGCAGGTTAAAAGCGGTCTCCAAAAACCTCCTTAGTTCCACAAGGTGAGTGTTTTTATTACCTGTAGCTGGTGCTGCTGCAGGCTCTCGGCCAGCATACCTAAGAGTAGAGAGGGTGAACAATGCATTAATTTAAATTCTTTTTGCTGTGATTAAAATCAACACATCCCTTTCAAGCATACATACACGGTTAATCTGATCATTGCCTTAAGTGAACTTTACAGATCTTTCCCCATGTGCTGGAAAGTACTGACAGAAATGTGGATAGTGTGGAGACTGGAGATAAACATCCATTTCTCTAATGATTTTTGTCTTGATAAGTAACTTACTACACCCTTAACTGTTCATATTCCCTACTTTGTATAGTTAAAGCAGCTTCATTAACCATGCCACATAAAATAAATCAGCAAACATTCTTCAAAAATATTTCTCCTCCCCACCCAGCCCTGCTCTCTTGAATGGCAGCAGCTCCAAGCAGGACTGTTGGACTCAAAAAATATCTTCCACAATGAGTAAATGGAATGGAATACAGGCTGTGCGGTCTTGTGAACATACCTCCCAACTTTTTGAGATGGGAATGAGGGACACCTATCAGCAAAAGTATGCAGGCATAGGACACACCCCTTGCCAGGCCCCCTTAAAGAAGAATTGTACAAAAAAACAAGATTGGTTAAACCCACAAGTGCTTTTTTTACCACTAATATTCCTTCAGCGATTTAGGAATCAGATGAAAGGTTTAGCGCTGGAAAACACTTTTTGATAGATAAAAAGTGCATTTTATATACATCTATATAGATTAGACCAAAATGAGGGACAAACGAGGAGGAATGAGGGACATTGCTTCAAATCAGTGACAGTCCCTCCAAATCAGGGACAGTTGGGAGCTATTACATTTCTGCAAATTTTAATTTGTTATAGTTGGCAGTAAAGAATCTCCACAATGTTTGTTGTCTGTGGCAATGTGGGTGTCTTGTCATTGTGAGTTTGAAGGACCTGCATCTTGTTAAGAGTGTGAACCCAGATGGACACAAAATCTTGCAATTAAAAATTATCTGAATGTAAGGTACATAAAAGAAACATAATAGTAAAGAATTACCAAATTGGTCTTGCGTGATTCAGAATGGTGAGGAAACGTGGCTTAATGTAGTCATAGTAGCCCATATTTTTATGTTCCTCCTGGCACCACACCATTTCTGCGTTGCCATATTTCTCAACCTCTTCTTTAACCAAGTCAAATGGGAATGGTGATATCTGCAATGTAACCATAAGGGGAAAACCCTGAATAAGTTAAAAAAAATCATGCTTTATCTACTAGACCTTCTATATCAACTAGCCACATACAAGAATGATGTGTACTGCCCATTGGCAACCAATTAGGCTCAAATATAGCATAGAAAAAAAAGTTGCAAATTATCATTTGAACATAACTGGTCGCTATAAAGACAATTTTTATGCAAGATATATAAATAAAATTATAAATAAATAAAGTCCAACATTAACAGCATGCTACAATGATATTTTAAACATTATATTTTTAATATTTAAAAGCAATTTTAGGATACAATTTTATCTACAGACAATATAACCACAGTTGAGATCATTAACAATAGTCAATATTTTACAAAAATAGCAGTCTACATGTAATACATGCACTGAGATAATCTTTCCTTAACTCAGTAAATAATGTGAAGTTGTGTTCACTCTGAATGCTCAATGTGCAGGGGGGGCTTTCTTGCATGTAAATGGATGGCTGGAATGAACAAAGCTTTGCCTTATTTGCTAAGCTCAGTGAACATTCACTTTGCTAAACATCTTTATTCCTTTAGTGTAAATAAACCCTAAAATGTTAGCATGACTGCAAAATGTAATATCTGAAATGTAATTTCACCAAGCAGCTGTTTACAAGCATGGCTGGAAATGTAGAAGTAGAAAGTTTGTGGAAGTGGTCAATAACCATTAAACACCTATCCTGATGGTTTTCTAAACTTCCTGATGCTGGCACATTTACACAGCTTTACAACGTATGATGTCATCATATAATGTCCAACATGAGCCAACCAGCAGCCGATAACTGGCAAGGGGTGCTGAAGGCTTGACATACATGCCACCCTATATTCTCTGTGCATGGTGGCAGTGGTTTTTGGTGGACTGGTCAACTAAAGACACCTTGATAAATAGCAAGAAAAAGCAAACTAGCAAGAAAACCCCAAAAAGCCTAAAGCTAAAGGGTAAAAACACATGGCCAATGGATTAGCGCTGGGAAACATTACAAAGGTGCAGCTCCAACAGTAAAACTAAAGAAAGTGACCTAAAAATGTAATTTAGATTGTGGTGGCATTGCGGTAATTTACATCACTCAAATTTTTGGCATTCACACCTGCAAAGTCTTAAAGCTGAACTGCAAAGGTTAGATTTTTTTTTTTTACCTGGGGTACCTTTAAAAAGCAATTCCTCCAACACTCTACGTTGTGGGCAGGCCCTCAGTGTCCTCACTTACAGTGAAGGGCAACTGGTCTTGCACTGTACATGATGTCAGAGTGCAACTAACGGGTGAAAAGGCTTCAGAGTACTGGTCCATAGGAAGGAGAAAGCCTGTGTTAGCGAGGGATGAGTTAAAGCGGAGTTCCACCCTAAAGTGGAACTTCCGCTTATCGGATTCCTCCCCCCTCCGGTGCCACAGTGGCACCTTTCAGGGGGAGGGGGGTGCAGATACCTGTATAATACAGGTATCTGCACCCACTTCCGTATAGCTGCCCCACCCCTATCCGGAGCTGCCCCGTTGTGTCTTGGGAAACACAGTTCCCAGGACACAGCGGGGACCAATAGAGTCGCGCATGCGCAGTAGGGAAGCGGGCAGTGAAGGCGTTGCGTCTTCACTTCCTGATTCCCTGACAGAGGATGGCGGCGGGGCAGCGAGAGACGAGCGGTCTCTCGTCACATTCTGCCTACACCGCTGGAACCAGGAACAGGTAAGTGTCCATTTATTAAAAGTCAGCAGCTGCACTATTTGTAGCTGCTGACTTTTAATATTTTTTGTGCGGGTGCAGCTCCGCTTTAAGCGCTTCTTAATGGTTCCCTAGGCAAAAATAAGCATTTACCCTTGCAGTACCCACTGCAAGGTTAGGTTTTTTTAATTTCATTTTAATTTTGGTTGGCACCAATGACAAAGTCAGATGGAATGTCCTAAAGAATGATTTTAGGGACTTGGGAGCTAAATTGAGGAAATGGACCTCCGAGGTAGTATTCTCAGGAATACTACCGGTACATTGAGCCACACCAGAAAGGCAGAGGGAGATTAGGGAAGTAAACAAGTGACTGAAGAGCTGGCGTAGTAAGGAGGGGTTTGGGTTCCTGGAGGACTGGGCCAACTTCTTAGTTGATCACCAGTACTATAGAGGGGACAGACTGCACCTAAATGAGAAGGGTGCCGATCAGCTGGGTGTAAAGATGGCCAAAAAGTTAGAGGGGTTTTTAAACTAGGCGACGAGGGGGAGGGGGGGAGAATCAGAGGTAGAGATAGTCAGCGTGGAAAATATTCCAGAGGGTAGTATTGGGGCATTAGTGGTAGATTGACTAAAGCACATAAACCCAAGGTAAGTATAGTCACAAGTCCTAGTTGCAATCTCCGAACACCCAATAGAGGATAGTATGCGACTGGTCTAAAACTATTTGGAATGTTCACCAATGCCAGAAAAATATTACTGGGAGTATGCTATAGGCCCCCTAAACCTGAGGGAGGAGGGGGGAGACAGATCTCCTATCACAAGTTGGATTAGCAGCAAGAATGGGAAGTGTTATCATAATGGGGAAGTTTTAATTATCCAAACATAGACTGGGTGGAGGGACCCACGCATTTGTCTAAGGCTCGCCAGTTCCTAAATGTCCTGCAGGACAATTTCATGGTTCAGATGGTAGACGCACCAATTAGAAATAAAGCGTTACTGGATCTACTGATTACTAACAATACAGACCTGATCACGGATGTGGACTATCAGTGCAATTTAGGAAACAGCGATCAGAGATCAATTGGCTTCAGTATAAATCACACAAAAAGGAAACTTAAGGGGAATACAAAGACACTGAATTTCAAAAGAGCCAACTTCCCTAAACTACGAACCTTGTTAGAATGCAGGAATTGGGATAAGATATGATAGGAACAAAGAGCACGGAGGCATATTAAATAAGGGCATTAGCCAATGCATCCCATTAGGTAATACATTTAAAAGAGCGAACAAATGTCCTGGATGGCTTAACTCCAATATAAAAATGCATATTAAAGCAAAGGAGAAGGCCTTCAAAAAATACAAGGTTGAGGGATCAGCATTTGAGACTTTATAAAGAATGCAACAAGAAATGTAAGGGTGCAATTAGGGCGACTAAAGCCCCATACACACGGTCGGACTTTTTCATGGATTCTGTCCGATCGGACAAGGTTGTTGAAAAAATCAGACCGTGTGTATGCACCATCGGACAGTGTTCGTCGGTTTGGCCGACGGACAAAGTCTTATCTCCTGCTGGAAAACTTTGCCGTCAACACGGTCCGATCACACCAAATCCGAGCGTGTGTACGCTTGTCCGACCGGACAAAGTGCTACGCATGCTCAGATCACATTACAAGACCAAAGCTATTGGCTACTAGCCTCTACGTAGTCCCGTCGTAGGCAACAAACGTCACCACGTTCAGAATGATCGGATTTTCCGACAACTTTGTCCGACCATGTGTACGCAAAACCAACATCAGACATAGTATGACGGACATGGTCCGACAACTTTGTCCGATCGTGTGTACGCAAAACCAAAATCAGACAACAATAGTTTTTTTTTTTTTTTTTTTTTTTTTATGACGGACATGGTCCGCGGAATTTTAATTTGTTATAGTTGGCAGTAAAGAATCTCCACAATGGATGGGGTGTCGTGAGTGTGCAATTAAAAATTATCTGAATGTAAGGTACATAAAAGAAACATAATAGTAAAGAATTACCAAATTGGTCTTGCGTGATTCAGAATGGTGAGGAAACGTGGCTTAAATGTAGTCATAGTAGCCCATATTTTTATGTTCCTCCTGGCACCACACCATTTCTGCGTTGCCATATTTCTCAACCTCTTCTTTAACCAAGTCAAATGGGAATGGTGATATCTGCAATGTAAACCATAAGGGGAAAACCCTGAATAAGTTAAAAAAAATCATGCTTTATCTACTAGACCTTCTATATCAACTAGCCACATACAAGAATGATGTGTACTGCCCAAAGAAACAAATAAACCCTAAAATGTTTAGCATGACATAAAACTTCCTGATGCTGGCACATTTACACAGCTTTACAACGTATGATGTCATCATTAATGTCCAACATGAGCAACCAGCAGCCGATAACTGGCAAGGGGTGCTGAAGGCTTGACATACATGCCACCCTATATTCTCTGTGCATGGTGGCAGTGGTTTTTGGTGGACTGGTCAGCAAGAAAAAGCAAACTAGCAAGAAAACCCCAAAAAGCCTAAAGCTAAAAGGTAAAAACACATGGCCAATGGATTAGCGCTGGGAAACATTACAAAGGTGCAGCTCCAACAGTAAAACTAAAGAAAGTGACCTAAAAATGTAATTTAGATTGTGGTGGCATTGCGGTAATTTACATCACTCAAATTTTTGGCATTCACACCTGCAAAGTCTTAAAGCTGAACTGCAAAGGTTAGATTTTTTTTTTTACTTACAAAACCAAAAAAAAGGGGGAGGGGGGTAAAAATTGGAACCAGGAACAGGTAAGTGTCCATTTTATTAAAAGTCAGCAGCTTTAAGCCTGCCACAAGGCAATTTTTGTTTTTTTAATTTCATTTTAATTTTTAGCTTTCATCGCTGTCACATTTTGAATGACAATTGCACGGTCATGCTACACTGTACCCAAACACATTTTTTATCATTTGTTCCCACAAATAGAGCTTTCTTTTGGTAGCATTTGATCAATGCTGGCATTTTTATTTCTTGAGCAACAAATAAAAAAGAACAAAGATTTTGAAAGAAAAAAAGTTTTTCTTTGTTTCTGTTTTGTAAATAAATAGGTTTTCTCCTTCACTGATGGGCACTGATGAGGCTGCACTAATAGGCACTGATGAGGCTGCACTAATGGGCACTAAGGTGGCACTGATGAGGTGGCACCAATGGGTTGGCACTGATGATGGGCACTGATGGGCACTGATAGGTGGCACTGGTATGCAGCACTGATGGGCATTGATAGGCGGCACTGATGGGTACTTATGGGAGGCACTGATGGGTGGCATTGGTGGGCACTGATAGGTGGGCATTGATGGGTGGTACTGATGGCCATTGATAGATGGCACTGTTAGGCATCACTGATGAGGAGACATTTGGCAGGCACTTACTGACTGGCACAGACTGGCAATATGTGTGGGCACTGATTGCCATTGTTTGGGCACTTACTGGCATCCCTGGCGGTCTAGGGTGGCATCCCTGCTGATCCATCTGTTGTGGTGGTCCAGTGTGGGCATCCGTGGGGGGGCTGCACTGATAAGCAATCAGCACAGACCCCCCTGTCAGGAGACCCGCCTATCGGCTCTCCTCTACTCGCATCTGTCAGACGCGAGTGAGGAAAAGCCGATCAACGGCTCTTCCTGTTTACATTGTGATCAGCTGTGATTGGACACGGCTGATCACGTGGTAAAAAGCCTCCATTAGAGGCTCTTTTCCGAGATAGGTGTAGCAGTGTGTCAGACTGACACACCACTGATCGCCGCGATGCGCACCCCCACGGGAGCACGGTGGCTGTTATCCTGCTGGACGTCATAGGACGCCCAATCAGGATAACTGAACCACTGCCCGGCTGTCATTCTGCTATAGGCCGGGCGTGAAGTGGTTAAGTATGTAAACAGTAAAAAAAAGGGAGGACACACCATTTCTGGGATTTCCTTTACCAAAAATATGTAGCAGAATACATATTGGCTAAAATTGATGAAGAAACTCGATTTTTAAAATATTTTTATTGGGAATGTTTTATAGCAGAAAATAAAAAATATAGATTTTTTTTTTCAAAATGTTGGTCTTTTTTTGTACATAGCGCAAAAAATTAAAACTGCAAAGGTGATCAAATACCACCAAAATAAAGCTCTATTTATGTGAAAAAAGAACATACGTTTTTTTGGTACAGCGTTGCACGCCCGCGCAATTGTCAGGTAAAGTAACGCAGTGCTGCATCGCAAAAAAAATGGACTGGTTATGAAGGGGGGTAAACCAAAGGTTAAAGCCAATTATTCGCTATCACTGCACTTCTAAATTGTGCCAACAACTGTGTGGGGATTGTGCCAGATGTAAGACACTTTTCTATCATTTTTTCTATCTGCGCAATTTTTTCCCATCACCACATTAACATACTGCATTATGACATTGTCGCAATTAACTCCACTTTTAGTGCATGTGCAGGACTGGCACAAATAATAACAGCTAGCAGTCTTTCAGAATTCCCCCAATGTCTGCTAGCTAATAAAAAGAAAAATTATGAGTGAGGAGGTAATAAACCCACTTAAAGACAAAGTGTTTATCAAACTCTCATGCTGTTGCTAATCAGTAACATTTTCTCCACATCTTTCACTTATGCGACAGGAGGAATATTTAACTTTGTGCCTCAATTATCCTGATCATTTGTTTTGTAACAAAACTGGCTGTCAAAATATTCTCTGTCTAACAGATTAATACTGAGGAACATGTTACCTGCTCCAGCCGTGTGATTGCTATTTGGCTTTCCAGCTGTTTTTGATGCCTTTCCTTGACAAGCTCATAATAAACCTTCCCGGTGCAGAAAATGACCCGTCTCACATCCTGAGGATTGTGACAAGCTGCTCCACTCTCAGGAATCACCCGCTGGAAGACTGTACCTTATGTCACAAAGAAATCCTAATGGTTAATGGTTTAGCAGAACCACTGTGGTTGTTTTCAGCTGCAAGATGCATCGCTGTTTGAATACATTTGCTCAAATAAAGTCATTTTTTATATGAATGAAAAACTTGCTTTTGTAAATCTAGACTCCCAAGCAAGACTGACTACTATTACTCACAACGAAAGCTAGTTTTCATGCCAATGAAGCAGCACAATTTATTAATTGACTTTACAACACAAATTAAAGTGCATGTAAATCCTAAGGCCTAGTGCACACTGGCATTGAAAGCAGGCATTTGAGGGGTGTTTTTACTGCCCCTCAAACGCCTCCGCAAATTATACTATGGACAGCACACAGCGTGGTGGTAACACATGCTGGAGCAGTTGCCACGTGGTCACAGCGCTGTAGTACATTAGTTAATTTTAGGCATTTGTGGTGCAGTTTTAGCGTGCCAAAAACGCACGTCAACTGCGCCGCAAACGCTTATAGGACATTTGGTGGAGCCTTTTTTCAATACTCATTAAAATGTTTATCAACCGCACCTATTAACGTGCATTATTGCTATAGGGGCATATGAATAGCGGATTTTGAGCAAGTGTGAACAAGCCCTAAATCAATTTTTCAGTATGTTTGGTATTGTATCTCGCTGTATACAGTTTTCTTTTATCATAAGGGGGGTCGGGCCACCTGTTTCCTGCATTTCTGCGGGTAGGGCAGCCCATTGAAATGAATGAGCTGCCCTACACACAGCACGCAGTCACAAATATGTCAACCAAGGCTTGTTCACATGTTAGGTTGGAGGGCGGTAAAACCCTGTGGTTGAGCTGTTTTTACCACTCCCAACTGCTCTCCCTTTAGCTGCTAGCAGCTGGGGGTGTACACATGCTGTGGCTGCAGCTAAAAGTATACCCCTAGGTGAATGGGGCTTCACTGCAACCCTCTGCAACCGTATCCATTGTGTGGTGTGGTGATGCTGCATTTATGGGGTTAAAACAGATGGTGAGGAGGCAACAGACTGTGTCTTTCCAGCCTGTCAAATGCATCTGGAAAGTAATATTATTATTATTATTATACAGGATTTATATAGCGCCAACAGTTTGCGCAGCGCTTAACAAAATAAAGGCAGACATAACAATTTGGTACAAGAGGAATCAGAGGGCCCTGCTCGTTAGAGCTTACAATCTAAAAAATATGAGCATGGATTGCTTTTCAGCAGCGTGGCATTCCTTGCTGCTATTATGAAAAAGACCTTAAAAGCAGTTCTGATAGTATAGGAATAGGGGTCAGGGTTAAAAGTAATATACATACACAGATATAAAAAAACAAATACACACACTGAAACACGCACAGACACATGTACACACACACACACACACGCATACACACATATGGGACACATGCACACACGTACACACGTACACACAAACACTTACAGACACAGGCACACACACATACACACATGTTCACACACATGCATACATACATGCACACAGACATACAGAAACGTACACAGACACACACATACAGACACATGTACATACACACACACATACAGAAACATGCACACACACACCTGTGCACACACACACAGACACATGTACACAGCCCTTTAAAAAGTTGTATTACAGTATCTTCCCTCACACAGCCGAGTACTGCACTGTACGGCGAGGCAGAAAGCACAGCACATACTCCCCCTCTCCTTTCACTTTGCCGTGTCTGACTGAGCTCCCAGGGCTCATCTGACAGCCTTTATCCACCAGAATCCTGCAGAACCCCTGAGGACCTCTGGCGGCACCACTGTTGAGAAAGGCTGCTCTAAATGATGGTACCCTTTAGCTGGCTGATGGTCTGCCTTTCTGATAGATCTGATAAATAGCCAACTAAAAGACTGCATGGCAGGTTGACAATGCCACTGCTTATTGAGACGCAGTGGTTTAACAGCGTCAGTCTGCAGCAAGTGCTATTACTGGCAGGATCTCCAAGTTATGCATTGTAACCTTGGCAAATTATGTTTGTAGCACTAGGATCCTCAAATCCAGACCAGGACACTACCTGCATAGAACCTCTATCAGGTTGTTATTCAGAACCTCTGCCAGGTTATTATTACAGTTTACCTGTCCCAGTGAAAACTACTCCCCTCATTTCTTGTCCTAACATGACAGAAAAGTTTAAATTTCCAGGACAGGGCCCTATATGGCAATTCAACACAACAATTTCTTCTTCCCAAGTCTGCCCAAAAAATAAACGTTTAGACTGGAGTTGGTCTTTCACCATCTTGATGCCGCACCATTGTAAAAACATGACAGGTTGATGGACTCCATTTTCTGAAGTGCCTTTGTAAATGGAGCTGCACAAAAAATGCACTGGTGGCCGATGTGCCCCTTAAATACCTATGATCAGAAGGAAGGAATCTTAGGAAGAAAAAGACAGCAGCAGCAGGTGGGGTGTGGGCTTTAAATTCACACTGATCATCAATAATTATGGGATTGTTTTTTTAAAGGTGTGTGTGTTGGCTTAAAATGCCACTATCAACCACTGATGGTGGTGTTTTTTTTTTTTTTTAAATGTCATTAACTGCCAATGATTGGGTTTTTTTTATTGCTGCCAATTGGTTTCAGGTGGCACCTTTAAATACTAAACACAGCATAACACCAGTATTTTTCTTCATTTAAGAATTAAGGGGGCAAAAAATTAGATCGGCTAGAGCAGATAGATCTCTCTCTCTCTCTCTCTCTCTCTCTCTCTCTCTCTCTCTCTCTCTCTCTCTCTCTCTCTCTATATATATATATATTAGAGCTGCACAATTAATCGTTAAAAAATCGCGATCTCTACTGCAGAGTTTGCCGATTTTTTCATATAACAAGTGGAGAGACTTATCTGCTCACTATATCTGTCAAAAGAAACCATCTGGGCAGTCTGCCAAGTTTTTAACATGAAACATTGTAACTAACTCTTCCTTCTTAGATCAAAGTGATAAACTTCTGTGTGTAAAGAAAAAATCCAGGCAGTCTGCCAAGTTTTTAACAAGGTGTAAATGCAGAAAGTTTAACCACTTAAAGTCTAAATCTTTTTCTGACACTTGTTTCTTAAGTTAAAATCAATATTTTTTGCTAGAAAATTACTTGGAACCCCCAAACATTATATATATTTTAGCAGAGACCCTAGGGAATAAAATGTCAATTGCTGCAATATTTTATGTCGCACTGTATTTGCCCAGTGGTCTTTCAAACACAATTTTTGGGGAAAAAAATACACTTCAATGAATAAAAAAATAAAAAAAAAGGAACGTTAGCCAAATTTTTTTTGTTTTAATGTGAAAGATGATGTTACGCCATGAGAATCGTGAGAGAATCGCGATCTATCTTCCAAGCAAAAAATTGTGATTCTCATTTTAGCCAGAATAGTTCAACTCTAATTTTTTATATATATATATATATATATATATATATATATATACATACACACACACACACACACACACACACACACACACACACACATTTTATATATATATATATATATATATATATATATATATATATATATATATATATATATATATATATACACGCATACACATTATATATATATATATATATATATATATATATATATATATATATATATATATACACACACACATACATACACACACACACACACACACATATATATACACAGGTAGATAGATAGATAGTGGATATAAAAAGTCTACGCACCCTCATTAAAATGTCAGGTTTCTGTGATGTAAAAAAAAAAAATGAGACGATAAATCAAGGGGGGTAAAAAAAAATAAAAAATGTGATTGCATAAGTATGCACACACTTTTATAACTGGGGATGTAGATGTGTTCAGGATTAAGCAATCACATTCAAGCTCATGTTAAATAGGAGTCTGTACTACAATCTCCAATATTCTTCATATGTCTCGCCTATGGGGTAGAGTGGCAAGATGAAAGCATTTTCTTACGAAGAAAAACATCCAAGCCTGGCTAAATTTTGAAAAAACACATCTGAAGTCTCCCAAAAGCATGTGGGAAAATGTGTTATGGTCTGATGAAACCAAGGTTGAACTTTTTGGCCATAATTCCAAAAGAAGTGTGTGGAGCAAAAACAATACTGCACATGAGCAAACACCATACCCACAGTGAAGCATGGTGGAGGCAGCAACATGCTTTGGGGCTGTTTTTCTTCAGCTGAAACAGGGTCCTTAGTCAAGGTAGAGGGAATTATGAACAGTTCCAAATACCAGTCAATATTGGCACAAAACCTTCAGGCTTCTGCTAGAAAGCAGAACATGGAGAGGAACTTCATCTATCAGCATGACAACGACCCAACGCATACATCCAAATCAACAAAGGAATGGCTTCCACAGAAGACGATTCCTTTTGGAGTGGCCCAGCCAAAGTCCAGACCGGAATACAATTGAAAATCTGTGTGGTGATCTGAAGAGGGCTGTGCACAGGAGATGCCCACGCAATCTAACTGATTTGGAGTCTTTTTGCAAAGAAGAGTGGGCAAATAATGCCAAGTTAAGATATGCCACGCTGATAAACTCATACCCAAAAAGACTGAGTGCTGTGATAAAATCAAAAGGTGCTTCAACAAAGGATTTGTTTACGGGTGTGCAGTATGCAACCATATTATTATTTTTTTTTATTTTTACTTCCATTCACCTAAAAGATTTCAGTTTGTTGTTCAACTGAGTTGTACAGTTTATAGGTCACATTAAAAGGTGGAAGAAATTCTGAAGTGATTTATCTTTGTCTCAGAAACCTGAAATTTTAACAGAGGTGTGTAGACTTTTTATATCCACTGTATATATACACACGAGTGAGAGAGGGCTCAGGTAAGTATTTTGGTGGTTCTGGGGGGAGATGCACAGTGCACAGGTTGGCTCCCCTGGGTGAGCTGTGGTAGCTGTACATCGGCCGCTTTAAGACCACTAGGGGGCACGCACACGCCTGTGACGATGAGTGTGCCCAGCGGTTGCGATGTCTGCCGGGTACCCGCGATCTCTCCACACAGAGACAGAATGGAGGTCTGTCAATGTAAATAGACAGATCTCCGTTAGGTCAGGGGTGAGGAGACTAATTAGTTGTTCCTAATGCTTAGGAACAACAATCGGTCTCCTCCCCCAGGCAGTCCCATCCCCCCACAGATAGAAACACTCCCTAGGACACACATATAACCCCTTGATCGCCCCCTAGTATTAACCCCTTCCCTGCCAATAACATTTATACAGTAATCAGTGGCTATTTTTAGCTCTGATCGCTTTTTGGCTGTCAATAGTCCCAAAAAAGTGTCAAAAGTGCCCGATCTGTCTTCCGCAATGTCACAGTCCCGATAAAAATCAGATCACGGCCATTACTAGTAAAAAAAAAAAAAATGCCATAAATCTACCCCCTATTTTGTAGATGCTATAACTTTTGCACAAATCAATCAATATACATTTATTGCAATTTTTTTTTAACAAAAATATGTAGACTAATGCATGTCGGCCTAAAATGAGGAAGAGTTTTTTTATTTTTTTATTTTTTATTTGGGTATACTTATTATAGCAATAATTTAAAAATATATATATATTTTTTTTTCAAAATTGTTGCTTTTTTTTGTTTATAGCGCAAAAAATGAAAAAAATTGCAAAGGTGATCAAATACCACCAAAAAATATTTAAATATATATAGTGCAGTGCTACTCTCTTGAAAAAATGTGTGTTCGTAAAATCAAGCAATACACTCCATTGAATATAGTCCTATTACAAACATGTGTAAGTTCTTGAGCTGTGAACATCCATTAGTATGAATCACCACCATGCTCTTCTACAGATATTGCTCAGTTGTGTACACCTCCACCAGCCAATATATCTGCTAACCTCAACAATGAGTCAGATAGACTGAGAAAAAAATCTTTTACTCCACTCCTCTATGGTTTCTCTTGTCCTTAGTGGATCTGCTGTTCAAGATCAGCCCTTTGCTGCTTCACCAATAAGTGAGGAATATATCTCTCCTATTCACAACCCCGCTCCTTAGACTCTCCTCCACTTGTCAATATCTATAGAATAGAGCGCTGTGGGGATTCATACTAACGGATGTTTACAGCTCAAGAACTTAAACATGTTTGTAATGCATTAAGGTAAAAAAACCTTTAGCCTTTAAGCAATTGTTCATAATATGTGTGATTAGCTGAAATTGCAACAACTGGATGAGAATATCATAGAACTAAATTACCAGAGAAATAAAATTTTCCATGGTAACCAATCAGATTTCTGCCTTTATAGTGGTAGCAAACTTAACCCCGCCAATGTTGCTTTAACCACTTCCCAACTGGCGCACAACGATGTACGTCGGCAGAATGGCACGGACAGGCATAAGGTGTACAAAAAATGGCGCCATGCCATCGTGTGCGCGCGGGTCAGGACCCTCGTGAGTCCGGTTGCGGGTCCCGCGGACTCGATCGCCGTGGGGATACCTGTGATCGTCTCACGGGGAGGCTGAACGGGGAGATCTGGAAGTAAACAGCATTTCCCCGTTCTGCCTAGCAACAAGTGACACTGATCTCTGCTCCCTGTGATTGGAGCAGAGATCAGTGTTCACTAACACACAGCCACGCCCCCCACAGTTAGTAACACACCCCTAGGACACACTTAACCCCTACACTGCCACCCCCTGGTTAACCCCTTCACTGCCAGTGTCATTTACACAGGAATCAGTGCATTTGTATAGTACTGATTGCTGTATAAATGACAATGGTCCCAAAAACGTGTCAAAAATGTCAGACGTGTCCGCAGTCCCAATAAAAATCGCTGATCGCCGGCATTACAAGTAAAAAAATAAATTATTAATAAAAATTCCATAAAACTATCCCCTATTTTGTAAACGCCATAACTTTTGCGCAAACCAATCAATAATCGCTTATTGCAATTTTTTTTTACCAAAAATATGTAGAAGAATACGTATTGGCGTAAACTGGGGAAAAAATATGTTTTTTTATATATTTTTGGGGGATATTTATTATAACAAAGTAAAAAATAATGTGTTTTTTTCAAAATTGTTGCTATTTTTTTGTTTATAGCGCAAAAAATAAAAAACGCAAGGGTGATCAAATACCACCAAAAGAAAGCTCTATTTGTGGGAAAAAAAGGACGTCAATTTTGTTTGGGAGCCACGTCGCACGACCGCACAATTGTCAGTTAAAGTGACGCAGTGCCGAATCGCAAAAAGTGGTCTGGTCTTAAGCCAACAAAATGGTCCAGTCTGAAAGTGGTTAAAAAGTCCATTATATAAGGTATACTAACACATTCTTTTTTTAAAATTCTTTATTCTTTATGGTTTTCTGCAATACAAAACATCTGTTAAAAATACAACAATATTTATACATCCATCGCATTATATTAACTTTTAAAGTACCATCTTTAACCCTTCTCCTTCCCTCCCTTCCCTCTCCCACCCCAAATTTATCCTACCGCCAGTTTCTGCTACTTTCCATTTCATTTCCAGCTTTCTTTTATACTCTCTAAAGGGGCTATAATTCCTTATTTATTTACTACCTCTCCTTCTCTCTTCCTCTCTGTATCTTATAGGGCCAAATTCCACTTACTGCTCTGCTCTATTCCTCCCCTAGGGCGGATACCCCATTCTTCTCAACCAGGTCTCCCACAATATTTTAAATGTATTAAAGTTCCCTCTTCTAGTAAGTACTACTTTTTCTTTCCACACTGTCGTATTTATTACATTAGTCCATTCTGCCAATGTCGGGGCTTTCGATGATTGCCAATTTTGTGCAATCCATTTTCTAGCCTGAAACAGGCACCTCAATACCGCTACCATGGTGTTTGTTTTCTCATATCTCTCCTCCATACATCCTAATAGGCAAATTTTTGCCTCCAGTTCCAATCTGGTCCCGAAGGTTATATTTATAATGTCCAATACCATAACCCAATATCTATATAATTTCAGATACTTCCACATCATGTGTATGAGGTCTCCTGTGTCTTGGCATCTAGGGCATTTGTCATCTGATTTCCTCCCAAACATGTACAGTCTCTTTGGGGTTTAATCAACTCTATGCACTAAGAATAAATGGGACATCCTCTGCGATGGGGAAAGTGACACCGATGCCCCTAGCTCCAATATCCGTTCCCACTGTTCAGCTGTTATGGCTCCTATATCCTTCTCCCATTTCCCTTTAATTTTCCCCACACTCTCCCTGGATATAGATATAATACTGATCTGTAAATATAATTCTGAAATAAGGCCTTTAAAGATTCCTACCTTAATTAGCCTTTGGAGATGGGGAATTTTTTGCCATACTGCCGGGTGTGTTTTGAATTGGGCTTGGAGGGCATGCCTTATTTGTAGATACCTATAAAATAAAGTGTGTGGTATGCCGTATTCTTTACCTAATTCTGAAAAGGGTTTCAGTGTACTATCTTTATATAGTTGTGCCACCCTGGTTATGCCCAGCTTTTCCCATTCCTTAATCTTCCCCATAGCTTGAATTTCCTGCAGGTATTTATTATCCCAAAAGGGGGAATATTCCGTTAACCCCCTAATACCCCAACGATATCTTACCTGCCTTCCATACTCTCATAATCATTTTTAATGTTGGGTATTTAACAGGGAAGGAATCAGCCTCCAGAGTTTCTATTATGGTGTTATGTGGGGCACCTAATAACATTTTACCACTAGCATTCCCACCTCCTATTATACTACACCCCCCCAGGTGCTGTAACTGGGCCGCTATAAAATAGCTACGAGGGTGTGGGAGGGATGGCTGTCCCATCCCTCCCTCATTTATTGGCAATTGTAATGTTTGGAGACCAATCCTCGCTTTTCCCTTCTTCCAAATTAATTCCCTAAAGAGGGTCTCTATCTTTTTAAACCATTCTTTTCCTATCCATACTGGGGAATTATGGGGCACATAAAGTAATTGTGGCATCCAGATCATCTTAATAAGGTTACTTCGCCCAGCCACCGATAGGGGGAATCGTCCCCAGATGTCAGCTTTTCTTTTAAATTTTACTAGAAGTGGCCCTAAATTGTTACTGATGTATTGTTCTGGGTCTTGTGTTACCACGATCCCCAGATAATCCATCTTCTCCACTATTTTTAACTGGGAGATTACCTCCAAGTTGGCATGGTCCAATGAATCCACCAGTAGGAGTGCAGACTTCTCCCAGTTTATCACCAGGCCCGAAAACTGTCCGTATAGCTCCACTATCTGCACTGCGGTTCTCAGAGAGGTCGTAGTGTCACCCAGATAAAGCAGTACATCATCCGCATACAATGCGTTTTTTTCCTCTCCTACCTTCCTCCTCTTCCCTTGTATGCCCTGTGTGGCTCTAATAGCAATTGCCAATGGTTCTATTGCCAGAGAGAAGAGGATGGGAGACAGGGGACAACCCTGTCTTGTCCCCCTCTCCAGTCTGAGCATCTTTGAATACTTGTCATTCATTTTTACTTTAGCCCTTGGGGAGTTATAACGTTTTTTTACTAATTTAATGAAAGAGGACAAAATGTCTCTACCCCCTATGTTCTCAGTTGGCGTCTGCAGGTTCATGTACATGCTTCTAATATTGGCACTCATTGATCTATTAGGGATGAACCCGGACTGATCCGGGTGTATGAGTTTCTGAATCTATTTGTTCATCCTAGCCGCCATCACCCTGGTCAATATTTTAACATCTGAGCACAGTGAGGATATCGGTCTATAGGACCTATAGGTCTATATATCCAGCTGATCGTTCCCCTTTTTCTGAAGCACGATTATGGTGGCTTCTGTCATCGAGATAGGCAGCCTCCCTTCCTCTACTGCCCAGTTCAATAACTTTAATAATTACGGGAGCAATACCTCACCATACGGTTTATAAATTTCTGCTGGTAATCCATATGGCCCAGGAGACTTCTGATTAGCCACCCCCCCACTGCCAGTTGTAGCTCCTCTAAAGTTATGGGGGCTTCTATACCACCTCTATCCTCCTCTGTTAAGGCTGGTATTTCTATTCCCCCCAGAAATCCGTCCATTACCCCTACTTCATCTTCCCTCTTTGACTTTGAGGAAATCACACCACCCGCCGTTCTAATTGCGGTAATATTGGAAGGAGCTGAATTGGTTTTGGTCAAAAGAGCCAGAATATGGCCTACACTCTCCTCCTCTGCAAAGGCACTCTGTCTCTGAAAGAGATGCTTATTCTCCGCTTTCCTTGTAACCACCATTTTATATTCCTGCTGTTTCTCAAGCCATCTCCTTTGTTTCATCAGGGATGGATCCTCCACATATTGTTTTTCTGCCTCTAGCGCCTCTTTCCTAATCTTCTCTTCTCATACCCTAGAGCTTCTCTTAATCTTGGCCACCTGTTGAATCAATAATCCCCTAAGAAAAGCCTTCAGGGCATCCCATATCACCCCCACCGGTGCTGTCCCTGAGTTGAAGGATACAAACTCCTTCAACTTTAAGTTTACCTCTTCTGGCTTTCCCATTAATTCCAGCCAGAAAGAGCTTATTTTCCAATTACTCAAGGGACACTTTTTTCCTGTATTCATTGTCATCACCAGTGGAGAGTGATCTGACACCCCTCTTGGGTAATATACAATTTTCATAACTAACTGCAATATTTCTGGATTTCCCAGAGCCATATCTATTCTAGACAGTGTGGCGAGTGAGCTCTAGAAACAGGAGTATTGCCGCTCATCTGGATTCCCTACTCTCCATATGTCGCACCACCCAACCTCTTCCAAAAATTGGGATAGACATCCCTCTCTCATTCCATCCATCCATGTCCTTGATGGAAATCTATCCAATGTTCTATCAAGTACCTCATTAAAGTCTCCTACCACTATTACTGGAGTACCTTCCTTATTTAACACAAACTCCATTAATTTATACAAGATCTCCATTTTAAAGGGTGGAGGGATATAAACATTTGCCAATACATATGGTTCACCTTCTATAAAACAGTACAAAAAGATATAACGACCCAATTCATCTATACTGATCTCTCTACATACAAAAGACATCCCCTTTTTCACTAATATACTCACCCTTCTTGAATAGGAGTAGACCGAATGATACTGGTATTGATATTTACTGTTAGCTAATTTTACCATAGTTTCCTTTGTTAAATGAGTCTCTTGTATACAGATTAATTCCACCCCATACAGCTCAAGTGTGGAGAAAATTGCAGCCCTTTTAAATCGGGTCTCCCATCCCCCGGACGTTCCAGGAGCCTATATTGAAGGTTTTAGGTTGCATAGCCGAAAGGGAAAGAAAATAAAAATAAAAAGAACATCAAAAAAAGGAGAAGCCCATAAAAATAAAAAAAGAGGACAAAAAAATTGAAGAAGTAGCCCTACATTCAGAAAAAGCAAGCAGGGAAAAAGTCAGTAGTAAAAAAAAAAAGAGAGAGAAAAACTTTGTGATCTACTAGTGTACTACTTTTTTAAGTGTATTTTTCAAAAAGTGTGAATATCCTCTAAATTCCTTAATCTTGTTTTCCCCTCTCTCCTGTGCTTGAAACATGGTATTTATGATTTTATACCATGTTACTCCCTCCCACCCCACTTTAACCCCTTCCCCATCCCCCCCCCCCTGCCTATCTAGGCTACCCCTAGGGGCTGTGCTTGTAACCCATTCCTGACATCCTTCCCAAACGTACGATACTAACACATTCTGCACACACATCTAATTAGCATTAGTAATACTTTAGTAATTAGTAATACTTATTCAGCCCCAATCGCATTTTCCATACCTTATTCCAGAAGTTTTAAAATTCATGCTTCCCAGGATAAGCCATCGTAACTATTTTTTTCCAAGTCCGTAGTCCAATATACTTCAGCGCTTTCAAATAGTCCTTTCTATAATCTCGCACATGCGCAATGATTTTTTAGCTAAGCCTCATTCTAGTTCCGAGATTACAATGGCAACTGTGTCCCGCCGACCTGTTTGACTCCACAAGACAAGTATAATATAAAGCAAACTAAAGCTCTCTTTCACCATATTTATACCTTGTGGAGTAAACAGGTGAGCTAATAGATCTTTACTACAGTGTGCCAGTCTATCCTCATGTTTACACCCCCTGTGATGTTTAAGGTCACATGGGGCATAGCAAGAAGGTCTGAATGAAACTGTAATCTTGGAGGTTTTTTTTGTGCAGTGCTGCAGGGAGCGGATATGACGGACACCGCATACTTCTGAATGGACTGACGGCACTAAAAGGATGCTGTGAATCAGGGGGAGAGATACGCATGCGCCAGTGATGTCAATACAAAGAACGGGACGGATTACAAGCCAACAGAGCAAATAAGGTGGCATCTACATACAGCAATCAGTAGTGTTTTTAATTCTGTTTTATATGTGCAAAAGTTATGGGGAAGAGTTTACTACCACTTTAGGAGCCAGGACCAGAGTTTAAAGGATTTAGAAAAATTAAAAAGGAAAAAAAAACGGGGGGCGTGGCCTAGACCGGCCTGTGAGAGGAAGCAGCTCTCACAGCTCCTGAGCTTGATCCTGCACCGATCCTCCCTCAGCCAACTTACTGACATTCTGCACATATATGCTGCAAGCTGCCGACCCAGGGATCACAGGGGAACCTCCGCCAGCCCTCTGCACCCGGGGAATGACCCGAAAATCGCAATTTGAGATGGGTCCCGATTTCCAAGATGGCGCCGGCGCGTCTGTGATGAAAGGAACCCCACGAGGCGCTGACAGGCAGAAGGAGCAGGGACACAGAGGAACAAAACAGCCCAAGTCACAGGGTAAGGAGTCACCTAGAGACATGGTGTATTACACCCAGAAAATGAATGGGCTGGTGGGAGTGAGACTGCTGGACATTCACACTGCAGTGATCCTGCTATACATGGGACACAGGCTGGGGCAGCCATCTTAGCTGCAACAAGTGAGCATGATGAGACTGATCTCTGACTCTGGGGCCCCTGAAACACATGAACAGGACACATCAAGTATCACGCAGCCCACACTGGCTGATATCCTCAGGGCAGTTAATATTGGCAATGCTTCTGTAGCCTCTGTGAAGGAGGAACTGTCGCTGCTGCGGCAAGATATGCAGAAAATGCGGGAACGCACAACTGCAGTGGAGAGCAGAGTGAGTGAAATAGAGGATCATTTACCCCCCATTGAGAGAAACTCCAAGGCTGCTTACCAACTGGCGAGGGAGGCTGTTGACAGAGCCGAGGATTTTGAGAATCGCCTTAGGAGGAACAACATACGCATTGTGGGGCTCCCCGAGAAGGTGGAGGGTAGGGACCCCACTGAGTATGTGGAAGGATGGTTGCTGGACATATTTGGCAAAAATGCATTTCCCCCTTATTTGCTGTGGAGCGGGCTCACAGGGTGCTGTCCCGGCCTGCTCAACCTGGGGGGCCCCCCAGATCCATGCTGGCACGAATACTGCACTATCGGGATAGAGAAACTGTCCTACGGCTAGCCCGTGAACGGGCCAACATACAGCACAATGGGGCCAGAGTGTCCTTTTATCCCGATTTTTCTGCGGAGGTGCAAAGACGCAGAGCAAAATTCTTTGATGTAAAACGCAGGCTGCGACAGCTGCAACTTCCATACGCAATGTTGTACCCGGCAAAACTGAGGGTGATAGTGAGTGGTCAAGCGCAATTCTTTGATGCCGCAAAAGAACAGTGCCTGGTTAGACCGTAACGAGCAAGCCCTGCGATGGCGAGATCAGAACGAGGAGGAAGGATGAGGATGACGGGGGTACAAGAGGAGAGAATTTGATTTGGAAAATCTGTACTGTTATTCCTTGATATGGAGAACAGGATTTGAACTTACTCAGATTAACCTTGGCTGAGGGACATTATATTGCTTCAGATCAAGACAAGAGCTGCAGAAATCGTAAACGTGAATTTCTACATTTTGCACTTAGAAGTTTCCCTGAGTGAAAACTCGGGGTACAGAAGTTGTACCGCCATGTTGGCGGGCGAAGGTTTGATGCTGCTGGAGGGGACGGCCTGTTGCTTCCCCCTGATAATTTATTTTTTTACTTTTTTATGTTTTTCCTACAGGTGGTGTACCGGTAACACTTCTACCATTCATTATGTACTTTGCATATGCATTTCCTTTCAGGACTCGGGCCTCGGCCCTAGGACTTCCAGACTCCCTAGTAGGGGAGGAGTATATATGCATGTTTTCATACTCTACTCAGTCAAATGGCAGGAATCCCTATAGTATCTTGGAACGTGAGGGGGGTCCACTCACCTCTTAAGAGGATCATGATGCGCATGTGCCTTAAAAAATTTCTACCGGGAGTGTTATGTTTTCAGGAAACTCATTTGACTGAGGAGACCGTGTGTTGTATACAGTATAATTGGGTGAATAAGGCCTATCACTCGACTCACACATCCCACTCTAGGGGTGTGAGCCTTTTGATTCATGGCGCCCTGGATTATGAAGAGATAGACGCTCTCATTTATTCAGAGGGCCGATATGTCTTTCTCCACTGTAGACTGGGTATGTTAACCTGTGTTATTGCTGGTATATATGTCCCCCCCCCTTTCACGGTGGTGGTGCTGAGGGCCTTGCTATCATATTTGGATGGCAGGCCGGAGGTTCCGCTTCTGGTGATGGGGGACTTTAACTGTTGCTTAGATCTCTTGCTGGATAGGCACCCGGCCGTAGGTGCCTCTGCCCTCTCCAGGGGTACCCCCCTGGCGAGGTTGTTGCAAGAGGTGGGCTGGGTGGATGTCTGGCGACATCGCCACCCGGGGGTAAAACAATACTCCTGCTTTTCAAAAACGCATGGTAGTCTGTCTAGAATAGACATGAGGGTGGGAAACGCACGTATGCTCCAATATGTGTCCTCCGTGGACTATAGACCCCGTAGCATATCTGACCACTCTCCACTAGTGATTTTTCTGGTGGTCTCCCGACCAGCAGCACTCCCAAGAGCTCCTTGGAAATTCAACGCATACTGGCTGAAACTGTTTAAAAATCCAGAATCCATAGACGAGAGCGTGCGTGGGTTTTTCACCACTCAGAACCCGGAGGGTTCAAGTGCACAGCAGTGGGAGGCCTTTAAAGTCTTTTTGAAAAGGTTGTTGACAAATGAGATGACTAAAGTGAAGAAGGATTATTCCGCTATGGTGGTGGACTTGGAGAATAGAGTAAAGGAGTTGGAGCAACAATTTATTCTAGATCCTTCAGATTCGGCGAGGGAGGTGTGGCAGGCCGCTCAATCAGCATATGAGCGGGTGCTTACCTCAACCGCCGAAAAAAAACGCTTCTTCTCCAAACAGGCATTTTTTGAGGAAGGGGAAAAAACAGGGCGTATGCTTGCCCGCATAGCAAACTCACACCAAAGATCACCTATTATAGGGGCCATTAAATCTAAAGCGGGGCCACTTGTCCGTTCACCCGAGGGCATTATGCAAGAGTTAGCTGGGTTCTATGAAGAGCTGTACTGCTCTGGTGCCGCCTACGACATGGAGGCTCTAGACCGGTACCTTGGTGGGCTGACATTTCCCAGACTCACCAAGGAGCAGAGGGATGGGCTGGATGCACCTCTCACGGTGGAGGAATTACAAGAAGCCGTGGGGCTGTTCCCTAACTGTAAGGCCCCGGGGGAGGATGGTATACCCATGGAAGTATACAAACAACATGCAGAAACAATAATGCCCCATTTACTACAGGTATTTAATGCTGCCCGGGAGGCGGGAGAACTTCCGCCCTCCATGGCAAAAGCAAATATTGTACTCCTTTTGAAACCGGGTAAGGACCCGGTAGATCCAGGAGCATACAGGCCAATCTCACTACTGCAGTGCGACATTAAGATTCTAGCGAAGGTATTAGCCCAATGCCTCAAAACGGTCATAACCTCCCTCATACATGATGATCAGGCAGGGTTTATGCCAAATAAATCTACTGCCATCAAATTGCGAAGGTTATTTTTGAACATGCAATCTAATGTAGACAATGCGGGTAGCAGGGCCCTGCTGTCATTGGACGCCACAAAGGCGTTCGACAGCATTGATTGGACGTATATGTGGGCAGTAATGGAACGATTTGGGTTTGGTGACACATATATTGCATGGGTGCGTCTACTATACAGTAAGCCTGAAGCTGCTATTCGAGCCTTTGGCTTTCTGTCACAAGACTTTGCTTTGAGGAGGGGGACGCGGCAAGGTTGCCCGTTGTCCCCTCTGCTCTTTGCGCTGGCCATTGAGCCCTTGGCGATCAACGTAAGGGCGAACAAGCAAATTGTGGGATTCCGCTATGGCCCCCTGCAGGAGAAGATAATGCTATACGCAGATGACACCCTGCGGGAGGCCATGGCAACCATTACCAAATTTGGGATGTAATCAGGGTTACAAATTAATTGGTCAAAATCTGCCCTCTTGCTGCTAGATGGCGACGCCACACAGGTAGTGGCTCAGTCATGTCCCATACCTGTCACCACCTCATTTAAATATCTGGGGATCCAGGTTACGTCTAACCTGCGTGATTTCAGCCGGTTGAATATTTCACCCCTGCTTCAGAGGTTTAGAGAGCGAGTGCGGACATGGAATGGCCTGCACATGTCGGTGGCGGGTAAAGTAAACTTGGTTAAAATGATTCTCATGCCCCAATTGCTCTATTACCTACATAATACCCCAGTGGTAATACCTTTAAAAATATTTTGTATGGTTAACTCCATCTTTCGCGCTTTATTGTGGAAAAATAAGCCCCCAAGAATAAAGTTGGAACATCTTCAGAGGCCCAAAGACGATGGCGGATTGGCATTGCCCAACCCGTGGTTGTACTATCTTGCCGCTCAGCTACAGCACCTAGTAGGGTGCTTTGGGACAGAGCCGGCTGGCTCCTCCCAGGCACTCATGCTACACACGGTAGGCGCAGGCCCCATCCCCATGGCACTGGAATCCCTGGCATTTGCCAGGCCCAACAAAAAGTACCCTACATACAACCTAATACAGAAGGTTTGGAACAAGTGCAAATACTTACAGCAGGCTGAGGGGTATACTGTATATAGCCCTCTGTGGCATAATGATACTTACACAGAACTAGCTAAACTACAGGACGGGGCTAGATGGATAGTGCATGGAGTCACACATGTTAAACAGGTTTTTAGGAATGGTGTTTTGAGGACGTTTGAGGACCTGCAGGCGGAATTTAGCCTGCCCTCCTCAATGGTCTTCCAATACCTTCAGCTGCAACATGCAGTTCGGGCACAGAGCAGGTCAAATGAGTGGCACTTGTCACCTACTCCGGTGTTTGACATCATCAGAGATGCTGAAACCTCGAAAGGATTCATCTCGCAAAGCTACACTGCACTCTTACAATACTTCCTGGGGCAACACCCCCTGAAAGTGAGAGAAAAATGGGAGAGGGATGTGGGACAAATGGACGGTGAGGAATGGGAAGAGATATTTCAGGTGGTGAGTGTCTGTTCTCTAAATGTGGCC
Organism: Lithobates sylvaticus; assembly: GCA_028564925.1. Lineage (NCBI taxonomy): Eukaryota > Metazoa > Chordata > Amphibia > Anura > Ranidae > Lithobates > Lithobates sylvaticus. Next base: position 174,114,203 of record CM053036.1, read on the forward strand.
CAAAGGCTTACCCAACTTTACATTATTTTGAGGGTGTATTATACACCGCACAGACTAAGGTTGATGGGCTTACAATCTGAGGATACGGGTACCAGATGTCATCGAGACCATGGGGATCTTATACACCTTCTGTGGCTCTGCCCCAAATTACATTTATACTGGAATGAAGTGGTAAACCTGATTAACTCTGTATTTGTGCTGTCATTACCGGTTGATCCCAAAGTGTGCCTCTTGGGGGTGGTGGAGGAATTTGTGTTGGCAGTTCACACCAGGGAGGCGGTAAATAGGGTATTATTCCAAGCCAGAAGGTTGATTATGCTCTATTGGAAATCTGAGACCCCCCCCGACCTCGAGGGAATGGATAGGTAAAATAGGGGAAATGCTGCGCATGGAGAAACTTATATACCAGCATAGGGGGAGTACTAGGAAATATGAAAATCTCTGGGCCCCATGGCTGGCTGCTTGGATAATGGAGGGATAAAGTAAATGATTGTATTGGCAATACTGTAAGAATTAAGTGAAGATGTGCCTTGTTATCATATGCAATAGTGTGCGGTTAAACAACAGGAAGTGTTACCTGCTGGTTTGTTATTGTTGGATGTATACCACCTTTTTGTTCAATAAAAACCTTTTTGTTGGTAAAAAAAAAAAAAAAAAATAAAAAACTAATTATACTTCACATACTCAAAATTGTTTTTTTTTTTTTCATTAAATTGTAAAAATAGGCAAGCTGGCTATTTTCTATAATCATTGTAAAAAGTTTACCGGTTTGCGGAAGGGCAATAATATTTGCCGCCTGAGGACATGAAAGTAATTAGCAGGTGTTGAGCAGTTTACCACGATCCAGTTGCAGTCATACAGTTGGGTAACTTCATAATCCGGGGTGTATTCCTAAAGATAAAAGATTTGTTAATCAATCGTGTTTCATGTCAAATAATCATTGATCTACACAACAAAACCCCATTAGTGTTGATCATTTATAAAAAAAAAAAAAATTCACTTTGCAAACGTCTCAACATTTAGCACAACACATAATACCTATAATGTTTGTAATGTGTGTCTAATAGTTTCCTTGTTGCTTTTTGTTGGATGAATGTAACATTCCCCTACCTTAAAAAAAAAAAAGCTATAACAACATTCGAACCATGAGAGTTAACATTCACCGATAGCGAAAACACTATAGGCTAAGAACATTCAACCAGCAGGGCAAATGAGGGAAGACATCTGTGTACAGTCCATGGAGAATTTTGTGTGCCAGATGAATGGGTGCAAATTCCAACTGCAGTGTGAAACAAAACAGCTTCCTCTTCGTTATTAGGGAGACGGCACCTGCCGGTGTCCTAACAACCAGTGACACATCCCCACCCGACACAATCAACTTTCAGCCAGGGATTCCTGACTGGCAGGTAAATGTAAAAAACAGCGAAAATTATGTTAAATTTAAGAAAAAGTGGGCCCCCCCTAAAATCATATTAGCCCCTTGAGGGATGGTTTGGAGTTTAACGGGAACCCCAAGAAATAGAAAAAAATGGCATTTTAAGTGGGAACCTCAAACAATAAACAAGAGAGGTCCCCTCCCAAAATCCATACCAGACCCTTATCCATGTATGCAGCCTGGGCAAGCATGCGCCCACTCCCCCCACCTAGAGCCATACCAGGCCACATGCCCTCAACACGACAACATGAGGTGGGAGAGGAGGGTTACCTCGCCAGGGGGGCAACCTGGCAAAGCCGCGTTTCCCTATTGTGATAGGAAGCCAGAAAAAATGATTGGTTGTGTACAGGATGGGAGGTATATTTGTCCCAGGTTCATGCAGTATACAAACTATTTTCCTTTTTGTGCTGTGTAGTGAGCTTGCTTGGATCAATGAGGGGTTAACAAGCTCAAGCAGGTTAAGTACTTGGAGAAGATGCTCCACCCTGAAACCAGATCTCTGTGCAGGATAGACTGGAGATCAGCAACTTCTCTGTGTGGAGAGACAGTCTGTGAGAATAAAGACTCAGGATTAATTCTGTGTCACAATCAGGGGCCTGGGCAGCGGTAGGCTGTTCCAAGACAAGTAGTTATGTTCCTGTGTCTGTAGTTAAAAGCCCAAGGTGGCAAGGGTTTATTTTCTGCTTTGTTTTTTGCCATTTTGATACCTGCAGTTTGGAAACACAGACATTGTAAATAAACCACAATTGTGTTTCACCAAGATACTCCTGTCTTGCTCTGCCTTTTTTACCATGCTGCGACTCATCCACGAGTCATGGACAACCCACTACTGAGCTAATTCCCCACACTATGTTGAGGAGTACAAGGACCTCTTCCCCACAGTTGGGATTCTGAGAGCTGAATGTACCAGGCAGGGATGAGTCACTAGTTGTTAGGATGCCGGCGAGTGCTGGCTCCCTAACAGCCTGGAGGAAGCTATCACATTTAGCAGTGACACTTAGGCCCCTTTCATATATGCAGACCGTTCAGGTCTGCATGTCAGTCTTTTAGGCAGACCTGAAAGGATGCTCCATGCAGTTCTATGGAGCGACGGATGTCAGCAGTGATATGTCCGCTGATATTCGATTCGCTCCGCTAAATTCAGACGGATGGAAACCCTATTTTCATCTGTCTGGCGGATCGGATGAAAACGGACAGGTGGTCCGTTTTCATCCGATCCCCCATAGAGGAGAGCAGGGCTCTGACAGGTTAGTCTCTGTACAGTAAGCAGAGTTGGGCCTGTCATCCGCCGGCTCAGCAGGGATCAACGGATCGATCCCTGCTGAGCAAGCGGAGTCCGTGAAAATGGACATTAATGTGTGAAAGGGGCCTAATACCACTTCTAAATGTTTTGCTAAACACTGCAGCTGGACGTTCCACAAGATTCTCCATAGACTGTACATAGTGCAGAAGTCTCCCTCATTACCCGTGCTAGTTGAATGTTCTTAGCCTATAGTGTTAGTAGTGCCATGTTAACTCCCATGGTCGAAATTTCCTATAGGTATTTTTTTCTTAGGACCGAATATTAGGTAATGTTACATTCACCTGACGCAAGGCAACAAATATTTACACATACTGTATTACAAACATTAAGGGTATTATTTGCTACGCTTGCATGGATGTTGAGACATTCGCGAAGCAATTTATTTATGAATAGACCCCTGAATGTTAGAGGATTGTTTCCAATCAAAAAAAAAGTGAAATCATCTAGAAGGTGTCATAGGCAATACTTCTGCTTCCTATTTTTTTCTCAGTTTGTACACTTCATTTGACTAAATATGGATTAATATACTTAAACAGGCTTCAGTTTGTTATAAGTGTCAAATTGTTTACACATCACTTCCTAAAAATAAATTTGGCTATGGAAAAACATGTCTTGATACAAGACACAATGGGGCTCCATTTACTAGACATATATACTTCTCTATGCAATATGTTTGCATTGCATAAACGCATGTATCCCTGTCTCCATATAACTTATCTGGGCAAAAACATTTGCTTTATTAAAAAATAGGAAGTAGAGCAGGGAATAGGAAACACACAGATTGTTCCCCAGTCCACATAAAATAAAGCTTCTGCATTTTTGAACATTTACAATTAGAGTATGAGGTCAACATAAAGCAAGCCATAGTGCTAGACAAATTAACTTACAGGATAAGCATCACAGTCATCATTGCTCATCTGGAGGAACCTTTCAGGTCTGGCTGAAGAATGCTCAGGTCCCTGGTAATAATATTAAGCAGAGGAGTTTAGGAAAGCTTGCCTCTCAATTACATTACCGATGGCAGAAGACAGAAGCAGCAGTAAAAGATTTTAAGAAGCAAATGTTTCTGGTGCAGTCGGAAATGTACCCCCAAAAAATATGAACATAAATTGAAGAGATTTGTCAAGTCTACTATAAAAAATGTTTTCCAAATTTCCTTAAATTAAACAAAGGGGACAGCAAAGTGGCACTTCTGCCTTGCCCTGGGGACCTCGAGGTCCAGTCCAAACAATCGCTGCATGGAATTGTACATTCTCTTTGTGCTTGCATGGGTTTCTTCTGGGAACTCTGATTTGCTTACATACCTTACACACTTCAAAACATGCTAGTATTTTATGTGGCTCCTATTTCAAATTGGCCCTAGTATTAAATTGAACTGAGTCTGCCCAAAATAGCTGCCTAACCATGTGCTCCATCAAAACTCAGTGAGTAAAGTGCTGTATACATAATAATAATCAAGGCTTTTTTCTTTTCAGCCAGAACGTTCCAGTACTCAGTACTGGCACCTCTGAGCTAAGGGTGGGGCAGATACCCTGGGTGCCATCTTTTCACGTGGGAGGGAGATACATTATTAGCTGCTCCGGGAGGGGTGAGGCGTCTTTGATGTGCTAGACAAGCACCCTCATAGCACCTGCAGACATCTGTTAGCACAGGTATGAACCCGAACATTATACAGCAACTCACTGTTAGCTGTTGTGAACAATGCCAGCAGTAACAGAGGAGGTCTTTCACTACTCACTACCTCTGCTGGGCTCTGACAGTTGACATTATCGAACGCAGATCCCAGCAGAGGAAAGTTGTGAAAGATCTGTTTGTAGCCATGAGCCGCAAAGTTACAGCAGTGGTGTGCTGCTGAATTATCATGTGAATCTGACAAACTGCCAGGATACAGAGAGTGTACTCTAACTCGGAACAAACAGGTAAGCTGCCAAGATGCTGAATAGAGTAGTGCTATCATGTCACAAGTCTCAGCAGCATGTTTTCCATGTGATGCCACAGCGCAGACTGGTGCTTCCTATTGTGACCCCTGTTCCTGGACATGTGAGAGGGGTCACTACACCCACTACCAACCCTCAGCATGTTCCCCGCTCTCGCCATTTAGTTAATTTTACAATTAAATGCAGATCTGTCCTATACATGGATGTGTTTTTGGTTTTTCATTATTTTGTACTGCGGCAGTAAAATTGCCAGTTTTGGCTACTGTGTTTTTGCCACAAAAACAAAGAGATGACATTTGCTGAATGAAAAAAACTAATTCCCAAATGTGCTCCTTCAGAAGGCAAAGGAGCCATCATCCTATGAAACAAAACACATAGTCCAGACATAAGATTTATACGTATCCTGACCACACACCATGCCACTCATTTGTAGAGAAAGATTCTAGACTAGCAGAACCAGTTCTAAAGCCAGTTGCTTGAGGAGCCTTTCTGACTGCACTAACCCTAGCATTGTTCTACCACATCAACATTTAAAAGGCATATTTTGTGAGCTATGCAGATAGAATGAAGGTATACACAGGGCCAGATTGGCAACAATAAAGTTAAAGTTGCTTCAGCAATCAGCTCATAGCAGATAAAAAGAAAACTGGCTGTGTGGGAACAGGGGAAACCATAAATAATGGAGGAAGTCCTGGGCTGGTATTAGCATTTACATGACCCATATGAATGATGAAATGTGGTATATTTGTAACATGTCTGAAAATAAAATCATGTTTTTAGCATAATAATACCTGGAGTACAAACAATGCTGACTATTGATTATACAAGCCTAAATGTAGTAGGTGACCACCTGCATTAAGGCAGGTAACCACCTCATAGGAAGGCAGAAAATAATGCAAGCCTTGATAAACAGTAAGTTTAAACAGATTAGGTATTCATGAGTTTACACTCCAGGGGAGCAGGACACATTAGTTTACCTTGCCGCTTTAAACCAGTCAGTCAGTATAATAACAGATATGTTAGCAGCACTCACCATTCCTTCCATGCCATGTGGTAAAAGCAAAACTATTCCATTGTGCCGTACCCACTTTGCTTGTCCTGAGCTGATAAACTGGTCAATTATGCATTGTGCTGTATTGTGAAAATCACCAAACTGCGCTTCCCACAAAACCAAGGCATTGGGACTTGCCATGGCAAAACCAAGCTCGAAGCCTGAAAGAAACAGAAACCAAGTAATGACACACATATTCGCTGGAATAATTCTTCATAGCTGTGAAACAGTGGGCTGCGGAATTAACTAGAAGGTCCACATGTGGCTGAAAAACCTATAAATAGTTTTCAATGCTATAAATAAGACGTTAAATGGTCAGTTCACATAAAGTTTAATAAATAAAGTTTAGATTTCATGGATGTAGCCTTACAGAGTTTAAAAAAAAAAAAAAACACAATGTTTGAGTGAACTTATCACCAGGGTCTGCCGGCCAGTTATACGAGTCTGATACACATTGTTGAATCTGTCACCTCTAGGTCACACAGAAGTTCTGGGTTTAAGTCATTGACCCTTTTAATTGGTATCAGAAACACTTCAACGGAGATCGACCTAAGGGAGTGTTGATGTTAGACCTGTATCCATTATCGGTAAAGGTTACCTCTGGCCTCCTTACTTATAATAACTGAAACGTACCTGGCATATGGCCTATTTGGCAGCTCTTTGAAAGACTCTAAACACTTCATATAATGCCTTGACAATTGTTAATAGTCAGAATCATCTACATTGCTATCTGGGAGCATGACTGCAGAATACATTTGAACAATCAAGAAAATGCTGGATGGCCACTCTCTGATGCAACACCTTTATTGTGCAGAATCAATAAAATCCAAACTGTCAATCCATATGTCACAGAGGTAAAGAAACTAAACAGCTGACATGTTTCACACCATTAGAAGGTGCTTAATCATAGCTGCACAATAAAGGTGTTGCATCAGAGAGCGGCCGGCCAGCATTTTCTTAATTGTTCATCACGTCTTGCAGAGCCAGCACCTGTATGCCTTAGAGTGGGGTAGGTTGATATGGGATTGCATGCCTGGAGCGGTGTGAATTTGTTTTGCAGAATACATTTGGGTATGGAATAGAGGCTGGAATTAATTAGTGTGGGGTCTTTTTTGGATCTGCACTAGAATTTTATGAGTTGGTGAAATGCTACCACACTGGGCATAGTGAAGATGGATGGGCTATGACGACAGAATAGATGAGATACACAGCTTAAAATGTACACGGCTACAAGCTTGCAAGCAGCATGAAAGCTATATCTATCCGATTAGGAATATAGGTGATACTTGGTCTTATTCAATAGTTAAGCAATATTCTTAAAAGGGGTTGTAAAGTCAGAAGGTTTTTTAACTAACTACATTCTATGCATTAAGATAAAAAGCCTTCTGTGAGCAGTAGCTCCCCTTAGCCCCCCTAACACTTACCCGAGGTCCCACTCTGTCCAGCGATGTCCACGAGTCCCTAGGCAGTTAAGATTCTCCTTCCTGATTGGCTGAAACACAGCAGCGGGGCCACTGGATGTCAAAGTCAGCTAGCCAATCACTGGAGATAGAGGGTGGGGCTGGGTCGGGGCTCCATGTCTGAATGGTCACAGGGAGCTGTGACACAGCTCGGTGCCCCCATAGCAAGCTTCTTGCTGTGGGGGCACTAAACAGGAGAGAGGGGCCAGGATCACAGAAGAGGGACCCGAGAAGAGGAGGATCCAGGCTGCTCTGTGCAAATCCATTGCAACAGAGCAGGTAAGTATAACATGTTTCTTATTTTTATGGGAAAAAAGCCTTTACAATCACTTTAAGTTACACAGTTAATCAGAATGAAAAAAAAAGCACACGCCTAATTATTTTAACTAATAGAAAACAAAAACAAACAGAAAACCTCCATTTACACAATCCTATACCCACAGCTGAGACAAGATTGTGCACAGCAGGCCATACCTACAACTAAACTCAAGGATGGTAAGAAAACCTGTTACTTTGCCTATTGTGGAAAATTACAGGTTAAAACATAGTTACTTAGTTAGTCAGGTTGAATAAAGACACAAGTCCATCTAGTTCAATCAATGAAAAAAAAATAAAAAAATCATACAATCCCATATACACAATTCTTTACCCACAGTTGATCCAGAGAAAGGCAAAAAACCCCAGCAAAGCGTGATCCAATTTGCTAAAGCAAGGGAAAAAATTCCTTCCTGATCCCTTGAGAGGCAATCGGACATTCCCTGGATCTTGGATCCCTGGAAACGTTATGCAGCCCTGTCATGAACCTAGACATATGATGAAAAATGCTTAAATAGAGGTTACTTTCAGTAAATACCTCATGTCAAAATGACTGGTGGATCCAATGATATGGATAGGTTTACTTTAAGTGTAAAAAGACTCGGCAGTGGCGTTAACTTTTCATACAACTAAACTGAATAAAGCATTGTCTTCAAATACTGAAATACCAGTCTGACTATTTAACTTTAAAATATATAATAGATCTTCAGCTTTCATTAGTTTTCCAATTTCTGCCTCAACGTTAAATGAAGAAACCCTCAGTATTACCAAGAAGAATAATACACTGTATAAAAGATGACAATATATAAAAGACAACAATAGCTATTTATAATGGCATGCCCTGTGAATTAGCTTGATTTGAATTACATACATATTAGATAAACTCATTATTTTAAACTGTGGTTTCTTGCTGAGAATATAGCAATAATATTTTTAATTAGTGCCATTTTACAAAGTGAGCTATGCGTGCTAGGATGACAGGCAGGGTCTGTGCTCCTTGTTATTCCACACACACAGCCAGACACCACTAGAAGCCATCACTAAGCTTTCAATGGCAGATGTCATGTACCTGTCATTTCTACTATTACCGGTCAAATTCCTTCTGGGAAAAGAGACCTGCAAGTGTTTATCTTACCATTGAAATGCCATAAAAAGGATGCTTATAGGGAAGAAATATGAAGTTCACAAGTTGCATTTACTCTACCATAAAGCAAGGCATAAACAAAACTAAGTAAAAAAAAAAAAATCTCTAGCTTTGTTCAAAAGTAATATATAGCATATCATTTTTGCATAAACTATTCTTAAATTTAAAGCTGTGCCCCCCCCCCCCCCCTTCCTCCACAAACAATACCCCCCACCTCATTCAAGCACTTTTCTGCAGCAGAGAATTAAATTTTCCGACCTGACTTTGGGGCCACTTGGTGCTAGGGACCCCATATTTGGTGTGCAAACCCAGTGGAACTAGCACTACCACATATCCATGGGGTTCCTAGCACCAAGTGGCCCCGAGATATGGGGCCCCAAAGTCGGGTCGGAAAATGTCATTCTCTGCTGCAGAAAAGTGCTTGACATTTTCTGAACCAACTTTGGGGCCCCATATCTCGGGCCACTTGGTCATAGTTCCCACTGGGTTTGCACACCAAGTTTGGGGTTCCTAGCACCAAGTGGCCCAGAGATACGGGCCCCCAAGTCGGTCAACTGTGTCCATCTGCAGCCATGTCACTTTGGGACCCTTTGGGCTGCAGCTAGGGGGCATCTAGGAACCCTTAACTACCAAGTTTGAAATTCGGGGGACCTATGGTTGCAAATGGGCACAGTGAGGCATGCAAATAGGCATTGTTGACCCTCTTTTCCACTTACAGTAGCTGCGCATTTCTCACCCTAGGCTTATACTCGAGTCAATACGTTTTCCCATTTTTTTGTGGTAAAATTAGGTGCCTCGGCTTATATTCGGGTCGGCTTATACTCAAGTATATACGGTACTTACCTTAATTCATGGTCACATGACATACTGGGTCCTGCATCCTCCCTATCAGTGAGGTTCTCACAGGTCCCAAAGATTCCAGCCGTGGCAATGTATCACTATGCCAAGGGGCAGCGAAAAGACCAGTCAAAAGACCAGTCAATGACAGGCCTGGACTGCAGTCCTGGTTCACCAGTTTCAATAGCAGAAGAGGCATTGCGAGGGGGTTACACAATGGAGTCAGGTAAGAAAAAAAGGGCATTTTTTTTTTTTTTTAAATGAGTGGGTACCTGGGTGGGCTAAGGCTTTAAAGGGAATACAATTATCTTTCAATTTCAATTTACAATCAGCCAATGACAACTACAATTTCTAAACAGGATTTCCCAGAATCCTTGCCCCCCTGCTCCTGTATTTAAAGTAAAAAGCAACCTGCTGCGTATTAGGTTTTTTCACTTTAAAAAAATACTTAAACTCCTATCAATAATGTAATATACCCAGGCAAGACGTGGATCCTGCGTGCTGAAAGTATTCATACCCCTTCGGAATTTTCCACATTTTGTCATGTTACAACCAAAAATGTAAATGTATTTTATGGGATTTTATGTGATAGACCAACACAAAAGTGGAACATAATTGTCAAGTGGAAGGAAAATGATAAATGGTTTTCAGAATTTTTTACAAATAAATATGTGAAAAGTGTGGTGTGCATTTGTATTCAGCCCCCTGAGTCAATACTTTGTAGAACCACCTTTTTCTGCAATTACAGCTGCAAGTCTTTTTGGGGATGTCTCTAGCAGATTTGCACTTGTAGAGAGTGACATTTTTGCCCATACGTCTTTGCAAAATAGCTCAAACTCGGTCAGATTGGATGGAGAGCGTCTGTGAACAGCAAATTTCAATTCTTGCCTCAGATTCTCAATTGGATTTGGGTCTGGACTTTGACTGGGCCATTCTAACACATGAATATGCTTTGATCTAAAACATTCTATTGTAGCTCTAGCTGTACGTTTAGGGTCGTTGTCCTGCTGGAAGGTGAACCCCCACCCCAGTCTCAAGTATTTTGCAGACTCTAACAGGTTTTACTCTAAGATTGCCCTGCATTTGGCTCCATCCATCTTCCCATCAACTCTGACCAGCTCCCCTGTCCCTGCTGAAGAAAAGCATCCCCACAACATGATGCTGCTAAAAATATGCATTGTCACTGTACTAATGACACTGGTAGGGACGGGGTTGACATCAGGGGAGATCAATGGGTTAACTGTGTGCCTAGATAGTGATTTTGTGCAAATGCTTTTACTAGGGGAAAGCATGGATCCGTGTCCCTGGTTTGCAGGAACACAGGATCCATGCTTTCCCTACTGGCAGAACAGCAATTTGTCTTGTTTACATAGGCAGACCGAATGGTCGGCGGGTTCCAACGGACATTGGGTCTGCGGTACCCGCAGACCAGCACCTGCTGTGTATAATCACAGCGGAAGCGAGTTGCCGGTGGTGCGCATGCGTGCCCCAGACCCGGAAGTGCAAATGAAAGCTTAAAGGCTAGCAGGGTTTAGTTCCACTTTGAGCCACTCCAGCCTTTCCTCCCTCTTTGGAAGTCCTCTCCCGAAAGTGCCCCCGGAAGTGATCGCGTAACCAGTGACGTCACGTGCGTTCCATTCCAGCCCCAGCCTCTAGGCCGAGCTACAATGATTTGCAGCCCTACACCTCTGCATAGAAAACGGATCTGGATCTGAGGACTCCACCATGGACCACTAACACACAGATGAGCCTTTTATTTCCTATTTCCTGTTTCCTGTAAGTGTGACCTTATACTGTGCCATTAAAACTGTTTTTAATACTACACTCAGGTGGCGCTTCCTTCTCAACCTTCTTCTGGACCAGCAGAATCACCAGGGATTTCACCGCTGTCAGAAAGCAATGGCACAGAGGGAGGATTCACCCATCCACCTTAACCTTGGGTTCACATATGTGTGATGTGGGAACCAGCGTTGGTTCCTGCATCGCTCCTCTCCCGCAGGCAGTTCACACTGCCCTTTGCGAACCGCTGCGGGTGTCATTAACAAAGTTAATGACATCCCCAGGTTTGTTCACAAATCGCAGTGCGAACTGTGAACTCGCACAGAAATCGGAACGCATAGGTGAGAACACCCATGCAATCCGATTCTAGTGCTGGGAAAAACAAGTGCCTGCACTATTTTCTGTGTGAATCTAATGCGAGTTCAGCCATACAACTGTATTGCTGGACTCGCATTGCTCAGAGATCGCATGTGATCGGCACCTGCAGTGCGGGTCCAAATCACATGCAATCTCTGAGATTGCAGCAGTGTGAACCCGGGCTCTATGTGTAGATGGGGGAATCAGGTCAGCTTATCTATGGTCAGATTAACAATATTTTTTTTTAACACTGATCAATATAGTAAATCAAGTCACATTCATCTAGACTTGTTTAGACTTTCACCATTAAACCAGTACAAGTGGCTCCCCTCACTGAATGTCTGTAATATAACTCAGCATTTTTATCCAGCATGGACATCACCTTAATAAATCACCTTAATGGTGTCCTGAAATGTGTCAAGACAGATGTTGACTGTCCAAGAGAATGACTAGAATTGTGCAAAGCACTCTGCACTGATTAAGAAAATTAAATTGCTTTGGGGCCATGTAGTCTAGGACATGTGTTAATTGCTTAAGTTGCATGGCTAAGATGTGATCTGTCAAAACGCCAGGGTAAAGATGTTAAAATTGTATTTTGAAGATGTTAAGCCATCGTCTTAAAGTGGAACTTCACCATAAAGGGGAATTTTTGCTTTATGTTCTTCCCCTCCCTCCTCTATCGCATTTGGCACAATAAAATGTTTGGGGGGAGCGGGTACCTAGTTTTAATAGGTATCCGCTCCCAGTTCTGTTCGGATCACCTAGGCTAACTTTTCATCTTTAACCACCTCAGCTCTGGAAGATTTACCCCCCTTCATGGCCAGGCCATTTTTTGCGATACGACACTGCAGTAACTTAACTGACAATGGTGCGATGCTGTACCCAAATAAAATGTATTTACTTTTTTTCCTACAAATAGAGGTTTCTTTTGGTGATATTTGGTCTAAGATGGACGCTTAGTCTCAGAGCTCCCATTCTATGAGGTCCTGCAATCTGCCCCAGCGTGTCTATCGTCCAGCCAAACATAGAGAGAACATCCCGAAGTGTGTCAGGGACAAAATCCCGGTCTCCCCGAGACCTTGACACACAGCTAAGCCGATACATACCCAAGATATTCTGGATAAGGCGTAAGGACACCATGCCCGCATCACAGACTGCATCTCGCCAGTCCCCCTTCCCTGACAGGAGCTCACATCATGCCAGAACACGGAGACCTCCCTCCCCAGGAGCACGATCGGCCTCAGCCCAAACCTGGCTGATCTCCGTACAGTAGCAGCAGACATAAAGCATACCCTGTCAGCAGCTATATATGACCTACGCTCGGACATACAGGCCATCTCGCTGAGAGTGGAGGAAGTAGAAGTCACACAGGCCCAACATGATGCTTAACTCTGCCAAGTACAAGTGACAGAATCACATGCCATACACCTACGTGAAATGAACCACCACATGGAAGATTTGGACAATCGGGGAAGATGCCGCAACCTCAGGGTAAGAGGCCTCCCTGAATCTATTGATGTTAGCCAACTTTTACAATCAGTGATCGCCATCTTTAACGATCTCCTTGGGAGACCCCCCGCCACCCCGATCATAATGGAGCGCTTACACGGAGCACTGCACCCGAGAGGAAGAGACACAGATCCACCAAGGGAAGAGGTCTGTTGCCTTATGGATTTCCCATTAAATTAAGAAATGCTCCACGCAAAGCCAGAAGCCGCAATCACCTAGCATTCCAAGGCACGGAGGTAAAGATCTATTAGGATCTAACATCACATTTCAACGTAGAAGGTAAATGAGACCACTACTTGGTGAAATGGGGGCAAGATCTATAACATACCACTGGAAATGATCTTTCTGCCTGTCAGCTACAGCCCAAGGGCACACAGCCAATCTCAGAGTACCTGAAGACTTGGAACACATCTGCACTGCTCTAAACATCCCATTAATGGAGCTGTCAGACTGGTATAATGACTTCTGTATACCGCCGCTGAGGAGAGCCACCTCCACCTCCTCCACGGAAGGTATCAGCGAAGCAAGCAACTCATTGGACGTCCCCGAGGCCACCCTCCACTATCATCGCTAACTAAAGCACTTGGCACCTGAAAAACAACAGCCCCACTGCATCGCCAGCACACCGCAGAGCACGCCATTCATAATAAGGTTCTGTCATTCTTACAATTCCATCCATTCCACAGGACACATACTGTGCGCATCCCCTCACCAAGCCGTGATTTCCCGAGATAACAACAACAAATCCTACCTACCCTCAAACATATGCCTACCAGAACATAGACCCATGCAGTGATCCTCCTAAACATACAAGGAGCAAACATTCCCACTACGCTGTAAAAAAAAAAAAAAAAAAAGAAAATCTTCACTTCCTTATCACTCACTGTTGTAAGACACACACCATCTATCACCTACTCAGCTTACAACTGAGATATGAGCAACATCCCCACTGCTACACCAAAGGATTTATATTAACTCAAGTAGAACTACCTCGCGTTCTTCTTTTAATGATCTCCACTGCCTATCTACGCCAACAGACCCGAGATGCCGATTTGTTACGCTAAAGATACAAGAACTCCAGATTTTTTTTATATCTGACACTTCGAGAGACTAGCCCCTGCAAAATATATCCATACTTCCCACCCGCAAGCAAGTAAACAGACAAAACCCCTGGACTGAACCTCAAGAATATAAACTAAAATCCCTGCTCAAAAGCACGCACAGTTGCATGCAGGAATTGAGGGGGGGGGGTGAGAGGGGAGAAAGGGAGGAGAAGAACAGAAGAAAGGGAAAAGGGGAAAAGAAACAAAGGAAAAGAAGCATTGTCATCACAAAGCTGGGAGACAAAGAGCATGGCCTCATAACCACAACACGAACCAGCTTAACCATCAAAGACCCTGCTGTGCTGATCATCTGATAAAACTTGACTCACAAATCCCAAATTTTATCACAAACCCCAGCAAATAAATATGGAAACAATAACATGACTGCCAATCCAACCTCATCGACACCAGGGTCAGGTAGCATATGGAGACCCAAATGCCAGTTTTTACAAATGTGTCTCTATTCCTTATAACCATGTTGTTGCACTTTATTCAGCACCGGGCCCTTCTTCCTCCCCTCTTCCCCACCACCCTGTCCCTCCCCCCCCCCCACCGCCCCACCTCACTACCACCTTTTGCCTTACCCCTCCCCATCCTTAACCCTAACTACACCCCTTTTCTATTCTATTGATCCATATATACTTAAGTGTACTTAAGCATGACTCATCTAAGGGCATTGAGTCCTTAATTCGGAACAATTAAACACCTAGCACTATTCTCATTGTTGGTGATAATAACTCTAATATACAGATAAGCCCCATACACACGGTCGGAAAATCTGACCACCAAATCCATCGGATTTGGTCCGACGGATTTAGTCCGACACTGGTGTTGCATACACACGGTTGGACAAAGTTGTCGGAAAATCCGATCATTCTGAAGGTGGTGACGTTCCTACGACGGGACTACGTAGAGGCTAGTAGCCAATAGCTTTGGTCTTGTAATGTGATCTGAGCATGCGTGGCACTTTGTCCGTCGGAATTCGCTACACACGATCGGAATTGGTGTGATCGGACTTTGTTGTCGGAATATTTATAGAGCAGGAGATAGAACTTTGTCCGTCGGACAATCCGATGGAAACTGTTCGATGGTGCCTACACAGGGTCGGAATTTCCGACAACATTGTCCGATAGGACAGAAGCCATCGGAAAATCCGACCGTGTATATGGGGCTTTATACCTACTGGCTTCCTATGATGTACACAGAATTGACAATTGAGGGCGGTATACGAAATACCCATAAATACGTTGCATTAATTTCCCCCCAACATTCCCTAAGTTCACTTCCTAAAAATCCATATGGCAGCATCTATCCTGCCTCAAAGCAACCAACTTCCAATTGGTAACACTCCCTTGTTATATAGATTCACACTTACTGCAATATGTGTGCATATACCCCCCCTTGAACTTGCTCAATCTGCGTGTACACGTGTCGATTGTTGACGATGTTTGTATTCAATTTGAATCATGTAACGCACTAGTTAAAATGTTTGAAAACGCTGTTTCATTCCTCTTACTTCGCATTACAAAACCCTTCTCCGTACTTGAACTTAGGACTGCTACGGTCCGGCAGACCTTCCCAAAAATGCTCACAGCAGCACCGACCAAAATGCATCAGCAGTAATCCCCCTCCACCATAAGATCTCCCCTCATCACATGCCCACTGGTTTTAGTACCAGACAGGGAGAACTGAGAGTGAAGGCAGTTGCCTAGGTTTCCTCACCAGCTCCACCCTTTGTAGACACTCCACCTCGCCCCCTTGACCTTATAGGGACACAAGACTATCTACACTCGAAGACCGTTACCTTCCACCCTCAACCACAACAGACTCTGGTAGCCACTGCTGACCTCTTCTGGAATCCACTCTACCCGATAGAGTGGGACTGCAGGTTTTATCACACCACCCCTACATTACAAAATAACCTCCTTATTGATTTTATTCTTCTATTCCCTTTGAGAGTCTCCCTCCCCTTTTCATCTCCACCCACCCCCTCCCCCCCAAAAAAAAATGTTTTCTCCTCCCTACACCTCTCATCTCTTAGTCCACTACCCTACAGTGGTCATCTCCTGCTTCCCCCCCATACAATTGACAGACACCAACCTCTCTCTATTCACCATGACTCCAACCAAAATTATCAACAACCTAGACTTTAAAATAATCTCTTTAAACACCAAAGGACTAAATGTACCAGAGAAATGTTCACAAACCCTTTCCAAGCTACGTAACATTAAAGCAGATATAGCCTTCTTATAAGAAACCCACTTTCGGACCATTACCATCACAGAATTAGAAAACCACAACTATCCCCAAAGCTTCCATGCTACCTCTCCAATCTCTAAATCAAAAGGAGTTTCTATACTAATCTCCAAAGACACACCCGTACAAATATCAGACTCTCTCATAGATGAACAAGGTAGGTACATTTTTTTGAAGGGCACTCTAAAAGATCCACCTTCCAGAGCGGTATTCTAATCCTAGGAGGAGATTTAAATGTCCCCCTTAACCCTCGTCTCGACACATCCACAGGCAATTTACACTTACCTTAACTTTGGATTGGCCGTAAACCCAGATTTCCGTATTGAGTCTAAAGCCCCATACACACGGTCGGACTTTTTCATGGATTCTGTCCGATCGGACAAGGTTGTTGAAAAATCAGACCGTGTGTATGCACCATCGGACAGTGTTCGTCGGTTTGGCCGACGGACAAAGTCTTATCTCCTGCTGGAAAACTTTGCCGTCAACACGGTCCGATCACACCAAATCCGAGCGTGTGTACGCTTGTCCGACCGGACAAAGTGCTACGCATGCTCAGATCACATTACAAGACCAAAGCTATTGGCTACTAGCCTCTACGTAGTCCCGTCGTAGGCAACAAACGTCACCACGTTCAGAATGATCGGATTTTCCGACAACTGGTCCGACGGACCTGGTCCGACGGACCTGGTCCACGGATTGTCCGCGCGTGTGTATGGGGCTTAAGACTGCTTGCACTTTTGGCAAATGTGAGGCCCAATCTGTACTATGGACAATCACATCATCCAGGTAAACTGCAGCATACTTCTGGTGGGGCCTCAGAATCTTGTGCATTTTTCGCTGGAATGTTGCCGACGCATTCTGTAGCCCAAATGGCATTCTTCTCTATTGGAATGCCCCATCTGGGGTTACAAATGCAGTTTTCTCCTTGGCTGACTCGGCTAGGGGAATTTGCCAATACCCTTTGGTGAGATTGAGCGTTGTTATATATCGGGCTGTTCCTAGCCAGTCGATCAATTCATCTATATGTGGCATGGGGTAGATGTCAAATTTTGTAACTTTATTCAGTTGTCGAAAATCATTACAAAGTGGCCAGCCTCCATCAGGTCTGGGCACTAACACGACAGGACTCTACCAGTCACTCTGGGACTCCCCACATATTGCCTCCCGTTGGGCCTCCTGTATTCTATAGGGTTTTAGTTTTACCCTTTCACCTGGCGGGGTGATAATGTTATGCTCTACCCCAGATGTTTGCCACGATGGCTCAGAGAAACCCTCTTTGTTTTGGAGCACAAACTCTTTAACCGCCTGTTGCTGGGGTTTCGATGAGATGACTGCTATTCCAACCTTTATGGCGGCACAGTAGTGTAGTGGTTAGCACTCTCACCTAGCAGTAAGAAGGGTCGCTGGTTCAAATCCCAACCACGACACTACCTGCCTGGAGTTTGCATGTTCTCCCTGTGCCTGCGTGGGTTTCCTCCGGGTACTCCGGTTTCCTCCCACAATCCAAAAACATGCAGGTAGGTTAATTGGCTTCTGTCCAAAAAAAATTGGCCGTAGTATATGAATGGGGACCTTGGATTGTGGGCTCCTTGAGGGTAGGGACCGATGTGAGTGTGCAATGTACAGGGATAGGGACAGTTGTAGACACTCGCTCAGGTTGAACTGGATGGACTGGTGTCTTTATTCAACCTTACTAACTATGAAACCTCAGGAATCAAGAAATCAGACTGAGCCGATGACAACAAAGTCTCTGCAACCATGGATTCTCTATTTCTCCAGGATTTCAACAGAATAATGTAATCTGTTCCGGCTTTCGCCTTCCTGGTTGTCTGACCCTGTAGTTCACCTCACTCACTTTTTCAATTATCTGGTATGGGCCCTGCCCTTTGGCCAGGAATTTGATTTCAACCGTAGGGACTAGTACCAATATCCTATCCCCCGGGAAAAGGTATGGGTCGTGGCCCCAAGATTCTACATTTTCTGTTGAGCTAACTGTGCTTGGGTCAAATGTTCTTTTACGATTGGCCTTACCTGTGCAATTCTATCTTGCATCAGGGCGACATGTTGAATCACACGCCTGTGGGGAGAACTCTAATTTTCCCAAGTTTACTTGGCGATATCCAACAGCCCTCTTGGGTGTCTCTATACTAACTCGAAGGGTGAAAAAAACGTAGAGGATTGTGGTACCTAATGGCAAACATCAAATAGGGTACTAGACATCCCAATCCTTTCCATCTCTATCCACCACCTTCTTTAACATTTGCTTTAGGGTTTTGTTGAACCTTTCAACCAACCCATCTGTTTGGGGGTGACACACGGGTGTACGCAATTGTGTCACCTTGAAAAACTTGCATAGCTCTTTCATAACCCGGGACATGAAGGGTGTACCTTGGTCCGTAAGCAGCTCCTAGGCTAAAAACAAGAGATAGCTCTTTGGCTATTGTCTTGGCCGAGGCATTTCGAAGAGGAATCCTGTTGGATAGAGGGTGGCATAGTCCAGTATAACCAAAATGTACTGATGCCCCCTAGCGGACTTCATTATTGGATCTACCAATTCTATTGCAATCCTCTCAAAGGGGGCCTTAATGGGAAGAGGTACCAGCGGGTTACGCAAAAATGTGGCATAGGTGCCGACTTCTGACACACAGGGCAGGAGGAACAATAATTTTCTGTTTCCTTCATGACCCCCAGGCCAATAGAATCTCTGCAATACTCTATTTCGAGTTTTCTCTGCCCCGAAATTACCTCCAAGAATGTGCCCATGGGCTAACTCCAACACCAACTTCAGGTAAGGTTTGGACACCGCAAATTGCGCAATGTTTTTTTCCGCCCTTTGAGTCACTCGATACAGTAGATCCCTTTCCACAATGAAGTATGGGTAAGCGCAAGTCTTATCTGGGTTCACTAGCTCACCATCTATTCTTACCACATTTCCCCATGCTTTTATTGGGGTGGGGTCTGTTCTGTGGCAAAATTTTCCCTGGGAACCTCTAGATCCGAAAACTCAACAGACGGCATGTTTTCGCCTGAGGATGTTGGCTCCTCCCTAGTTTCTCTAGGGTCCCCTGCCAATACTGACAAGGGAAATTCTGGTGAGTCCTCACCACTCTCAGAGGATTTCTCGGATTCACCTTCCTGGTCTATAGGGGCATCATTGGGGGGCTCAGGACAATCCCAGTGTTCCCATAACTTTGGAAAATCCCTCCCCACAATGGCATCATGTGGTAAGTGAGACACTAATCCCACCTTATGAGAGAGGTTAGCTTTAGGGGTCTCAAAAAACACTGTAGCCACAGATTACTCTTTGGTGTCCCCATGCACACAAATAACAGCCACCTTGTTATTCCCAGAGACCTCTGTAGTAACTAACTCTGCTTTTATCAACGTTACCAGGCTACCTGAATCCAGCAACACAACATTTCTAGAAATTCAGTAGTATGAAGAGATCCACCGCTCCAGGATGATCCACCCAAACTCAATCCCACAGCTGTTCCTATGGTTAGAGAACCCAGGTGCAGGCACGGCACAAGCTGATGAAGATGCAAATTAAGGACTCTGAACGGCCGCACTCCAAGAAAAATTCAAAAGCCTTTATTGGTAAAATATGGAATCACACAAAAATAGGTCACAGCAAAGCAAGAAAATAGCTAATGCATTTCACACTACCAAGAGTGCTTACTCATAGCTGATGAGTAAGCACTCTTGGTAGTGTGAAATGCATTAGCTATTTTCTTGCTTTGCTGTGACCTATTTTTATGTGATTTCATATTTTACCAATAAAGGCTTTTGAATTTTTCTTGGAGTGCGGCCGTTCAGAGTCCTTAATTTGCATCTTCAACACAACATTTCTACCATTAATATACATTTTGCATAAATGTTTCTCAGTTCGCCAAGTGGCAGTGCATGCAACTGTCGCAAACGACTGACGTCTGACACTTAGGCTACTTTCACACTGAGGCGCTTTACAGGCGCTATAATGCTAAAAATAGCGCCTCTAAAGCACCTCTCCTGTCACTCCAGTGTGAAAGCCCAAGGGCTTTCACACTGGAGCGGTGCGCTGGCAGGACGGTAAAAAAAGTCCTGCAAGCCGCATCTTTGAGGCGCTTTAGGAGCGGTGTATACACTGCTCCTAAAGCGTCCCTGCCCATTGAAATCAATGGGCAGCGGCACTTTGAACCCTTTTTCGGCCACTAGTGAGGGTTAAAAACGCCCTGCTAGCAGCCGAAAAGCACTGC
This sequence comes from Lithobates sylvaticus, assembly GCA_028564925.1. NCBI lineage: Eukaryota > Metazoa > Chordata > Amphibia > Anura > Ranidae > Lithobates > Lithobates sylvaticus. Next base: position 174,134,924 of record CM053036.1, read on the forward strand.
TAAAGCTAAAAATAGCGGCGCTTTACCACCGACGCCCCAGTGCCTCAAGATGAAAGTGCACTTAGAAAGTTACATTGCATCAGTTCATCCACAACTGGGCAATTTGTTGCAATATGTTCCGCTTGCCAGCAGCAGGAGCAAATAATCTTTTTCACTGCCTCTTGCGGCCTTGACTTCCCGGGCTGCTCTCGCCAGACATTAGGTAGAGCTCCCGCCCTATCACTCCCTTTGCCCTCACCCCTTGGAGTCATCTTACTCGCCGCTGGGAATGGTCTGGTCTTAGAGTGGAAATTTTGTGAGTTCCTGGGAGAGGCAGTCAAGTTCTCCGTAGCTAAATACCTCTCAACCAGATCCACAAGCTTGTTGGCCGTTTCTGGGTCTCCATGGCTTACCCACTTTTGGATGGCAGTAGGAACAGATCTCAGGAACCGATCCATAACACGCTCCACAATCTTTGGTGCAGTCAAAGTCTCTGGCTGCAGCCACTTCCTGTTTAGGTGAATGAGATCATACATTTGAGACCTGGGGGATTTTCCAAGCCAGAAAGTCCAGTTATGTACAAATGATGTAGTATTAGTGGAACCACTTGCCTAACTGGTCTGCGGATGTAGCTGCATTAATGTCTCTATTTGTTGTTGGAGTCTCTGCTCTTGCAACAGGTCTATGAAGTGGACCTCACATTGCTGCTGGGCTTGTTGCTGAGCTTCCAGACTCTGCTTGTGAGCTTGCTGCTGAGCTGCAAGGCTCTGTTGCAAAGTTGCATTTGTCTGCTGTTGAGCTGCAAGGTGCTTTTGCAAACCTGCATTTGTCTGCTGTTAATATGTATTTGCTAGAGCCAGATGTCTCGCTATCTCCTCTATGCTGGCCTTTAAAAAAAACTGCCCCGGCTTCCTTCACCAACTGTTAGAGGGTTAGCTCGGCAGCAGGTGTGCGTGACCCCCTGGATTCACTACACAAAAATTAGGCACAGCAAACACTGAAAGTGAAAAAACAAAGGTGCGGTTTATTTACACTATTTACAATGGTCCAAAAACAGAAAAACAAAAAGAAACATTCAAAAAATAAATCCTTGCCAACTTGGCTACACACAGATTTCCCTGGCTATAAGCTAGGTGCAGCCTTGTGCTGTCCTCAGCACCTATCTCCCTGTTAAAGAGGCTTGCCAACACAGGCGTTTTCTCCCCACACAGGCGTTGTTTCATGCTCCCCAGTCTAAATAGGCACAAAACTGGCTCCAGGATGGAGCAACTCACTTTGCATGCTGGGAGTTTTTGTAAAGGCTTTAATGAGCCAACTTAATTTAGCTGGGCTCATTACCTCTACCCCTGCAGGACTCTCAGCACTTCCTCCTAGTGGTACAAATCAGTATACAGCCTGAATCTGGGACACACATATTTGCCATCCTGGAAGCAACCAGGCGATTTTACCTGCCTGCTGTCACAGAGGAATCAGTAGTCTCACTGCAACAGTCCAATATGTTCCCTGCTGAATCAGACCAATAGCTCTGCAATCAAAAATGCTTGTGTTCCCTGCTGATTTGAGAATTCTGTCTCTTACTCAGTGGAAGGGATTGTATGACTTTGCACACCTTTTGTTTTGATGAACCTGGAATATATCTAGCCAATTTTAACTGAATGTTCAATTAGACTTGAAAAAAATAAAAAACACTTTTCTGACCTATTATACCATTCAAACCACATATACGGGCTACAATATTTTGTCTGTACTTTTCCTATATGTATATTTGTAGCACATAATATATCCTAATTCCAAAGAGTATACAAAGTGAAATTTCCCCTGGCAGCACTTAATCCCAGTGTAATTTAATCTTCAGCATTATGAGCCCATTTGTGAACATTGAGACATGGCTGAGAAACTTGCAATATGACTAATTTGTTGAAGGTTTATCTGCACATATGTTTCTCTTTATTTAGGCATAGTGATAAATGTAAAATGATGAGGTAACTTTTATTTTCTGCTACAGGGAAACACACAAGAAGGCTTACCCAATACATCAGTACAAATTGCAATATGAGTAAAAGGCATTACCCACAGCAACCAGATTTAAGTTCATCACATTGAGATCAGTTACAATATTTTATCTAAACAGTTGCTATACTTAATACGTTGTGACTTATTATACTGCCTTAATATGACTTAAAGCGGAGTTCCACCCAAAAATGTAACTTCCGCTTTAAGTATTGGTGACCCCCTGACATTCCCCATTCAGCATTTTAATTTTATTTTTTGTTGGGGGGGAGCAGGTACCCTGTTTTTACAGGCACCCACATCCAACTTCCTCCCCTGGCAGCACGGCACCAGAAGGAAGATCACCTCTCCCCCCCTCCCTCCCTGCAATCTTCTGGGACACGTCATAGGTCCTAGAAGATTGCCCAGCCATTCACAGCAAGCAGCACAGCTCCCGCATGCACAGTGCGTGCCGGGCTGTGAAGCCACAGCCAGGCGTCCACAGTTAGAATGCCGGCCGTGGAGAGGAGCGGGTCTTTCATGTGCCCGCATCGCTGGACCTTGGGACAGGTGAGTGTGATTATTAAAAGTCAGCAGCTACACTTTTTGTAGCTGTTGATTTTTAAATGGGTGGAACTCCGCTTTAAAGCTGAACTACAGGCAGATACAGTAAAAGAACACTATTTAAAGCGGTTTTACTTACAGCTAGTATATGCACCTAAATATGTCTTTAAACTAGACTCCTGTCACTGTCTCCACAACAGGACTCAAACTTGCAGAGGAAGGGACAGCACTATGAACTAATCAGGCTCTGCTGTATGCACATGTGCTGACACTGGAATGTGATGATAGGTGGAGAGAGCAGATTTGCCAACGTAGTGCATCAGTATTTTGCTACTCGTTCATTGTCCAATCAGAAGGATTCACGTAGCCTGGTGACACCACTGTATTCCTTCACTCTGAGAAAGTAGTGTCAGTATCCTTGCTGTACAGTCTGGCATAGGGGTATGGATTGCAAAATTGACTGAACAGAAAAACAAATCCTTTGTTTTTGCCTAGTGATTAGGTTTTAGGTAGTATTATAACTATCAATATTACAATGTTGCATGCCCTAGACACATAAGAAAACTAAATCTTTAGAACTACATGTCCCATGACTCCTTGCATGCTGTGTTCACCTTAAACATGCGCAGGAGGGGCCTGCTAGAGCTCTTTTGCAGTGTTATGCCAATGCATGCACAGTACAGTCTGCTGCCCGCACTGTGCTGTAATGATGTGACTGATGCTTGCGCTTTGTATATACTAATTGGTCCTCAAACAAAACCTGTAGTGAGAGAAATATAAGGGCTACCTGTTACAACTTCTTTCCCAGGAAGCTAGCTACCTGCAGCTTCAAACCATTCTGATCTGGAACAAGCATGCGGCATGTAAAGTCAGACAGATATCAGAACACCCAAACTGCATCCTTGTTCTTAGTAAGTGAAGCCAGGCAACTATCATTTTAATAAAGAGAGGCCATCACTCATAGCTTACATGTTTTTCTCTGTAAAGAAAGTCTGTACAGAGTTTTCTGCTCAGAAAAAAACTGATTTGTCATTAAAATCAATGAATAACCCTTTAAATTTAATTCATTTTAAATTTAATTCATGAAGTCCATAATAAATTTAATTCATGAAGTCCATAATGTCTTTTGAGTATTATGTCAGATCATATTTTAAAGACATTTTATTATTATTGTTTTTTTTTTTTTTTAAATATCTTTATTTTTCCGTGAAGATTATTAAATTGGGCAATCAGTTTAAAAAGGACATTGTCATAAAAACATGAGCTGATATAGTTGACATAAAAAAGTCGAACTGTATACATTTTATCTTAACCAAAGTAAGCCAAGTGTGAAGGCAGTGCATGATTTCACAGTATGTAGTACTGGAACATTCTAAAGGGATATCTGTCTGGATGAAGGGTCTAATTATGTGCCTGTATTAATTGTACATGGTTGAAGTTATTCAGTAAAGAGAAATTAGCACATTACATATTGGTAACAACATATTTACTAGTGATATAGCAGTTTTTTTTTTAGCACACCACCATTAGCATTATTGCCCTAGCATAGTGTTAGTATAGGTTAGGATAGGTTAGCAATAGTATTAATGTTAAAGCTGTGGTTTAGGCTTGGGTTTAGGGTTGAGTGTGCGGTTTAGAAGTTTCACCTTTTATAAATGTATAATACATTTTAAATAAATGGCCTTTTGGTGCGTAGGGAAGCGCACCCCCCATCTAGTTCTATTTAATTTCTCATTACAGCACTAAATACATTTTGATTATGGTCATGGCAAGGAGTTTAGCAGGATGGTATAACTTACCCAGGACGCCATATTCAGACAGAGAGCTGTTACACACAGTGTAGGGAGCTTGGTCTGGCCAGAGGTGATTCATTGGGACACAAGTCCTGCGATCTACATCCTGGTCATGTAAAACGTGATGGCGATGGCTTACAAAAAAATAAAGCATAGTCAATGGATGAACCAAGATTCTCTTATTGCAACAATACATAAAAATATATAAATATATTGGTCATTATTGTCAAGGCCATTACAGGAGAGCCTCTTTACCTTTTGAATTATATATCAACTTTCTTACAATATAAAGAATGCAGCAGGCCTTTGACAGATGCAGCAAGAATGAGACTTCAAGATAAGAGGGCAGGAGGATCCGGAGACACTTTTTAAAGTGTTACTAAACCTAGGACCCTGCATTCACTATATGTGGTCTGTTACAGGACACAGAACATGGAAATGCAATTGTTTTAGTAAATATAAACTGCTAAATACCTTTTCTTATCAGCAATTAGAGCAGTTTTGTGACTTCTATCAGTGTCCAGCCCAGCGCTGGTTAAAGCTTGTAGGAGGAATTTTTATTCTCCTCTGACTGCATGAACCATGACTTTCTGTCTGGACAGTGCTGATCACATGCACCCGCCCAAAAAAAAAAAAAACACACTAGCAATAAAAACACCAAACTGAGCACATGCAGAGTGCCTCCAAGGCTCTGTGCTATCAGCAGATGGATTGGGGACAGTTAAAAAAGGGGAGAATCAAAGAAGACGGGATCAAAATTTGTACACAATATGGAGGATTAATACCTTAGGTTCCACAGCAAGTATAACAAGCATGCTTTACTGCATATACAGACTGATTTTACTGTTGTGGGTTTAGTAACCTATTAGGATGCTAGTGAGATATAACAAAACACAAAATTATAAGTTTTAGATCAACTAACCAATTAAAGTGTAACAAATGAAAAACAAATGTTTTTCAGACACAGACAAAACCAGCAGTTACTGTATTTAAACTGTATATCATTTAATAACTAGTTTCAGGGTTTGATGACATAATTCAAAAATATTTTCGAGTAGCCATGCAGCAGGGAGGTGGCAAAGGAATGAGTAAAACTTGCTGATGGTTGGGCTATCAAAAGATGCCTTCCCTTTACCTTAAATGGGCAGGTGACAGTTTCTCTTTATAGTGTATGCAAACTGTGTAATGTAGAATTTTAAGATTGTGTTCTAGTGGATCTTTGGACATCTTGATGGTGGAGTTCAATTGTTTCAAAAACGTATAAAGACTTATGCCCCATACACACGGTCGGATTTTCAGACGGAAAATGTCCTATCGGACAATGTTTTAGGAAATTCCGACCGCGTGTGGATTCCATCGGACTTTTTCCGTCAGATTTTCCGACGGACAAAGTTTTATCTCCTGCTCTCAAATTTTCCGACAACAAAGTCCTATCGGACTTTTTCCGATTGTGTGTAGCGAATTCCGACGGACAAAGTGCCACGCATGCTCAGATCACATTACAAGACCAAAGCTATTGGCTACTAGCCTCTACGTAGTTCCGTCGTACGCAATGAACGTCACCACGTTCAGAATGATCGGATTTTCCGACAACTTTGTCTGACCGTGTGTATGCAACACCAGTGTCGGACAAAATCCGCCGGAAAAAATACGATGGATTTTGTGGTCGGATTTTCCGACCGTGTGTACGGGGCATAAGGCTGGGTTCACACTATTGTGAATTGGATGGGTTCTTTTCACTGCATACAATTCACATGTCAGGAGATTCTGACCGGCTCTCAAAGGAGCCGGTTCACACATCTCGGGAGCGGCTCTGGAGTGAATTGCACAGAAGTCCTGTGCGTCTTCTGGTCCGTTTTGAAATGGTGAACAGTGACGCACCGGAACCCCTGCTGTGAGCCACTCCATACGGCAGTGTGAACCCAGCCTAAAATATAGGACATGGTGCTTGCACACTTTTGATACACTAGAAATGGCCACAAAATGATGACAATAAAATCCACACAGCTTAGACTCTAATGCCCCGTACACACGGTCGGAAATTCCGACCACAAAATCCGTCGGAATTTTTCCGACAGATTTTGTCCGACACTGGTGTTGCATACACACGGTCGGACAAAGTTGTTGGAAAATCAGATCATTCCGAACGCGGTGACGCTCGTTGTGTACGACGGAACTACGTAGAGGCTAGTAGCCAATAGCTTTGGTCTCGTAATTTGATCTGAGCATGCATAGCACTTTGTCCATCGGAATTCTCTACACACGATCGGAAAAAGTCAGATCGGATTTTGTTGTCAGAAAATTTGAGAGCAGAATTCCCACGGAAAAAGTCAGATTGAGCCCACACACGCCCGGATTTTCCGACAACATGGTCCGATCGGACATTTTCGACGGTGTGTACAAGGCATTAGACTTTTAATACAACAAATTCTCATGTGCAACAAACTTGTTTAGCATTTATGGAATAGTCACCATATGTATTGCAGAAAATTCCTAAAAACAAAAAAAGTCAACAGAGAACTGCATATTTTCTTAAATCTGTCTGTAGGTATCGGGACCTGTGGTTCCCAGGAACATATTCCTTGGCCAAAGGTAATTTATTGCGCTTTCATACATTTGGTATTTGATAAATGTTTCCATGACCTTTACAATCCCCACCACACTGAAGGGTTTAATATGATATAGCAAACCCATTTAAAATAAAAATTTGCATGACAACAAATCAAGAGTATGAATGGCACGAGTAATGAGGTTATTAAACGTAAAGCTTGAATATATACAAAATTCTACTATTTAAAGTGTTTGTTATTTTAATTAAAAAAAAATTGAGCATTTACAAACATTTTATACTTACCTGCCCTGTGCAATGGTTTTGCATAGAGCAGCTCTGATCCTCCTCTTCTTGGGTCCCGCGCCATTGCTCCTTGCTCCCCCCAACCTTCCCCACCATGTGCCCCCAATAGTACTTGTGCATGCTCACTCCTAATCCCCGGTCTGTGTGTCCATTAACACACTAAGAGAGGCTCCGCCCTGCCCCCTGCATTCTCTTAAATGGCTGTGATTAACAGCAAAACTTTCTGCCTTTAGAACCACTTTAATATATCATACATCAGCAGATAAGACTTTTTAAGTGAGGAGATAATGTGTTTTTCAACCACAATTCCAAAAAAGTTGGGCCGCTCTGTAAAATATACATAAAAACAGAATGCAATGATTTGCAAGTCTCATTAACCCATATTTTATTCACAATAAAAAATAGAAAACATATGAAATGTTTAAACTGAAAAAATGTACCATTTTAAGAAAAAAATAAGGACATTTTAAAATTGATGGCAGCAACACGTCTCAAAAAAGTAGGGACAGGGCAACAAAAAGCTAGCAAAGTAAGTGGTACTAACAAGGAAGAGATGAAAGAACATTTTGCAACCAATTAAGTTAACTGGCAACCGGACAGTAACATAACTGGTAATAAAAAGAGCATCTTAACCACTTCAGCCCCGGACCAATTGTCAGCTTAAGGACCAGAGGTCTTATTTCAATTTCGCACTGCACTACTTTAACTGGTAATTGCGCGGTCATGCAATTTTGTAACGAAACGAAATTTGCGTCCTTTTCTTCCCACAAATAGAGCTTTCTTTTGATGGTATTTGATTGCCTCTGTGATTTTTTATTTTTTGAGATATAAACGGAAAAAGAGCGAAAATTTTGAAAAAAAAAGAGATTTTCTACTTTTTGTTATAAGAAAAATCTAATAAACTCAATTTTAGTCAAACATTTGGGCCAAAATGTATTCAGCCACATGTCTTTAGTAAAAAAAATGCCAATAAGTGTATATTTATTGGTTTGCGCAAAAGTTATAGCGTCTACAAACTAGAGTACATTTTCTGGAATTTACACCGCTTTTAATTTATGACTGCCTATTTCATTTCTTGAGGTGCTAAAATGGCAGAGAAGTACAAACCCCCCCCAAATGACCCCATTTTGGAAAGTAGACACCCCAAGCTATTTGCTGAGAGGCATGTTGAGCCCATTGAATATTTTTTTTTTTAGTCCCAAGTGATTGAATAAAGACAAAAATAAAAAGAATTTTTTTTTTTTCAAAAAGTTGTCACTAAATGATATATTGCTCACACATGCCATAGTTATATGTGGAATTGCACCCCAAAATACATTTTGCTGCTTCTCCTGAGTATGGGGATACCACATGTGTGGGACTTTTTGGGAGCCTAGCCGCGTACGAGGCCCCGAAACCCAAGCACCGCCTTCAGGATTTCTAAGGGTGCAAATTTTTGATTTCACTCCTCACTACCTATCACAGTTTCGAAGGCCATAAAATGCCAAAATAGCCCCCCCCCCAAATGACCCCATTTTGGAAAGTAGACACCCAAGCTATTTGTTGAGAGGCATGGTGAGTATTTTACAGCTCTCATTTGTTTTTGAAAATGAAGAAAGTAAAGAAAAAAAATTTTTTTTTTTCTTTTTTCAATTTTCAAAACTTTGTGACAAAAAGCGACATCTGCAAAATACTCACAATACCTCTCAGCAAATAGCTTGGGGTGTCTACTTTCCAAAATGGGGTCATTTTGGGGGGTTTTATGCCATCTGGGCATTCCATGGCCTCCGAAACTGTGATTGGCAGTGAGAAGTGAAATAAAAAAATTACTCTCTTAGAAAGCCTGAAGGCGGTGCTTGGTTTTTGGGGTTCCGTACGCAGCTAGGCTCCCAAAAAGTCCCACACATGTGGTATCCCCGTACTCAGGAGAAGCAACAGAATGTATTTTGGGGTGTATTTCCACATATGCCCATGGCATGTTTGAGCAATATATCATTTAGTGACAACTTTTTGTAAAAAAATATATATATTTTTTTTTTTTTTCATTATTCAATCTCTTGGGACAAAAAAAAAAAAATTTTAATGGGCTCAACATTGCTCTCAGCAAATAGCTTGGGGTGTCTACTTTCCAAAATGGGGTCATTTGGGGGGGGGGGGGTTTGAACTGTCCTGGCATTTTATGCACAACATTTAGAAGCCTATGTCACACGTCACCCACTCTTCTAACCACTTGAAGTCAAAGCCCTTTCTGACACTTTTTGTTTACATGAAAACATATTTTTTTTTTGCAAGAAAATTACGTTGAACCCCCAAACACTATATATATTGTTAAAGCAAAGGCCCTACAGATTAAAATGGTGGGTGTTGCATTTTTTTTTCCACACAGTATTTGCGCAGCGATTTTTCAAACGCATTTTTTGTGGAAAAAATACACTTTTTTTTATTTTAATGCACTAAAACACACTATATTGCTCAAATTTTTGATGAAATAAAAAATATGATCTTAGGCCGAGTACATGGATACCAAACACGACATGCTTTAAAATTGCGCACAAACACGCAGTGGCGACAAACTACATACATTTTTAAAAGCCTTTACATGATACCACATTAGATTCACGGAGGAGGTCTACTGCTAAAATTACTGCCCTCGATCTGACCTTCGCGGTGATACCTCACATGCATGGTGCAATTGCTGTTTACATATGACGCCAGACCAACGCTTGTGTACGCCTTTGCACAAGAGAAGGGGGGGCAGGGGTGCTTTTTTTTTTTTTTTTTGTTTTTTTTTTTATTTATTTAGCTTTTTTATTTTATTTTTAAACTGTTCCTTCCATTTTTTTTCTTTGTTATGATTTTTATTGTTATCTCAGGGAATGTAAATATCCCCTATGATAGCAATAGGCAGTGACAGGTACTCTTTTTTTGAAAAAATTGGGGTCTATTAGACCCTAGATCTTTCCTCTGCCCTCAAAGCATCTGACCACACCAAGATTGGTGTAATAAAATGCTTTCCCAATTTCCCAATGGCGCGGTTTATATCCGGGAGGGGGGACATTCCCTCCCACTGCTTGTAAAAGCAGTCTAGAGGCTATTACCCGCTAGAATTGCTTTTACATGAAAGCCGATCACTGGCTGAAAAGAATGATACCAAGATGATACCTAAACCTGCAGGCATCATTCTGGTATAACCATTCAAAGTCCAGCAACATACTGGACATATATTGTAATCTTTTTTTTTTCATGCAGCCTCTTGGCTGAACGAAAAAAAGAGATTGATTGGTGGGTATGCCCACCATTAGAATACCTCCCTTCATCCACCCACTTCTAATGATGGGCATACATGCACCATTTATATATGCCGATGCATGGGGGCATCCTCCCGCAAAAGTTATGCCGTGTACACACGGTCGGAATTTCGACTGTATGTACGTGGCATTAGGAGCCAATCGCTCCTCCGCCCTCTGCTGCCCCCAATGCTTCGGCACGTATGCTCTTTTTTTTAACTGTGGTGGTGAAATCACCTCCTACAGCGTTGGAGTCGCGGCTTTATGTATCGTGGGAGCAAACGCTGTTGCTGTCAAGATAAATAAAACTGAATGGCGCACCTGAAAACAAAAAAATGCTTAACACTAAAACACAGTAAACAAAATTACATACCTGAAAAGCAAGCATGATAAAACATAATAAAACATTGCAGAATAGAATGGAGTAAAAAAAGAGCGAGAATAGAGAGAGAGAGAGAGAACAATAAAACAACAACTATTTTTGTTTTTTTTATTTTTGTGAGATTCACAGGTAAAAAAGCTCCTGACTGTTAGCGACTGAATCAAAACGCTACCACAAAAAAATGTTAGCGATCGCAGGGATCAGGCCTGACTCTGCGAACGCTGCAGTTATGTGTGCTTAGTGTTTTGTAAGTGACAGTGATCGATCGATACTGCACTTGGCTGGGCTGGGCGGAGGGGGAAAACGCAGGTGCTAGCAGGTATCTGGGCTGATCCCGCTAACAATGCGTTTTTTTGGAACCCTAAACTGCTGGGACGCTAGTATAGATCTGATCAGATCAGATATTGATCTGTTCAGATACTGTGCCACTAAGGGAGGTGTATGCTTTGCGCGTGGGTGTTTGCGGTACTGGCACTAACCTGGGGCGACGCAGACCTTATTTGACCCTAAAACCTAATTGATATCACCCGCCGGGCGATCAGGGGGTTAAACCGTTATTGGGTAATAAATGGCGGGTGCCCTGACAGTATAAAAAACAAGCTAACTAACCAGCGTCACCGTAACAGTAATACAAAAAAAAAACTGGCTACCTAGCGGCACCAGTGACACTAATGCAGCGATCAGAAAAACAATTGCTTAGTGACACTGGCAAAAGGGGGTGAAAGGGTTAACTAGGGGCAATCAGGGGGTTAAACCTTTATTAGGTAATATATGGGGGTACCTGACGCTATATAAAAACCTGACGGGGAACCTAAATAACGAAATAACTAACTGGCTAACCAGCGTCACCAGTGACAGTTATACGGTGATCACTGGTGAAAGGGTTAACTCTAGGGGCAATCAGGGGGTTAAAACCTTTATTTAGGTTGTAATATGGGGGTACCTGACCTATAAACCTATTTATGAACCTATATAAACATGGCGGTTAAAATAAAAAAAAAAATGGTTTACCTAGCGACACTAATGCAGCGATCAGAAAAACGATTGCTTAGTGACACTGGCAAAAGGGGGTGAAGGGGTTAACTAGGGGCAATCAGGGGGTTAAACCTTTATTAGGTAATATATGGGGTACCTGACGCTATATAAAAACCTGACGGGGAACCTAAATAACGAAATAACTAACTGGCTAACCAGCGTCACCAGTGACAGTTATACGGTGATCACTGGTGAAAGGGTTAACACTAGGGGCAATCAGGGGTTAAAACCTTTATTTAGGTTGTAATATGGGGGGTACCTGACCTATAAACCTATTTATGAACCTATATAAACATGGCGGTTAACATAAAAAAAAACTGGTTACCTAGCGACACTAATGCAGCGATCAGAAAAACGATCGCTAGTGACACTGGCAAAAGGGGTGAAGGGGTTAACTAGGGGCAATCAGGGGGTTAAACCTTTATTAGGTAATATATGGGGTACCTGACGCTATATAAAAACCTGACGGGGAACCTAAATAACGAAATAACTAACTGGCTAACCAGCGTCACCAGTGACAGTTATACGGTGATCACTGGTGAAAGGGTTAACTCTAGGGCAATCAGGGGGTTAAAACCTTTATTTAGGTTGTAATATGGGGGTACCTGACCTATAAACCTATTTATGAACCTATATAAACATGGCGGTTAAAATAAAAAAAAAAATGGTTACCTAGCGACACTAATGCAGCGATCAGAAAAACGATCGCTTAGTGACACTGGCAAAAGGGGGTGAAGGGGTTAACTAGGGGCAATCAGGGGGTTAAACCTTTATTGGGGGGGGGGGGGGGTAGGGGGCTACCTAGGACCTAAAACTAACTGCCCTGACAGTTATTACAGTCACACTGACACTAAATGCAGTGATCAGTAAATAAATGATCACTGCAATTAGTGACACTGTGACTGGGGGGGGGGTGAGGGGGTGATCTGGGGGGTGATCTGGGGGTGACAGGGGGGTCCTCGTCCCGGATCGCTCCTGAAGCGATGCCGACCGTCCCCGCCGGCGGAGGGGGTTCCGATCGGACACCCCACCCGCCGGAAGAATGTCACGTACAGGTACGTGATTCTGCCTGTACGTGCCATTCTGCCGACGTATATATACATGGGGCGGTCGGCAAGTGGTTAAGGTCCTTTCACACGGGCTTGTACGCTTGCTCAGCGGGGGATCGCTGAGCAGGCGGATGACAGGTCCATCTCCGCTCACTGTGCTGAAACGGACCTGTCAGAGCCCCGCTCTCCTCTATAAGGATAACGAATCACCCGTCTTTTTTCATCCGATTCAATCCTCCAGACGGATGGAAAATAGGGTCACCATCCGTCTGGATTTCATGGACAGGACCAGATCGGATAGCAGCGGGTGTCAGCAGATATGTCACCACTGACATCCACCACTCCATAGGAGTGAATGGAGGCTCCGATCAGGACCGCCTGAAAAACTGACAGGCCGATCTAATCAGAAAGCCTCTGTGAAAGGGGCCTTAGAGAGCCAGTGTCTCTCAGAAGTAAAGATGGGCATAGGTTCACCAATCTGTCTAAAAAAATGTCCAACAGTTTCAGGATAATGTTCCCCAGTGTAAAATTGATAAAACTTTGAATATATCTTCATCTACAGTACATAATATCAAAAGATTTCAAGAATCTGGAGAAATTTGACAATGATACACCTTTTTGTTGTTTTTACTAAACAATAAACCTTCTTCAGTTTCCAATGGCAAAAAAAAAAAAAAAAAGTTTACAATGTTCTTAGTAGCCAGAAATAATGTGATCCATGGCCCGGCTATGGGGGACACAGGGGAGCTGGGAAACACCATTATATTAATCAAGACAAAAATTATAGGTTTTATTTTTTTAAACAAAATAATGTAATTTGGTGGTATTGGCATGTACCCTATTATTAAGAAGAAGAATAAAGCTAAACCAAGACACCCTGTAACACACTGCACCAATACTAGATTTCATTAACCAGCAGACAGAGTGCCATATTGCAAGCATATTGCATGGCCCTTTACAAGGATTGTTATGGATATATGAAAGCTGAGGATATTTCCAGCACACCTCCTCCCGCCAATGCCCAGAAGGTTCATTAATCAGCATTAGAATGGGACACCGAGGCACATTATGAAAACAGAGATGACTGAAGCAATTACTGTAATCCATTAACTCTCTGAGTAATGAGTGAGGCTAACTGACTGAATCACACCAATATGTTCGGCTCTGCGAGCGCCCATGCAAAATGGACTATTACACTGATAATACCTATTATGTGGATTACTTGCTCCAGAGCTGCCAGTGTCAAACAAAGTGAAAATGATGGTCTCCATGCGCCCTCCTTTGCTGTAATGTATGTCAGGGACAAATTGCCCTTTCAAATATGTGCCAATTAATAGTGTCATTAAAACCAGGTGGCATGATACAGGTTAAGTAAATTATAAGCAGACCTCTGCATATCAGACACTTCTCGGTCATAAACAGAAATACATTTGTAATGTGCAACATATGCATGTAGGCAATATAGGTAAAAAAGGGCTATGGCTAGGCTCTGCATGGAATGTGCTATGCCACTCAGTGTTTAGATTTGCTTAGGAACAGAGGCGTTACAGGTACACCCATACAGAAAGTTCTTATGGAGACTTCAAAGCTGAAATCTATGCAGAAAAATAATGCAGCTCTGCATTCATTAACACATTATATAGTATTTGTTTGTCACAAATGCATTATAACTCAAACAATCACTCGTTACAACCAAGGTATGCAGAATACCATCTCTGAACACACAACATATCAAACCCTGAAGCAGATGGGCTACAGCAGCAGAAGACCATAACACCAGGTGCCACTCCTGTCAGCTAAGAACAGGAAACTTAAGCTACAATTCACACAAGCCCACCAAAACTGGACAATAGAAGATAGGAAAAACATTGCCTGGTCTGATGACTCAATTTCAGCTGCAACATTCAGATGGTAGGGTTGGAATTTGGAGTAAACATGAAAGCATGGATCCATCCTGCCTTGTATCAATGGATCAGGCTGGTGGTGGTGGTGTAATGGTGTGGGGGATATTTTCTTGGCACACTTTGGGCCCCTTAGTACCAATTGAGCATCATTTAAACGCCATTGCCTACCTGAGGATTGTTGCCGACCATGTCCATCCCTTTATGACTACACTCTACCCATCTTCTGAAGGCTAATTCCAGCAGGATAATGAACCGATACATGTCACAAAAGGTCAAATCGCCTTAAAGCGGTTTCTTGAACATATAGAAAAGGTGCCCCCTCGTTCTCCTGCTGGCTTTGCCTCCCGGCAGCTGAGAGGATTTGCGACATGTGCACGTAGCAGGGCGCCCATGCCAGATAGGATGTATGGTGCCAGCTGGCATGGTGTGAGGTCTGGCGGGACTATTTAGGGAGATTATGGTGGCTGCATTTTTGCCTTGCCACGTTGGATGCTTTTACATATCCCTAAAAGTCCTAGATAAACAAACAATAGGTCTTTGTCCCCTATGGGTTATTTTTTCTTGTTATAGCTGGTTTCTTGAACATGAAAATTAGTTCACTTTACTCCAATGGCCTCCACAGTCACCAAATCTCAATCCTATAGAACACCATTGGGATATGGTGGAATGGGAGATTTGCATCTTGAATGTGCAGCCGACAAATCTGCAGCAACTGCGTGATGCTATCATGTCAAAACATCTACAGTGCATCTGGAAAGTATTCACAGTGCTTCACTTTTTCCACATTTTGTTATGTTACAGCATTATTCTAAAATGGATTAAATTCATTATTTTCCTCAAAATTCTACAAACAATACCCCATAATGACAACATAAAGGAAATTTGTTTGAAATCTTTACAAATTTATGAAAAATAAAAAACGAAAAAAATCCCATGTACATAAGTATTCACAGCCTTTGCTCAATACTTTTTTGAAGCACCTTTAGCACCATTTACAACCTCAAGTCTTTTTGAGTATGATGCTACAAGCTTGGCACACCTAGTTTTGAGCAGTTTCTCCATTCTTCTTTGCAGGACCTCCCAAGCTCCATTAGGTTGGATAGGAAGTGTCGGTACATTTTTAGATCTCTCCAGAGATGTTCAATTGGGTTCAAGTCTGGGCTCTGGTTGGGCCACTCAAGGAAATTCACAGTGTTGTCCCATAGTCACTCCTTTATTATCTTGGCTGTGTGCTTAGGGTCGCTGTCCTTTTGGCAGATGAACCTTTGCCACAGTTTGAGGTCCAGAGCGCTCTGGAGCAGGTTTTCCTCAAGGATTTCTTTGTACACTGCTGCATTCATTTTTTCCCTCGATCCTAACTAGTCTCCCAGTTCCTGCTGCTGAAAAACATCCCAACACCATGATGCTGCCACCACAATGCTTCTCTGTAGAGATTGTATTGGCCAGGTAATGAGTGGTGCCTCGTTTCCTCCAGACATGACGCTTGCCATTCAGGCCAAAGAGTTTAATCTTTGTTTCATCAGACCAGACAATTTTGTTTCTCATGGTCAGAGTCCTTCAGGTGCCTTTTGGCAAACTCCAGGGGGGCTGTCATGTGCCTTTTACTGAGAAGTGGTTTCCGTCTGGCCACTCAGGCCTGATTGGTGGAGTGATTCAGAGATGGTTGTTCTTCTGGAAGGTTCTCCTCTCTCCACAGAGAAACGCTGGTTCTTGGTCACCTCCCTGAATAATGCTCTTCTCCCCCCATTGCTCAGTTTGGCTGGGCGGCCCACTCTAGGAAGAGTCCTGGTGGTTCCAAACTTCTTTCATTTACTGATAATGGAGGCAACTCTGCTCATTGGGACCTTCAATGCTGCAGACATTTTTCTTTACCCTTCCCCAGACCTGTGCCTCAATACAATCCTGTCTCGGAGGTCTACAGACAATTCCTTGGACTTCATGGCTTGGTTTGTGCTATGGCATGCACTGTTAACTGTGGGACCTTATATAGACAGGTGTGTGCCTTTCAAAATCATGTCCAATCAACTGATTTTACCACAGGTGGACTCCAATTAAGTCGTAGAAACATGTCATAAACAAGGTGTGACCAGAAATGTGTGGACTGCAATAGGGAAGACGTAAACAATAAAGCAAACCAGCAAACAACCACAGTGACACACAAAAATAACTTTCTAAACCAAAAGTGAGTGCAGGATGAGATATAATCATAAACGTAATCAAGCCAGGGTCATACACGAGAGATCAGTCAGATTGAACAGGGAGCAGGACAGGGAGACGGCAACAGGAGGAAGGGATGTCAGCAAGACAGGGGTCCAGGTACGGATGCAGGGTTCAGGATCACAGGAGGAACAGGTTCAGGATAACAGGATCACAAATACAGGTCAGGGCTCAAGGACAATACCAAGGCAAATGTATGAGCATCTGCCGGGTATAAATACACACCTCCTGCAATCAGTCTCAGGTGACGCCTGATTGCAGGAGATGATGTCGGCTCCAGACTTCTGGGAGACACTCGTTGGTGGACACCAGTACTGCGGCCCAAAGATCTGAGAGTACCACCAGCAGATGAAACCTTTCCTGACAAAACATCTTAAGAATGATCAGTGGAAACAGGATGCACCTGAGCTAAATTTTGAGTGTCATGGCAAAGGCTGCGAATACTTATGTACATGTGATCTTACACGTTGTCATTATTACATTATTGTTTGTAGAATTTTGAGGAAAATAATGAATTTAATCCATTTTGGAATAAGGGCGAAGAATTACGAAGAATTAAAGGCAGCTCTGAAGGCAAAAGAGGGTCCAAAGTGGTAATAGCAAGGTGTACCTAATAAAGTAGCTGGTGAGTGTATATTTACCTTTCCAAAATAAAATGCTGTTCCAGGTTGCCTTTTTTTGCCTGTTATTTGGAAGATACAAGTTTAGAGGCTGCCCCTTTTCTTTCAACCCTCTTGCTGTGGGGCCTAACGCTGTACTTTTGACCTCAGCTGGCCAGAACAGTTTTGCAATTTTTCAATACATTTATACTTTTTTTTTTTCTTTTTACAGCTTTCAGAGTCAACTTTATAGAACTATCAACTGTTTTGTTGCAAAAAATGAAATACTATATATTTATATAAATATTTAGGTCAGTTATTGTATATACGCTGCCATGTGCATAATCTTAATTGTAGACGCCAACCTGTTTCTGTCCTGAGGTTACCAGTTAAGTTCTTCTTCCTGTGCGCTAAGTGAGAAGTCTGGGTGCTCTAATTACACAATTACTCACAGTATTGTATTCCCAGTGTTGTAATGTAAGAAGCAATGAGTCAATCAGCAAATAAATAAGAAGCACATTTTAACCTTTCGGATAGTATTAAATAATGTTAATAGAAATGCAATGTTTATTAATTTTGAATTAAAATTATCCTGTGAGGAAGTTATTTACATGGTATAATGAGTCCCCTACTGTAAAAATTAGAGGGGGTTCAAGCTCCAGGCTCTATAGGGCAGAGGATTGTGTTAAAGTGAGAGGACTAATATGACAGGCATCAGAGATAGTCCTATTATAAACATATTCTCTATAATCAGTAATACAGATGTGGTGGTAATAATGCATAAACACTCCTTCCTCCAGCCTGAAATAGACAAGCTGTTTTTAAACCCTACTTGCTGAGTATAAAATGAACAAGAATATACATTTTAAGAGCACAATACTACCAATGCATTAGTAATGTGGACACGCACCTTTATAAATAATTGCTATAACATGCCTTCATTGTGTAATTAAATGCTTTGTGTTCAATAAGTTTTTGCTAGGTGTGTGACATTTGAAAGAAAACATACCTAAAGGTCCCCCTCTCAACATCCTGGCCACTTAGTCTGACATGTATCCCTTCTTTCAACAATGACCCGAATGCCATGTACTCAGCCAATGCCCAGTCTACCAGCCGATTCCTTGTCATTTCCAATCTACTTTTCAAGATCCTTGAGAGACCTAAAAAAAAGAAAAATTGAATTACTGACAACACAAACTACTGCCTGCTTTAATGTCAGTTGTAAGACACCAAATTTAATTTGGCTAAATATATTCAATGTTCTTAGCATTTGCCTTTAGTACAATAAGGAATGTAGGATTATAAAGCATATTCCTAATGACAACAAGGCAGGGAGGGAGCGTGTAAAATATCTTCAGCTCTTCTAAGTTTAAAGCAATCCATCAAAGTGCTGTGTCATGTTGTACTAGACTAAGCATTCATCCTGATTGCAAGAAACACCACACCAAACAAAATAAACATTGCCTGTGTTGCCATCTACAGTCCTTGAGAGACCAAACAAGTTACCACATCACTTGCCACTGTGCTAATGACAAAGACTGAGACAGGCTATAGACCTTACAATTTAATAAAGAAAAAAAGAGCATTGTACACTTCTCAAAACTGTATATATAGGTGGTCTTTGTTATTCTTTATAATTTGTACCAAAAAGCAACAACAAAAAAGCAAAATGTAAAATCTGAATTATGGCAAGCAGCTGCTAAACTGCTAACTGGATTTTATAATTGCATGGTCCAAATGTGTACAGAAATAAATCTGAAGAAACAGATTTTACTTTGATCCTATATAAAAACACCAAAAAATGTGGTTTTCAGATTGATGATTTATGGTTAAACCCAAACTCCAGACAGATATAAAAGCGCCTGTGGGACAGCAGCAATCAAACTGCCAATTGAAGCTTCCAGAGCTTTTCCAGTGGAAGGAGCACCTTGGCATAGTCAGACGCAAATAGTCTGGTCAGGGTCAGAGCGGATTTCTGGAAGCTCAGGATCCAACCAAACTCTTGCAAGTTGCTGATCATAATAGCCACATCAACCTCCAGTCCATATGAGGTTGTGCCTTCAAAAGCAGGGCATCCATATAACCAATCACGGCAATTCCCCATTGCCTCAGCAGGGCAAGGACAGAAGTCAGTGGAGGAAACACTGGTGCTTGATATCATAGAAGCCAAAAAATCTCCCTGATGAAGGGAGGCCACCACGGACCGAATGGACTCCATCTTGAACTTCTGTATGCATATGAAGCAGTTCAGGGCCTTGAGATCCAGGATCGGGTGAAACAATCCTTCCTTCTTCGGGACCGTAAACAGGTTGGAGTAGAACCAATGAAATAACATAGATTACGACTCTATAACTGGAACAATCACCCCTTGACTTAGCAAATTCCTGCACCTCCCCATATTAAACTTGCAGGCAAGCAGGGAGGAAAGATGCGTGTCGGAAGGAAAAAACCTCTCTGGGGGACAAGATTGGAATTCTAGTTTGTACCCAGACAGGATCAGCTTGTGGACCCACTTGTCGGAAATCAGGGAGATCTTCATGCCGAGAAGGACTTGTCTGCATTCTTGATCGGTTTGAAAGTCCAGGGTCGCTTGGCACCCCCAGCAGGGGCCTTTAAAAGACTTAGAACCCTTATCCACAGATCTGGGGGCGGGAACGAAAAAAACTTCTTGTGCACAAAAAAAGAGGGACCCCTCTTATGACATGGTTTCTTCCCCTGTCGGGACTTTGGAACACAGGTATTGTCATCGACCCCCCCTCCCAGTAAGATTCTTGAATATGTTGTCTAGGGTGGCCCAGAAGAGGCAATCACCCTGGAAAGGCAAATCTGAGAGCCTTCTTCGATGTCTGGTCTGCAGGCCAACATTTGAGCCACAGCACATGCTGAAGCACCATGCTAAAATGGAGAGTTTAGAAAGCAAAGGGTCCACATCCAAGGAGGTGTCACACACAAATTTAAGGCCCTGAATCAGCTGGTCCACCAATTGCATGTAAGCTGGGGAAACTTGCTCCCTACCCAAGCCGTGGCGAAAGAATTTGGCCCATTCGAAGGGATAATGCATGGCAAACCATTTCTGGTCTCTTAGGACATTACTAATCCTTGTTAATAAATTTGGCAAAATAAGTGGGATAAGGGACCACTTTCACCACACGTGGTGGCTTGTGCATGCCAAAGGGGACAGACACATCTGCGGCCGCATCAGCACCTTTTCGTGAGCAACTGCAGCAGCAGAGGACTCAACCTCACTGTTGGAAGGGTTGAGGATATCGTTCGAGCCGGACTCAAGATCCAACAATGCCAAGGAATCAGGAGCGGGTGGGGGTCCCTTCTTAATAGCCTTACGTTTTAACACCACCTCTATCTAGGAAACAAAGGACTCCAGGACTGCCGTCAATGTGTCTAGGGAAACAGTGGACCCCGGGGGATCCGCCACCTCGAGGGGGTCAGGTAGGGAGACGTGCTCCTGGGACCCCATCTCTCTAAGGGACCCAAAGGGATGCCCCAAACAAAGGTACACAAGGCCAACAGAGAGGAGGGATACATCATCAGGATTCACCAAAACCCAGGAAAAAGGAGAAAAAAGGAAAAAAGTTAATGGAACCAGAGGTCCCAGTGGGGAGCTAGGTCACTACTCTTAAACACTAGGCAGAAAAAACTGGATTGCCTATGCAGATACAGGGCTTTAATCAGCCAGGACTGTCAATAGGTGGTGCTGAGTTTCTTTTTCTGCCTAGGGTCCTTTGGGTAATGCTATAACCATATGGTTGAGAATAAAAGACGCTGTGTCCATCAGTGAACAAAAGAGTAATACAATTTTTGTTGCAGGGGGTGGCCAAAATCTGACTTGTATCTTGGTGCACGCTTCTGGGAAAATCAGCAAACCAATCACACAAGCTGAAAGTGACATTTCTGGCCACGTTTTACAGAAAATTACAGCGCAGAAGATTAAAAAGGAAAGGTGATATTCAATAATGTTATGGCATGTAGAAACTGTATATGCTATATTTTTTTTTATTTGCAATTTTTTCCCATTAAAGTGGAGCTACCATTAACTGTCTTAGAATTACCACTGATCCTGTGTCCATTACTGAAGAAGAACCTGAGTAATGTGGTCACTAAGGAGACAATGTCCCAAGTACATACTGGGAGAAAATGTCACAATTTAAAGTACAGCTATAAATACAATGGCTAATACTAAATAATGGCTGCTACTGCTGCATATTTCTATTATATTCTTCAACTTTAAATAACAGGAACTAAGCAAACAAGATATAGATACATTCTATTAATCTTGGAGGCAAGGCAAGCATAGCTGTAGGGTTCCTGAGGAAACTGTAAAAGTACTACAAGGGCAAACAGTCACTGGTGCAGATATTTTAATAGAAACAATAAATCATCATATTTACATTTTTGAAATGACTGCAATGAATAGAAAATGACTGAGTCATTAATTATAATGATACATTTGTGCCAGTCTTTGGTGACATTTACAGTATTTCCACAAAAAATAAAAATTATATATATATATATATATATATATATATATATATATGTGTGTGTGTGTGTGTGTGTGTGTGTGTGTGTGTGTGTGTGTGTGTGTGCGCGCACGCGCAAGTGGCAACTTCACATGTAAATAAAGACATTAAATTGAATCCAAAATTATCAATATTCCTAAAGAATGAATGAATAATTTGTATAGCGCTACTATGCGAACTGAATCGCCTCAAGGTGCTGTATTCGTGCTTTGTTGTCAGGCTAAAGAAATGTCATAAATGATTTGTGTGCAATAAACAAAAAGACAAAAAATAAGCAAAAAAAATTATAATCACAATCAAATAAAGGATTTAGTCTTAACATTGCTACATTCAAACCCCAACGTGCTGGTAATGCTGTGTCATCCACCCACATTGCTCAATGTTTGAATTACACTTCATCACCGCTAAAAGGCCACAGCTGTTAAAAGGTTCATAAACCTCCAATATTTATAATTAATAGTATGTAATTCCATTAAAAAAACATGAAAGGTGATCTTCAGTCTATTACTGAATGAGCCTGAGGACATTCTAACCAAACATGCACATGTTAATACTTCAAAAATAGCAGAGCATAAGTAACTGTCAAGGTAAAAAAAAAAAATGATATACACATATAGATATAATAATGTACAATTGTTCCACTACTTTGTGGAAGTACTGCCGATAGCTCAACTTTAGGCAGGTGGAAAATCGTGAATTAACATAGTTATGTAAAAAGTAAAATCATAATAATCCTGTCATCAAATACATGTCCACATCTTAGGGTAAGAGTACTCATCCCTCCCCGGAGTGTTGGAAGCACAGTCCTGGGTGCCGTGTGTGAATATCACCTTGCATGCTTTAGAGACTTACCAATATCTGTGATCCAAGCCTTCCTTGAGTCATGTTGGATGAATCTACTATGCGGTTTACTTTTTGATGGACTTTTTCATTGTCTCACGAGTTCAAAGTTTATATGCATATTCCTCTTTCTGACATAACATCACACCCATGATTGGTTGCTATATATATAGTGAAAGTATTAAAAGATTATGTAGCTATACAAAAGTATCAATAGATCGTGCAATGCCATTAGACCTTTTGACATTTGTGATCCATTGGGTTTATTTTTGGTGCACTTAATATCCACCTTCACAAAAACACTTTTAAATATCTGAGTAGTTTTTTGCACTTTTCAGCACAACCATTTATTGTGCTCACTTTTGCCCTAGGTGTATATCTAGGGCACATTAATCACTTCAGCCCCGGAAGATTTGGCTGTTGAATGACCGGGCCATTTTTGGGGATTCGGCACTGCGTCGATTTAACTGACAATTGCGCAGTCGTACGGCGTTGCACCCAAACAAAATTGACGTCCTTTTTTTCCCACAAATAGAGCTTTCTTTTGGTGGTATTTGATCGCCTCTGCGTTTTTTATTTTTTGCACTATAAACAAAAAAAGAGAGCCACAATTTTGAAAAAAATATATTTTTTATTTAAAAGCAAATTTTTTCTCAGTTAAGGCCGATATGTATTATTCTACATAATTTTGGTAAAAAAAAAAATGCAATAAGTGTATATTGATTGGTTTGCGCAAAAGTTATAGCGTCTACAAAATAGGGGATAGATTTATAGCATTTTTATTATTATTATTTTTTTTACTAGTAATGGAGGCGATCTGCAATTTTTATCAGGACTGCGACATTATGGCGGACACATCGGACATTTTATACAAATTTTTGGGACCATTGGCATTTATACAGAACAGGGACTTGTGTGTTTACACACACACACACACACACACACACACACACACTTCCCTGTTCTGCCTCTCGTGCCTGCGATCGCTCGTAGCCGGCGGTCATCGCGACCGTCGACCACAAGCATCGGCTCACCTGCTGTGCAGCGTGCGCGCGCCTGCTATCCCGCACGTCGACGTATAGCTAGGACGGCCCACGGGAT